>OZ024836.1:44783448-45383448 GCA_964016985.1 Anodontia alba
TCTTTCAGTTCAGAAGAAGTAAAGAAAAATTGATTTTCAAGATGGCCGCCATCTTGGATTTCCAATCGGAAGGATTTTAGCTATTTTTATATCAACATGTCATCCTGATGCTTCCTACCAATTTTCAAATTAACTGGCCCTTTGGTTCAGGAAAATAAGTGAAAGGAAAAGAGTTTCAAGATGGCCGCCATGACAGCCATCTTGGATTTCCTATCCAAACAATTTAAGCTATTTTAGATCTACAAGTCACCTAAATGCTTCCTACCAAGTTTCGAGTCAAATGGCCTTTCAATTCAGGAGAAGAAGCGAAAAATAGATTTTAAAGATGGCTGTCATAGCGGCCATCTTGGATTTCTGATAGGGATGATTTTATCTATTTTTGATCTACAGGTCACCCTGATGCTTCCTACCTAGTTTAAAGCCAATAAGCCTTTTGATTCAGGAGAAGAAGTGAAAAATCTACATTTTCAAAATGGCCACCATGGCAGCCATCTTGGATTTCCAATCAGAACGATTTTAGCCATTTTTAATCTATAAGTCACCCCGATGCTTCCTACCAAGTTTCAAGTCAACTAGCTTTTGGGTTTAGGAGAAGAAGCGAAAAAAAGATTTTCAAGATGGCCACCAGGGTGGCCCTCTTGGACTTCCGATCAGCATGGTTTTAGCTATTTTTGATCTACAAGTCACCCTGATGCTTCCTACCAAGTTTGGAGTCAGTTGGCCTTTCGGCTCAGGAGAAGAAGCGAAAAATAGATTTTCAAAATGGCCGCCATGGTGGCCATCTTG
The DNA here is from genome assembly GCA_964016985.1 of Anodontia alba. NCBI lineage: Eukaryota > Metazoa > Mollusca > Bivalvia > Lucinida > Lucinidae > Anodontia > Anodontia alba. The sequence continues at coordinate 44,784,235 of OZ024836.1, forward strand.
GATTTCCGTTTGGAATGACTTTAGCGTCTTTTGATCTATAAGTCACCCCTATGCTTCCTAGCAAGTTTGGAGTCAATTGGCCTTTCGGTTCAGGAGAAGAAGCGAAAAATAGATTTTCAAGATGGCTGCCATGGCGGCCATCTTGGATTTCCGATCAGCATGATTTTAGCTATTTTTGATCTACAAGTCACCCCGATGCTTCTTAGCAAGTTTGGAGTCAATTGGCCTTTCCGTTCAGGAGAAGAAGCGAAAAATAGATTTTCAAGATGGTGGCCATCTTGGATTTCTGATCAACACGATTTTAGCTAGTTTTGATCTACAAGTCACCCCGATGCTTCCTAGCAAGTTTGGAGTCAATTGGCCTTTCGGTTCAGGAGAAGAAGCTAAAAATAGATTTAAGATGGCTGCCATGGCGGCCATCTTGGATTTTCGATTGGCAAGATTTTAACTATTTTTGATCTACAAGTCACCCCAGTGCTTCCTAGAAAGTTTGGAGTCAATTGGCCTTTCGGTTCAGGAGAAGAAGCGAAAAATAGATTTTCAAGATGGCGGCCATGGCGGCCATCTTGGATTTCCGATCGGCATGATTTTAGCTATTTTTGATGTACAAGTCACCCCGATGCTTCCTACCAAGTATCGAGTCAATTTGCCCAGGGGTGTAGGAGTAGGCTTTTAAATCAATTGTTGACGTCGCATGACGGACGACGGACATTGACTGACCACAATAGTTCACCATGAGCACTTTGCGCTCAGGTGAGCTAACAAGTACAATTTACTACCGAATGTTTTGTCTAAAAATAGCTCAATGGGTGGCAAACAGTTTAGCCCCTGATGTGACACCGCATTTTGTAGCATCTCATGGGGGTTTACAATGTTTGCTCGGGACTGTCTGGCCAAATACATCCAGTAAAGTATGACCAATTTCAATATAATTTTGCAGGAGTGTTACTTTGATGATCCTCTACCAAGATTGTTCAAGCCATTTGGATTCGTCAAAAAACATGGCCGCCAGGGGGCGGGGCTTATTTTCCCTTTATATCTATATAGAAAACTTTAAAAATCTTCTTGTCAGAAACCACTGGACCGATTTCAATATAATTTTGCAGGAATGTATGTTTGGTGATCCTGTACCAAGATTGTTCAAGCCATCTGGATTCGTCAAAAAACATGGCTGCCAGGGGGCGGAGCTTATTTTTCCTACATGTATATATCTATATGGAAAACTTTTAAAAGCTTCTTGTCAGAAACACTGGGCCGATTTCAATATAATTTTACAGAAACGTTCCTTTAGTAATCCTCTACCAAGATTGTTCAAGTCATTTGGATTCCTCAAAAAACATGGCCACCAGAGGGCGGGGCTTATTTTCCCTATATATCTATACAGAAAAGTTTAAAAATCTTCTTGTCAGAAACCACTGGACCGATTTCAATATAACACGGCAGGAATGTTTCTTTTGTAACTTTCTACCAAGATTGTTTAAGCCGTCATGATACGTCAAAAACCATGGCCGCCAGGGGGGTGGGACTTTTTTTTTTTTAACTCACCTGACCTCTGCTCAGGATGAGCTATAGTGATCACTTTTCCTCCGTCCATTAACATTTTCAGATGACCTCCTCTGAAGCCGCTGAGCCAATTTTGCTCAGATTTCATGTGGAGCCTCCTTAGGGTGGGGGAACGAAAGATTGCTAAAATGGTCATGGTCCGTTGACCCAAGATGGCCTCCATGCACATATATGGTAAAAACCTTTAAAAATCTTCTCCATAACCGAGGATGCCTTGGGGCTGAATCTTTGCAAAAATCATCAGGGACAAGAGGTCTACCACAAAGTTGTTATAAGATTTGTCGTACGTTGGCATTTGACCTTTTTACGGCAAGGTCAAGTTTGCTTCCCTATGCTTTTGTATGGGAAAAACCTTTAAAAATCTTCTTCTCCAAAACTGAGCATGCCTTGTGGCTGAATCTTTGCACATATCATCGGGAATGGGAGGGCTACCAAAGTTGCTAAAATAATGGTTGTACATTGACATTTGACCTTTTTGCGGTAAGGTCAATTTTGCTTCCTTATGCATTTATATGGGAAAAATGTTCAGAATTTCAAATAACATCTCCTCTGGAGCCTCTGGGCCAAATTTGCTCAAATTTCATATTGAGCCTCCTTAGGTTGGGAGAACAAAAGATTGCTAAAATGGTCGCAGTTCATTAACCAAGATGGCCGCCATGCCCATATATGGTAAAAACATTTAAAAATCTTCTTCTCCAGAACCGAGGATGCTTTTTAAAAATGTTATTCTCCAAAATCGAGGATGGCATGTGGCTGAATGTTTGCATATATCATCGGGAACGAGCGGTCTACCAAGGTTGCTAAAATAATTGTCATACATTGACATTTAACCTTTTTACGGCGAGGTCAAGTTTGCTTCTGTATGCATTTGTATGGGCCCCATACATTTGTATGGAAAAAATGTTGATAATTTCAAATGACTTTTCCTCTGAAGCCTCCGGGCCAGTGTTGCTCAAATTTCATGCAGAGCCTCCTTGGGCAGGAGAATGAAAGATTGCTAAAATGGGCATGGTCCATTGATCAAAATGGCTGCCATGCCCATATAATGGTAAAAAAAAATTTACAAATCTTCTTCTCCATAACCAAATAAGCCCTGGGCCCTTATCTTTGCACAAATTATGGGGGACAGGAGAGCTACCAAAATTGCTAAAATGATGGTTCTATGTTGACGTTTGACCTTTTTACCTCCAAGGTCAAATTTGCTTCCCCATGCATTTGTATGGGCCATATACATTTATATTGAAAGTATTCAAGTGAATTGTAGATCAACAGTAGTTAAAATTGTTCTGATTGGAAATCTTAGATGGCCATCATCTTGTTTATATTTATTATATTTCTCTGCCAATGTGCTGTTTACATGTATGAAATCATGATTCTTCAGAATCCATTTAGCCAATTTCCACCAAATTTCACATTGATCCTACTGTTGAAATGTGATTGATGGTTTATTCAAATGATCATGCTCCATTGACTGTCAGGCCCATATATTCTTCTTCAAAACTAAGAACTGCTCAAATGATGATCTTTTCATTAGTTGTGATGATAGAATTGGAAAAATGTTGCATAACATCTGCATGTCTGCAGTGACTCAGGTGAGCGAGCCGTGGCCCGTGGGCCTCTTGTTTCCCTATATATCTATATAGAAAACTTTAAAAATCTTCATGTTAGAAAGCACTGGACCGATTTCTATATAACTAGGCAAAAATGTTTCCTTGGTGATCCTCTACCAAGATTGTCCAAGCCGTCATGATTTGTCAAAAAACATAGCAGCTAGGGGGCGGGGCTTATTTTCCCTATATATATAGAAAACTTTAAAATCTTCTTGTCAGAAACCACTGGACTGATTTCATTAATACTTGGCAGAAATCTTTCCTTTTGACCCTTAACCAAGATTGTTCAAGTTATCATGATTTGTCAAAAAAACATTGCCGCCGGGTGGTGGGTGGGGAGGGAGGCTTAATTTCCCTATATATCTATATAGAAAAGTTTAAAAATCTTCTTGTCAGAAACCAATGGACCAATTTCAATATAGCTTGGCAGGAATGTTGCTTTGGTGACCTGCTACCAAGATTGTTCAAGCAGTCATGATTCGTCTAAAAAAAATTCTGCCAGGGGGTGGGGCTTATTTTCCCTATATATCTCTATAGAAAACTTTAAAAATCTTCTTGTCAGAAACAACTGGACCGATTTCATTATAACTTGGTAGAAATCTTTCCTTGTTGACCCTCTACCAAGATTGTTCAAGTTATCATGATTCGTCAAAAAACAATGGCCGCCACTGGGAGGGGCTTATTTTCCAAATTTATCTATATAGAAAAGTTTAAAAATCTTCTTCTCAGAAACCAATGGACCGATTTCAATATAACTTGGCAGGAATGTTTCTTTGGTGACCCTCTACCAAGATTGTTCAAGCCGTTATGATTCATCAAAAAACATGGCGGCTAGGGGGCGGAGCATATTTTCCCTATATAGAAAACTTTAAAAATCTTCTCGTAAGAAACCGTTGGATTGAGTTCAATGTAACTTGACAGGAATGTGCTTTGGTGACCTTCTACTAAGATTGTGCCCTCATGATATGTCAAAAAACATGGCCTTCATGGGGCGGGGCTTATTTTCCGATCTGTATAGAAAACTTTAAAATTCATCTTGTCAGAAACCACCTGACTGATTTTAATATTACTTGCCAGGAATGTTGCTTTGGTGACCCCCTATCAAGATTGTTCAAGCAATCATGATTCGTCAAAAAACATGGTTGCTAGGGGTGGGGCTTATTTTCCCTATATATCTAAATAGAAAACTTTAAAAATCTTCTTGTCAGAAACCACTGAACCGATTTCAATATAACTTGGCAGGATTTTTCCTTTGGTGACCCTCTACCAAGTGTTCAAGCTGTCATGATTTGTCAAAAAACATGGCCGTTAGGGGGTGGGGCTTAATTTCCCTATATATCTATATAAGACATTTTAAAAATCTATTTGTCAGAAACCACTGGACCAATTTCAATATAACAGCAGAATTGTTCCTTTGGTGATCCTCTTTCACTATTCAGTTCAAGCCATCATGATGGATGAAAAAAACATGGCCACTGGGGTGCAGGGTTATAAAATTTATACAAAAATTTTAGAGCAGTAAACTTGGCTGAAACTTCAACAGTAAGTATGCAAAGCTGTTTGCTCAGGTGAGCGATAAAGGACCATCATGGTCCTCTTGCTTTTTTTTTTCCCCCATTGGACCTAGCATGCCAGTTATGCCTGTTTTTGAATCTATTCTGTTCTAAATATTCACCCCCCCGCCCCCTCCCCACACACACACCCTTGGATGGGGACGCCAGTGCTGATAAGATCTGCACCAAAAGCAATATACCCCCTCCCCCTTGAGCTAGGATTCTGATATTTATGTCTCCTCCCTTTAGGGTAGGGAGATGTGTATTGTTTTTTCCCTCGGGCGTCTGTCACAAAATCTTGTCCACTCTGTAACTTGAAAATGGTTCAAGCTGTCTCCACATAACTTCATATAAATATCAATCAACATTATCTTACATGCAGAGCACAAGAACCATACGTCTTGCATTTATACTTTTTGAGTTATTTCACTTGGAACTTTATGCGTCACAAAATCGTGTCCACTCTGTAACTTGAAACCTGTTCAAGATATCTTCAAGAAAGGTCATGTAAATATCAATCGGCATTAGACAACATGCAGCGCGCAAGAACCATAACTCTTGCAAGCCGGCCTCGGTGGCGCAGTTGGATGCGCGTCCGACTGGAGACCAGGAGGTCGCGGGTTCGACCCCCGCCGAGGTCGGCAACATTCTTTCGTGGAGATTGATCATGAAATATTTTCTACGGTCATTCTCTCCCTTCCGCTGATTCAAGAAGGGCAGTTGTCAGTTTCTGGCGAAAGAATGTGCACAATACTGGTTAACCGCTTGGAGGACTAAGCCTGCCCAGTAAACGTGTGGTTAGGTAAACTGACCGCGCTCGACATGACCCCATTGGGTTGACTGGGCCGTAAAACCTCAACACAACAACATAACTCTTGCATTTATACTTTTTTGAATTATTATACACCTGTTTGAAAAACGGGACATATTATTTTACGGGGTATGACGTCCGTCAGAAAACTTTTTCGTTTCCGGCTAACGCCTCCTACAGTTTACATCCGATTAAAATGAAACTTGGTATATAGCTAGACCATGATGTGAAGCAGCACATATTGTTTTTGGGCTACAGACCACCAATTATTAGCAGAGCTATGCCCCTTCGAAAATTTCAGAAAACATTTCGTTTCTGGTTAACTACTACACTTACATCTGATCAAGCTGAAACTTCATTTATAGTTAGACCATGATGTGGAACAGTGCATATTGTTTTGAGGTTACAGTCCACTTAATATCAGCAGAGTTATAGCCCTTTGAAAATTCCTTTAAACTTTTCGTTTCCGGATAACTGCTCCTACAATTTACATCTGATCAAGCTAAAACTTCATTTATAGTTAGACCAAGATGTGGGGGCAGTGCATATTGTTTCTAGGTCACAGTCCACCAAATATTAGCAGAGTTATGTCCCTTTTAAAATTTCATTAAACTTTTCGTTTCCGGCTAACTCCTCCTACAATTTACATCTGATCAAGCTGAAACTTCATTTATAGCTAGACCATGATGTGGAGCAGCACATATTGTTTCAAGGTTACAGTCCACTAAATATTAGCAGAGTTAAGCCCCATTGAAAATTTCTTTAAACTTCTAGTTTCTGGTTAACTCCTCCTACAATTTATATCCGATCAAGCTGAAACTTCATTTATGCTATAGTTAGACCAAGATGTAGAGAAGGGCGTATTGTTTTGAGGTTACAGTCCACCAAATATTAGCTGAGTTACGCCTAGTGGTGGGACGATTCATCGATGCATTGGTGCATCCCGATACGCTTCATGTATCGATACACATGATGGAGTATCGATATGATGAACGCTTCTATTCAGATTCGCTTATTTGTGTTCGTTACATTCTTTAATCCGGTCTACAAAGTGACATTTTCAGATTTCAATTTTGATTGGATGACGCTTGACTGATAGCCAATTGCATTTTGCTTTACTCTCATTATGATGGCAGACGAAACTCTGGTTGGAATTTATTCGCCGCCCAGCGGTAAAAATACTAGTTCTGTATGGGAATGTTTCGGCCATCCTATTCTTACTTTTGAAGTTAGCCATTTTTAGTGTTTCAGTATTATGGACAATGCATGTTTAAGGGAAACCATATAGCTGGGGTCATAGTGTTGTTCAAACACATGTTCTAGTTCATTATAATTTCAACACAAAAACATGTTGGAACTTATTAGAAGGTCATTCATTGGTAGGGCTCTTTTAATGAATATCCACAACATATATTCCTTAAGAAAAATAAGAAACATGCCAGTAATTTTTATTCAAAAAGTGTGTTATCTAACTGATAATACAGGTAAATAATAACGTTACTTTACGCATGTTAAAGTTAAATAAAAGTGTAGTTAAAAGAGATTCAGAACCACCACAGAGTAATGTACATCCAGTATAGCAACTGTAGTTACTCTGAATTGTTCAGAAGGCGGTGTCGCGAAAAAAGGCATTAACTTAATTACATAATTAGATTTATATGATTTGATGGACCTGGATTTTGCTCTATATCCATATTTTCACACTTTCTTACAACCAGTGGCTTCATCCAATATTAAATTTACATTCAGAGACAAGGCTTTGTGAGAAAATTTACTATTCCTTGAAAAACAACCAACATGAACACTTTGTACTACATGCTTTCACTATCAATTTAATTTCTCAAAATCAGTCAGATGGAAATGCATTCTACTTCTTTTAATGTATAAATAAGAATGGGTCTTTACTGAGGCATCTGTGTAAAACAGATATACATAAATAATCTAACCATGTACTGAAAAACTAAATACAATTATTTCTCTTCTGTTTTGTTTCTTTCTTCACAAAAAAAATCCATTTTATTATCTGCATATATAAGCCAATGCAGTGATTGGAGTAATGAACCTCTTTATTTTCCAATGAAGTTTACCACCTGATTATTCCAAATGAGTGTATCTCCAGCAGCAATTTCCAATTTCTAAAATTATCAAAGTTCAAGTCTAGATATGCTCCAGTTCATACATATTCAACACCTGATGTAGCTCCACGATTATTCTGGTGCAATTTTATAAATTCATCTTTATCAACTTATTATGAAGACGAGCAGATTAAATAAATTTGAAATGGCTATGTTCAATCCAGATTAGCTTTAATAATTGATTGTCATTTGATAGTGCTTCACCTAAGCATCAACAGATTAGCCCGACCAGCTATGCCTACCCTTTTCTGTTTTCAAGAGATTTTCCGATGTCCACAAAAGAAGGGTCATAAATGGGCCAGCAGTCGTCAGACAACGTGTCACTGAGGTGTGAATAAAGTAATTTCATGTAGGAGGAATGAATTAAATGCCTGATGTCTTGCTATATTCAATATCGAATAAGTAGATTCTGATACTTTCTTTTCGTTCAGCTTCCGTTGCTAAGCACAACATCAAAGATGGCGTGGGGTGATTGACAAAAGTAGCGCGTGTATTACTACACCGGATTTTGAAGTCTATGTTTCAAATTGCACTATCTAAATCGATTTCAGTTACAGTTATGTTAGCGAAATAGAAAAGCTATAAAAAATTCCCCTGCTTCACATTCAGTTCGCCGTAATAGTGCCGCATTGCGTCTGATTAAGAAGTAGTGCGCGTATGAATATAGCGGTGATGAAAATCCGCTTGTGACGTAGTAAAAAACCCCATGCGATTGCATAGAGCCTGCTAGCTGTCGCTAGCAGACTCAAAAATGGCATATGCTGAGGGCATATGCGCCCAGCGAAGACTCAGATCAGCCTGTGCATCCACCCAGTCTGATCAGAGTCTTCGCTGTCCGCATGAAGACACCTTGGGTCTTCACTGAGCGCACATCCATTTTGTTGGTTTTATCATGAGGTGGCCCAATACTTGAAAACTACACTGTCAGAAAGAGCATGTTATTTGTGAGGCCCATCCAGGGGGTGGGGAGGGGGTACCTGTTCCCTTGTTCCCCTGAAATATTTCAGCATTTTCCTTTGTTCCCCAAAATCAAAATCTTAATTTTCTATGTTCCATGCCCCCCAAAATTACCTTTGTTCCCCAGTTCCCTTCATTTTTAGACTTCTGTTCCCCTGTTCCCATGAAATAAATGACATTATTCCCCTGTTCCCCAGAACCTCTGGGAGGGCCTCATTTGTGCTGAAATGTTTAGTACCTCATTAAATATTCAAAATGGCGACGCCCTTTGACAAGTGTGTTGAAATTTTTAAACGTCATTAAACTGCTTAATTTTCATCCGATTTTGATAAAATTTGCATCAAAATGCATGATTTGACAAGATCTTTCATTTAAGGTGCAGTCTTTTCCTTTAAGTGTTAAAGTATTAAGGATATACACGATAGTCATGCCGCTCTCCTTATGTTGAATATTGCAGGATTTAAACCTGGTGAGCCTAGATGACAAGACTGCATTAAGAAATCTGGTCACAGGCCGGTATATGCCAGACAACGAATACTACTTCAAGTTTTTTAGTTTTCAAACCGTGTTTAACAGAACAAGCCTCAGCTACTGTTGTTGTCCTTGTAGCTTTGAACATGAGTTCTTGGACTATATCTCTGAGGACGGGCAGATCAATGAAGCAATGTTTGAGAGAATTACGGAAAATATCCTGAATGGCAAGTGTCCTCACACGGACAAAGTGGCTCCTGAATATGTCACGGAGACTGGTATTTATGGTATGCACATAACTGCCGCTGTCGGACCTCTGAGGGCTGTGAAAAAATATTCGCATAACTACTTCTACAAGAGAGGACGCATCTTTAACTTGGACCCGTATCAGGTTGCGGTACTGAAGAACAATGGGGAAAATGTAGATCTGTTAAATGGCGCATATGTTATGGGCTGTCGCGTTTGCAATTCTAATAGTCCTCATAAGAAGCGCATTCTGTATGCCACAAGAAATGGTGAACACAGAAACATGGTGCAGCTTTATTATATCCCAATACTTGAAGCTTGTGCAAGGAATGAAAACAGTTTACTGATGGACGGTGTACTGAATTCTGATGCTTTCCATGATGCTCACAGTGTAGCAAGAAGCTTAGAACTTGTATTAAAAAGCAGACAGTCAGTACTACAAGGCCAGCTGTTAAAGTATATTACAAAGAGGACAAGATTTGGTTACTCGTACAAACTCTACGTTCAGTCTGCAATCGTTGCTGACCAACCATCAATTTTACCTAAGATTCTTAACCTCTTCCCTAAGGATAAAATGAATGACGAAATAAAACAGATGCTGGTGGAAACTTGCTCTTTATTGAATAGGAAACGCTGTCAGGAGATTCTGTTTAGAAACGGTATTGTACTTCCTAGGCAGGTACCTGACACTGACAATTTCTCACGTATGCATACACTGGTTGATCTGATAGATGTTTTTTCAGAAAGTGTTCAGAGTGAACTACAGACTGTCCTAGAAGACCTTTCAATCAACCGTGCTTCTAAAACCGTTGATGGGTCACCTGATTATCAGCGCTTGTCGCTTCTTTGTCTGTTTTTACATGAACATCTGAAGTCATATGGCGTTTGTCAATTCAGAGATGATTCTTACAGTCGTAAACTTAACATTCTATTAACTCTTGGTGCCGATATTGATTACAAGGATGGGGATGGTAAAACCGCTATAACACAGCTGCTCTCCAGAGATGAGTTTCAACGTCTGCCGCGAAGGAGAGAACTTCTAGAGTTATTGATATATGAGAATTCAAGTACAGAAATAAACACATCTGTTGTTAAACTGGCATTTAAACATGACGCAAACTTGCAGAGAGCTAATGTGACTTACGACATGGCCAGACATATGCCAGGCAGATATTTAACAGATACACAGGAGCATTCAGTGTTTGGACACGATGATGTATTGAGCTATGCACTAAATTTCACTGGGCCTCTTTTGATCGAGTGTGGTTATCCAGTCACACCTGATGAACTCATGGAAGCTCTGGAAGAGCAGTTACATACAGCTGAACATGCTTACATGCGACAGTGTCTTGACTATCCCAGACCGCTTCAGTTACTCTGTCGTGACGTGTTACGACGCCATTTTAAGGGAAGAGACGTACACAGATTTGTTAATAACTCAAACATTCCAAAGCATATTGGCGACTTCATCCTGCTGAAACCGATCTTGGCAAACATACAAACTTGCTTTTAATTTTTACAGTCCCACTCTCGTGGACCGTGAGTTTTTTAAGCAGACTCTTTCCATCTTTGAATTTGGAAATGCCCATTCGATCAATAAAGTCAGTAGAACTTTCTGACGAAATAAAGTCAGCCCCTTCTGTTGCTTCGTTCAAGTTTAGATTGAACAGAGACCTACATATAAGTTTCCTAAATATTACAACGCAGGATCACGAACTGGCCAAATCATGTATGCTAGGATTCGAATGGAGTGCAGCTCACTCAACTCGCATCTCTATAAGAAAAACATTGTACTCAGTCCCTCGTGTTCCTGTGGAGGCTTCGAAAGTGCGTATCATTTCTTCTTTCAGTGTCCCAACTACTCAGAGGCCAGACGCCGACATCTTCCCCAACAATCTAAAAGACTATAATTCTAACCAATTACTTCATGGTTTACCAGACACTTCCAACACAGAAAAGGAAGTTCTGTTCACCCAAGTCCAAGACTTTATAGTACACTCGAAAAGATTTCTTTGAAGTACTTGTTCGCTTGAGGTATTAAGTTTATAGCCAGACATGCGGATTTAAGTGTCGATCGACAATGGGCAACACATTTAGCAATATATGAAGGCTAGCATGTCGCACGTTTGTCGGTTGTGTGGTTTCATAATAGATGACTACGAAAGATGCGCTTAACACTCTTCTAATCGTCGGGTTGAATCTCATTAGCTCACTAAGTTACCAGGAATACGTTTATCTTCCAACCCTAATGTAATTCTATCTGAAGCTATCAACTGTCTCGACATATCTATAGTTGTTACGGGAAGACTAAACAAAGATCAAATCAATCGATCGACTTACTTTACCGAAAGACGTGCGACATGCTCCCTAGTTGATCATCATCATCATCATCATTACTATTATTATTATCTCGTTACTATTATTATTATTATTATTATATTTGCTATATAATTACCAACATGCTATGTTTCCATCTACTCTTCACATGTTATTACGCTGCTATATAATTTTCAGGAAATGATTTACATAAGCTCTTAGCTTTTTATCAAATCCTTTACCATATAATATTATGCTAATGTTGAATAAAAATATTGTTTCAATCAATAAAGTCAAAAGCAGAATGACAAACAGTGTAGATCCTGATGATACGGCTCGTTACGAGCCGTATCTCAGGATCTACACTGTTTGCAAAAGTCTGTTTGGGTCTGCAAGGCTGAAAAGGTTAACTCATAAACTTCACAAACAATGTAGACTCACTTGAGATAGTTTGTTGCTGTCCCAGCAACAATTATACAGGAAAGCTACACAACTGGTGCTGGGACAGCAACACCCTATCTCAAAAGGATCTACATAGTTTGTAAAGTTTATGCGTATACCTTTAGCCCTACAGACCCGTCCAAACTTTTGCAAACAGTTGTTGGGGCGCACAATGAGAACATGAGTAATCAGAGCAATATGCGAACGTCAAAGTTCCAACACGGCCTTTTCTGGCGAAAGAATGTGCACAAGTACATCTTAACCGCTTAGAGGTCTAAGCCTGCCCAGGAAAAGTGTGGTTATAAAAACTGACTGGCTCGACATTACCTTAATGGTGTTGGTTGGGACGTTAAATCCAAATCAACCAATCCAACTCAGCCAGGAAGGCCACACAAGCTGATAAGCACATATACTATATATTGATATATTCTACAATGCCAGTGATTCGGTAAATTTACAGCGAAGTCCCTGATCAGACTGCGCAAATATACGGGGTGATTTGTGTCTACGCTGTCCGCATATGCCCCGAAACCAAATGGCACGGATCTCTTATCTTTATGATGCGTGTCAAACACCCTTTTCGAATGACAGACTTGTCCATATACAGTCGATTCTCGTTATCTCGAACTCGCTTATCTCGAATAACCGCTTATCTCGAAGTGAAAATCTGGTCCCTGTTTTAACACAGAGATCTGCCAACAGGCAACAAAATGTTGTGGAAAAGAGGAGAAATTGCTCCTTAGGAGCAATTTCTCCTCTTTTCCACAATATCTTCAATATATCTCTAACTTAGGAGTCAAATTACATATTCATTCTGTTAAAAGTGGTTGTTCGATTAATTGTTTTCCTCATTTCCGCAAATCTGATATGTCGAAGTACGGTTTCATGGAGTCCCTTGGAGTTCGAAATAACGAGAGTCGACTATATATGAATGAAGATACCCAGGGAATACCACAATCATGAACCACAATCTTCTCGAGGTACCAAAAGAAGGGGAGATTGGAAACACATTGTGACAAAACAAACGTCACGTATGAAACAACCGATGCGCTAACGAAGAAGAAGGGCAACAGAAGAACCGCTCTGGAACGGTCTAGAAAAAAAAAAAAAAAAAAAAAAAAAAAAAAAAAACACTACTGAGCATGGATGGGTGAAGAGGGGTGGGGGGTGGGGGGGATGGGAGGTGGGGGGCTGAAACCGGTTTTACTCAAAGATGGAATTTCAAGGATCGCTTAGGGATAAAATGTTAACCCATATTAAAACGCTAAGCAAAAGTGGCACACGACATTCTATTTTCTTTTAGCAGACGATTCACATGAAATATCAAGTCTTATTTTCTCTGAAAAAAAAAAATCAAAATGTCACCTACTGCAGTTGTGAGTTAAAGCGTTTCACGCAGTTCCACCGGAGTCAACACATTCTGCGGTATCCAATTATTCATTAAGCGGACTACGAAGTTCCTGTCCAGATTGCGCCGACTTCATTGTCTGCATATATACCATGGACCGTTTTCACATGAAATGACTCAACTATTGCCACTTTGCATTACCATAAAGAGTAAGCTCCAGATGCTTTCTTCGAACATGAGATTCGGAAAACGATATGCGTCATTACAAGAAAAGACAATTGCTTCTGTTTTACTGGGATTGAAACTGACCAACCATTGCTTCCTGCAAGTGGACAATACAAGCAAATCATGATTTAAAATGCCCTCTATGTCACACATGTTTCCTGAGGAACAGACTAGCGGTGTATCGTCAGCAAACAATCGTACGGTACTCAGCAGATTTTCAACTATGCCATTAACCCATTTAAGCCTAGTGTCCCTTAAAAGGGACAGTAGTAAACCGTGTAGACCCAGATCAGACGCCGCAGAACGCGGCGTCTGATCAGGGTCTACACTGTTTGCATTAAGTTAAGAAATTTCTACAAAACATGACAATAAAAACTAACAAAGTACCCCTTATACAGGAAATGGACCTGTCCAAAGAGTTATGGTAGAAGAGTCCACTCGGTATAAATGCGCTAATATAAACTAAGAAAATTATGGGAGGTGGGGGGGGGGGGGGGGGGGAAAGGAGGAAGGGAGCAAGAACGGTTCCCTGGGGTACTCCGGCTTTAATAACCCTCGGGGACAACATAAGCCAATAAAACCTTTTGCCTTCTTTCTGATAAATAACTCGATATCCAATTCAATAATATTCCAATTATTCCATTCTGTTGTGATTGAAATAATAGACCCAAATGCTTTTGAAATGCCACAAAAGACCATACACGTATACTGTTTTGTATCTATACTCTAGCTGGTAGACTGTAAGATGACATTTGGTGACACCTAAACTCACTTTATTAATAAGGAAAAGTAAAGACAGAAAGGAGCTGGAGTATACGAAAAAAGAGACTATACAGAAACAGCATGTCAAAAATTGTACAAACATAGTTTCATGAATATGATTACACACACACACACACACACACACACACACACACACACACACACACAGAGCAATGAAATCCTTGGGGAAAAAAAGCCTGACATATAGGAAGATATATTTGAACCTTGAAACATATATCTCAAAGTCAATAACATCATGAGGTTGTTAAATTACCTGCGAAAACGAATGAGAAACGCAGAGAGAACGGGAAAGAAAGAACTGGACTAAACGCAAAAGCTTGGTACAGTCTGAGGGTACAGTCGAAATGACTTTTTCACCCTCGAACCGCCATGCAAAACTACAGTAAAAAACAAGCATCATCCCTTCTTCCTCAGAGAAAAGGCCCGGTGCCTCATATGAATCGTCTGTCAGCCAGACGATCTAAATGAATTGCCTAGCCCTACCCCTTCGAAAACAAATGTCATCTGCAGCAGCTGCGATCGGCGACAGTATCAAAATTCGCCACCTGCAGAGTACTGTGAGAGTTGCTTCCCTTAGACTAGTTCTTAAAGTTTTCTTGCTAAAAGATTTACCTCCCTTGTGCACCTGAATCTGCTTTACACCAGCAATGTTGGGACGCCGCACATAGTGCCTACCCGGTCAGACACCGCAACCCTAATCAGGGTCTACACCATCGCCAGGAACCTAACAATTCTCAGCAAAATAACTGTCCAAAATTATCCCCATGATGGGCAGCAGCAAAAAATGTCTACCCAGATCTGCCGCCGCAACTCGCTGCGCCAAATCGGGGTCTACACCCCTCGCGGGAAATCAACAATTCTCAGCAAAAAAAAAAAAAAAATCCAAATTTATCCCATGTTGGGACGCAGCGGATAATGTCTACTCAGATCAGAGCTCGCAACTTGCTGCGCCAGTTCGGGGTCTACACCCCTCGCGGGAAACCAACAATTCTCAGCAAAACCAGCTATCAAATTTTATCTCCATGTTGGGACGCAATGAATAACGTCTCCCTAGATCGGACGCCGAATCTTGCTGCGCCTAATCGGGGCCTACATCATCCACCAGGAAAAAAATAGTTCTCAGCAAAATAACCATCCAAATTTATCTCCATGTTGGGAGGCAGCGAATAATGTCTACCAAGATCAGTCGCCGCAACTTGTTGCGCCTAATCGGGGCCTACACCATCCGCGGGAAACCAACAATTCTCAGTAAAATAACCATCCAAATTTATCTCCATGTTAGGACGCAGCAAATAACGTCTACCCATATCAGACGCTGCAATTTTTTAGCCTAATCGGGGCCTATACCATCCGCTAAGAAACCAACAGTTCTCAACGAAATAACCATCCAAAATCTCCATGTTGGGACCCAGCAAATAGTGCATACCCAGATCAGACGCTGCAATTTGTTGCGCCTAATCGTGGCCTATACCATCCGCCAAGAAACCGCCACTTTTCAGCAAAATAACCATCCTAATTTATCTCCATGTTGGGATGCAGCAGATAGTGCATACCCAGATCAGACGCTGCAATTTGTTGCGCCTAATCGGGGCCTACACCATCCGCAGGACGGTTCAGAACATCCGAATAACTGAATTCTCCCAGAAGAATGATCCGGTACAGGCTGAGCTGCTACAACCAATGCTTGATTTGAATCGACACATCAACTCACATAGAAAAGGCACAAGCGGATGAGGATGTTTGGTTTTCGCTGACCGAGCAGCGACGATCTAGGCCGCATATAGGCGGCACTAGGCATGTGTGTAAGGAGCCAGGACCCTCACTGATCACACTCAACTCGAGAATTGATTTGAATCTCAAGTCTGGGCGAAAAAAAAAGAAAAAAAAAAAAAAAGAAAAAAAAGAAAACAGTCAAACTTCAATGGCTCGAACATCTTTGGGATCATTGAAAATTGTTCTGGACATGTGTAGCTCGAGGCACTGAGGGTTGATCACAGCGCCAGTTCAGAAGGCGAATTGGGATTACAGTCGAACTTCGATGGCTCGAACCCCTTTGGGACCATGAAAATTTGTTCGAGACAGCGGTAGTTCGAGCCACGGAGGGTTACTATTAGTGCCATATCAGGAGGCATAATGGAGATAATTGTGGGATATCTTTTCGGTGTTCTATATTATAAACGTATGTTGTGTGTACTCATTAGAATCGCCTCATCGAGGCGATTCTAATGAGTACACACAGCATACATTTGCAAGATAAAAGAAAAAATCTCCTTAAATTATCCGTATATCGTATTTTGAGGAAATCCCTGCGGACTCAAGAACGTGTTCGACTCATCCATGGTAAACGAGCCATCGGGGTTCGAGCCATTGAAGTTCCACTGTATTTAGGGATGTCTTTCGATCTTCTATATCATATAACGGTATGTTGAGTATACTCATTTGAATCGCCCCGATGAGTACATACAACATACACTTTCATGATAAGATAAGCAAATTTCTCTTCTTTATCCTTAATTATTTGTCTTGAGATAACGAGAGAATTTCCTAAGGATTCAAAAGCCACGGTAAACGAACCATCGTTGGTCAAGTCCTGGAAGTTTACTGTAGTTCGCATACATACTTGCTTACAACTTGTAAATTAGGTTTACGATTTGTTCTCCCCGTGCTTTTTTTTTTTTAAAAACAACGCGATGGACGCCTCCGTCCGTCTGTCCATCAAGCTACCTCCTAAACTACTGGGCGGAATTCTACCAAACTTGCTACACCACTTCCCCTCATGATAAGGGTGTGCGAGAGCAACATTATTTTTCTTTGCGTCCGTCTGTCCGTGCGTCTATCGTCCGTCCATTTGTCTGTCACACTAACTCCTAAACCACTGGGCGGAATTCAACCAAAATTGCTACATCACTTCCCCTCCTGGTAAGGTTGTGCGAGAGCAACATTATTTTTCCATGCGTCCGTCCGTCTGTGTGTACGTCGTCCGTTCATCTGTCCGTCACGCTATCTTCTCCTTAACCACTGGGTGGAATTCAACCAAACTTACTACATCACTTTCCCTCATGGTAAGGTTGTGCAGAGCAACATTATTTTTCCGCCGTCCGTCCATCTGTTCGTCACGCTATCTCCTCCTAAACCACTGGGTGGAATTCAACCAAACTTACTACATCACTTCCCCTCATAGTTAGGGTGTGCGAGAGCAACATTATTTTTCCGTCCGTCCGGCGTCCGTCCATCTGTCTGTCAGGCTATCTTCTAAACCACGTGGCGAAATTTAACCAAACTTGCTACATGACCTCCCTTCATGGTAAGGGTGTGGGAGACCAACTGCGTCCATCCGTCATGCTATTAGCAACATTAATTTAGCAAAGATCGCAGGGATTTGCGATGACGCGCCATCGACTGTGCATTCTTTTGTAAAATTTAGAACGTGTGAGAAAAGTTCAACAATATCGTCAATAGAAATGTCAGAAAACCCGTACAGGAGAATGCGAATACCGACTGGCTGAAATTTACGGATGGATTTCGTTGCTGTGTAAACCTATTACACAAGAAAAAGTAGTGTTCAGCATCCTCACTCTAAAAGCCACATTCACATGCAGCCGTTGGTCTAAGCTGGTTATTAAAGGCTCCATATTCTTCAAAAATAGACATTTTATTATCCAAGAAAGGTTTGATAAATTGATATATGTTAATAATACAATCAAATAATGTGGCACCTAACAACCTCAAACAATTCAGGTAGTCTCTCGTTCTTGAAATGAAATGATTTTTATCGTAAATCTGAATTAATGTTGCCAATATTAATTCAGAGATACGATAAAAAATCATCTCATTTTTATCCAGTTCAAAAATGAGAGACTAACTGAAATTTTACAGGCTGTCAGATGCCACATTTAATGATAGTATTAATACTATATATATATATATATATCAATTTATTAAACTTTTCTTGGATAAAAAATGTCTATTTTTGAGGAATATGGAGCCTTTGAATAAGTCTTTATTTAGTTTGCTCCACTTATTTCTTATTCTAGGGACAACTTATGCGTTGACCTGAAATAAAATGGTCTGGAACTTCCGCGCGGACTCCTAAACATAGATCTCTTAAGTAATTGTGTGAAAGCACTGAGAGAATCAGCGCTTCTTACTGACAAAGGTAACCTGTTCCAGTAGTCTACAGAAGAGGGAGAAAATGATTTATTGTCAATTTAAGTTCTTCTACTTAAGACAGAAATATCAGCTGCATTTCTCAGCCTGTATTCTATCCTGTCAAATACATACGGCGGCATGATATAGAATTGTAATCTGGCGCCAAGCCATTTATGATTTTATACAAAAACACAGTCTTTTGAAACAAACGCCTACCTGATAATGACAACCATCCTACTTCTTTTTCATGATCAATCTCCACGAAAGAATGTTGCGCGACCTCTTGATCACCAATCGGACGCGCATCCGACTGAGCCACCAAGGCTGACCTTAAGTGCGTGTTGTGGAAGCATGCTTATTAAGATTTTTTCAGCCTAAACAAACACACGTGCAAGCACGCACAAAAAATAACACGCAAACAGATAGACAGACTACAAAGAAAGCTAATGCACAGAAATATTAACAAGAGTTCCATGATGGCCCTGTTTCGCTCAACTGAGTATCATAGCACACAGAGAATTGGACCTAGGAATCATCAAGCAAAACATCCTAACCAAGATTCAAAATACATATGTAATTACAAAAACAACTAAGACAATGTAGTGCAGCTAATGGACCTTGAAAGATAGGTCAAGATCAAATATGGATGACTGTACTCGATAGATCACGCTAAGATGTATTCAAGTGCTAAATCACCGTTGTAGAACCAATAGTTACTGAGAAACTGACCTAAACGCGCAAACATAACAAAGTCAATGGACCGTGAAATATATGTCATATGTGACCCAGTTTCCATTTTTTTTTTTTTTTTTGCCTAGAAATCATCTATACAAACATTCTGCGCTTCAAACATGTGACCTCTAGGTGTTAAAAAAATTTCATTTGATTTGGTCCGGTGACCTATTTTTTGACCCCAAGTGACCCAGTTTCGAACTTGATCTAGAAATCATCAAGACAAACATTATGAGCAAGATTCATGCCGATTACTTCAAAAAAGTGACCTCTAAGTGTTAACAAAATTATCATTTGATTTGGCCTGGTGACCAACTTTATGACCCAAAGTCACCCAGTTTCAAACCTGATCTAGAAATCATCAAGACAAATATTTTAGCAATTTATTTTATTTTCTTAATTGTGCTTATTCTTACAAATTCTAAAGTAACTGACTAGGCTACAGAATATCGAATGTGTTGCGACAAGGCATGATCATAAGTCTGTCTTTGGGGATATACTCGAGTACATGTCTCTGACTATGCCATAATGTATCCAAGCTAGGATTCTACCTAATCTATACAGGGCCATTTTCGGCCCGACAGGAATCAATGATCATGTCGAGCCGATAACGGTCCAGTTTTGATTTACTGTGTAGAATGCTAGCTGGGACCTTTTTTTTTTTTTTAATTTTCTGACCACAAGACAAAATATTTTGATTTCCTTTTGTTTGTTCCAATTGTGATATCTTAATGAGCGTTTTACTATCTAAATGTTAGTTAATTATGATAAAGCCCCTTTTAATGTGAAATAAAAAAAATACTGTTAAAAGTCCTAAAACAAAAATTAATGTTATTGCAAACTTTCTTATAAAAATGCTCAGAAATGTGTGCTCTATTAGCGTATATACACGCTTACTCTTAACCTTATCCTAAAATGCAAAGTCGTGTTTTAATGTAAATATGTAATTTACTGGAATGTCTTTTAAGATTGCATAATATACATGTATATGCATGCACCATACTGTGGTAAATAAATATTCCATATATCTGTGTTAAGTAAATGGAAAAAAAAGAAAGAAAAAAATCAGCCTTGGATATAATGCACGTTTGTATGCAGATATATAAAACTTCTTTCTACTGTGCTTTCGACACTTATTTCAGAAAGTCGTTTTTTGCTTGGCGCTTTACACAGAAGTTTGCAAACTTTTGTCATGAGTTAATGCAAAACCATTTCTCATAACTACTTATGCACAAAAAAGTTTTATTCTAGTCAGTGATCTTTTTTTTTAAATCAAATATTTTCACTTTTTCCCATAGTAAAAATGAATGCAAATTAGGCAGAAATATGTAGGGTAGGTAACTTGGAGGTAGATTTTCAACAAGTTCTGCTTGTTCAATTTTTCTGAAATTTTCACAATATTGTTGTGAAACATCAATAACTCAAACTCAGCAAAGAAAAGTGAAAAATATTTTCTTAGACAAAAATTCCAACAAAAAAAATCACTTTACTATAGAAATTGCGTATAAGTCACACCAATTTTTTGGCGATAAATTTAATTTTAGGATACAGCCGTGTAGCCTAATGTGGCGCATCTGCCAATGCTGCTCACTCAAATATTTTCTCCCAAATATCCCAAAGTATCATTTTGTGGGCGTATGTGATGAAACATATCAAAAGGTACATGGCCATTACAATTTGCATGGGGAATCAGGAGTTTATTTCGAAATAATGAGGAAAATGTTGTTTTCACTAAAACCAAAGGACCCTTCCCTGAACATGAAATTTGAAAGGTGGTTTTGTCAGTGTGAACAATGAAAATGGCACAAATATATTCTAAATTGATTAGTGATCATAGAAATGCATCTTTAATCTAAAAAAACATTCTGTATGTCCGAGACAACAGGCAAAATTCTAACAGGTGCGCGACATTGGCAGACATTTTTATGACACACAAACAAGGGGGCGATGAAGTTGAGGGGATTATTATCTGCTAAATTTGAAGAAGAAATAAAATGAAAATAAACTTGTTTTATGTATAATAAGTTATTCTTCGTTCTAGTACATTTAAACATTAAAATTGGTCTAGCGAACATTTGTTTTAATTTAGCTCAAATCCTTAGGTGCGCTGAATAGGCCGACAGCAGTTTACATCTTTGAGAACAAAACATAGAAACAGAAAAGACAAATAGTTTCTGATAAGATATGGTCTGTCAGAACAAGATATTTCCAATAAAACGCCAAACAAAACAAAAAAAAAAAAAAAAAAACGTCTTTCCGAGTGATGTCCAAAGGACAGCAGGAGTGCATTTCATCCTGATTTTTCAAGATGATTAAAATCAAAGTGATCAAAAAGTAAAATAAATAAATTAGATGTATAATTTTTCCAAATTGAAGTCTTCTAATTGGTTTTAGTTCTGGTCATTTTTTTTTTTTTTTTTTGAACAAATGTTATAATTTGAGGATTAATTGTGGGTCTTTGCATTTTCGCTAAAAATCGATGGAAGAAAACTTGATTTAATGGGTACTATTATGGGATAGAATTTTCAATCACTGACGTCACGCGCGCATGATCAGTGAGACTTTTCAACGACGCGAGGGTGCACGGTTTAAGCAACCTTATCAGCGCCTAAAAAAATCGATGTATTTGTTAAATTAACCCAAAAATAGAAACACAACTAATAAGTGATTGTGTTTTAAGTCTTTATTCAAAGGAATATGGCGTCACCAGGTCGGAGTGATGATGAACTAGGGGAAGGAATGGAAGTTGACGAAGCGGGTGAAGGTGATCAATTTTTTTGTTAATTTTCCTCATTAATTATCAGAGGTGATGGTTAAGTTTTCTTGATAAAATATAACTTATTCGTTTTGTTAGACACAATGACTAATTTTTTCAAAGAATTTGAGAGTGTCTTGGTGTGTTAAATATATTTTCATGCCTCTTTAGCCGGTGTATTTGTGTTCCCATGTGATAAACAGTTGTGGAAATTCCCACTTAAAATCATGGCAAAAGGCCTTTGTTCATTTGCATAACCCGGTGTTAATTTGTCTATTTTAAGACATAAAAAGGGATTTCCCATCGAAATGGACCCAGCGATTTGCAAAGTGTAAGGCTACATACAAAATGTTTCTTGTTTCTTCGATACACGAAGAATAATTAGGGTAAAAATTTTGAAAATGCTGAATGGGATAAATATCTGGATGAATATTAAAGTACCTACAGCAGTGCGCATGTCAATGCGGTATCCCGGAAGTTGCTATAATTAGGTCAAGCTTATTGACAAATGTCTGGATTAGCTATTAGGAGAAAGAGACACAGATTGTTTTTGCATGTTCAACTTCCAGTAAATTAAACTGTCTTTCTTTTGACATAATAGTCACGCTGAAATAAAGTGGTAAGCCAGCATTGTAGATGCGGCACCGTAAAAAACAATGTGAGATTTTGGGTTTTTCTACTTTCACTTTGATTGTATTGTCAGTTATTTTATTGAAAGTTATAGGTGGATAATATTCACCATGCTAACTATAACTATTAATGGCAATATTAATTCTACCAACACAACAAATCATAGAGAACACAAGCATACATAGATAAAGTCACGGTAATAAATGATTGGGCTAATATTTTGGATGCAGGAGGTCCAGTTGATACATTCATATTGGACAAGTTAAGAAGGCCTTGGACACCCTCCTCATGCACTTCTGAATGCAAACTCCATGTGTATGGCACAAGATGAAAAACTTTATTATGGACTGGTTCATTTCTGTGCAATAGGCAACAAAGTGTTGCAGTCAGTGGTGCAGAATCTCATTGGTCACCTGTTTTGTCTGGTGTGCCACAGGGTACTGTTCTTGGTTGCCTGTTGTTTTCCTTGTACAATGTATATAAATGATGTCATGGTGAAAGAATCTAAGATTTGTCTGTTTGCCGATGACCGTGTCTGCTATAGTCAGACTGATAGCATTGAAGACACATCAAAACTATAAAAGGAAATTGATCAACTGGGCCAGTAGCACCTTAATAATGAAGATACATTTTGGTAGGGAAAATTTGAGAAAAAATGTCCTAGTTTTTATCTTATCTGAAGCTATATAGTCACTTTACCATAGTTTATAATAGTACAATACATGTAGATGATGACAGCACCCCATATGAGACTCTTCAACCCAAACTATTGTTGTTAACTATGAAAACACGTTGTGGTATCCCAATAGAATCACATAGGACAGATCTCAGGAAAATGATTTAAGAGAAACTGCAGGTTCATGGAGAAACGCTGGAATGGCTGGCCTCAGTGGATGCACGTCACATTGGAAATCAGGTGGTTGCAGGTTCAATCCCCGCCAGGTCTGGCAGCACTCTTTTTAGGTTCTGGAGATTGGTCATGAAATATTTTCTTCAGTCATTCTCTCCCTTCAGCTGATTTAAGAAAGGCAGTTGTCAGTTCATGGCAAAAGAATGTGCACAAGTACTTGTTAACCGCTTAGAGGACTAAGCCTGCCCAGGAAAGAGTGTGGTTACTGTAGATAAACTCACCATGATCCCAGTGGGTTGACTGGGCCGTAAAATCTCAACATAAACAAACAAACACTGGAATGACTTTATAAGACAGTTTTTGGATATAAGTCTGTTTCGGAATAAGATGATTTAAAGGTACACCCCAAAAGCATCCAAACAAAAAATGGGAGGCTGTTGTATCAAAAAATGAGACTGTATAGATGATGCATTGTGTATAGACAGGGATCAATTTTAGCACTTGCTAACTTGCTAAATGCTGGTTAATTTCCTCAAAAAGCAAGCTGCAATTTCCATCACTTGCTAACTCTAGCAAGTTGGAAAGATTCTCTTTAATTGGCAGAACCTGAGGCATTGTTGCTGACAATTTGCAGTTTCTTTTCCAAAAGCAATGATGATATTTTTCTTATTTTTCCCAAAAAACAGGTTTTGACATTACATGCAAATTGTTTCCATAGGAGACAATTTGCATGTAATGTCAAAACCTGTTTTCTGGGAAAAATAAGAAAAATATTTTAAAATGTCTGCTGAAATTTTTACCTAGAGTGCTAAGGTTTAAAGCCACATTTAACAGTGTTTATAAGTGTGAAAAAACAAGTTGGCTGAAAGGTTTAGCAAGTAAAAATAATGCCACTTGCTAGTTTTAGCAAGCTGTCAAAAAAGTTAAATTTGAACTCTGATAGAAAAAAATGACCCTTTATGTCATTTTTAGCTGACCTGAGCTATGCTCGGGATGAGCTATAGTGATCACTTTTCGTCTGTCGTCTGTCCGTTAACATTTTATAAATGACTTCTCCTCTGAAGCCACTGAGCCAATTTTGCTCATATTTCATATGGAGCCTCCTTAGGTTGGGGGAACTAAAGATTGCTAAAATGGTCGCGGTCCGTTGACCAAGATGGCAGTCATGCCCATATATGGTTAAA
Organism: Anodontia alba; assembly: GCA_964016985.1. Classification (NCBI taxonomy): domain Eukaryota; kingdom Metazoa; phylum Mollusca; class Bivalvia; order Lucinida; family Lucinidae; genus Anodontia; species Anodontia alba. Next base: position 44,808,994 of record OZ024836.1, read on the forward strand.
AACCTTTAAAAATCTTCTTCTCCAGAACCGAGGATGCCTTGGGTCTACCAAAGTTGCTAAAATAATGGTCGTACATTGAGATTTGACCTTTTTACGGCTAGGACAAGTTTGCTTCCCTATGCATTTATATGGGAAAAAAACCTTTAAAAATCTTCTTCTCCAAAACGAGGATGCCTTGTGGCTGAATCTTTGCATGTATCATCGGGAACAGGAGGTCAACCAAAGTTGCTAAAATAATGGTCGTACATTGACATTTGACCTTTTTTCGGTAAGGTCAAGTTTGCTTCCTTATGCATTTGTATGGGAAAAATGTTTGGAATTACAAACGACTTCTTCTCTGGAGCCTCTGGGCCAATGTTGCTCAAATTTCATTTGGAGCCTCCCTGGGGCAGGGAAATGAAAGATTGCTAAAATGGATGACCAAGATGGCCGCAATGTCCATATATGGTAAAAACCTTTAAAAATCTGCAAGAACAGAGGATGCCTTATGGCTGAATCTTTGTATAAATTATCAGGAACAGTAGATCTACCGAAATAGCTAAAATAATGGTTGTTCATTGACATTTGACCTTTTTACGACAAGGTCAAGTTTGCTTTCCTATGGATTTGTATGGGAAAAATGTTGAGAATTTCAGATGACCTCCTCAGAAACCTCTGGGCCAATGTTGCTCAAATTGCATTTGAAGCCTCCCTGGGGCAGGGAAATGAAAATTTGCTAAAATGGTTGTGGTCCATTGACCAAGATGGCCACCATGCGCATATATGGTAAAAACATTTAAAAATCTTCTTCTCCAGAACTGAGGATGCCTTGTGACTGAATCTTTGCATAAATAATCGGGGACGGGAGGTCTACTAAAGTTGCTAAAATAATAGTCATACATTGACATTTGACCTTTTTCCGGCAAGGTCAAGTTTGCTTCTGTATGCATTTGTATGGGCCCCATACATTTTTATGGAAAAAAATGTTGGTTATTTCAAATGACTTCTCCTCTGACGCCTATGGGCCAGTGTTGCTCAAATTTCATGCGGAGCCTCCTTGGACAGGAGACTGAAAGATTGCTAAAATGGGCATGTTCCATTGATCAAAATGGCTGCCATGCTCATATATGGTAAAAACCTTTAAAAAATCTTCTTCTCCAGAACCCAATTAGCCCTGGGCCCTAATATTTGCACAAATTATGGGGGACAGGAGATCTACCAAAATTGCTAAAATGATGGTACTATGTTTTTTTTTGCTTTTTACCTCCAAGGTCAAATTTGCTTCCCCATGCATTTGTATGGGCCATATACATTTATATTGGAAGCATCGAAGTGACTTGTAGATCAACAGTAGCTAAAATGGTTCTGACTGGAAATCTAAGGTGGCTGTCGTCTTGTTTATGTTTATTATATTTCCCTGCCACTGAGTTGTTTACATGTATAAAATCATGATTCTTCAGAAACCACTTAGCCAATTTCCACCAAATTCCACATTGATCCTACTGTTGAAATGTGATTAATAGTTTATTCCTATGATCACACTCCATTGACTGTCAGTCCCATAAATTCTTCTTCAAAACTAAGAACTGCTCAAATTATGATCTTTTCATTAGTTGCGATGATATGATTGAAAAAATGTTGCATAACATCTGCATATCTGCAGTGGCTATGTCACTCAGGTGAGTGAGTCGTGGCCCGTGGTCCTCTTGTTCTATATATAATCTATAAATGTTTGTTTGGATACAACACAAATAGTTTTTGCTTTGGGTCCCATCAATAGTGTTATAAAGAGGTTGTGGTGTACCAGTACATAGAAAAAAAATTGGAACACCTACACTGTATATCAGGGCTCGGGAAAACCGGAAAAATAGCCGGTCTGGACTGAAATTAAGAATTCTGGACCGATTTCAAACACCCCGAAACGCTAATAAATCGGTTCAACAGGTTTGTGCCTTGAACCCCATTTTTCCCCAACAACCAATTTTCACGAATCAATGATGTCTAAAAAATCACAGACGGTCAGGTCTTCCCAAACTGACAACGTCCGCGCACCTTTTAAATGCGATATTATGGTAGTTAAAAGGCTCTAAACGGTCATTTGACATGTATATTGGAGAGACAGCTGAATAACGGCAGTACAAATTAATTACGTCATTATCCAAACATTGTCAAAAAATCAACACTTCACTGACCTTTGTGCGGTAAACAAGCGATTAACACGAATCATCAGTAACGGTAGTCTGATAATTAATCCGTTTGTGTGACACGTGTGAATACACTGAGACTGCAAAACACCCAGGTGCAGTCGGCGTGTCCAAAAGACCAAGGGTTGCTTTACTGAGAGTGATAAAAGAATGCACCGCTTGAACACACCCATTTTCTTCCTCTTCTTTTTTGTTTTGATCAGCGCACGGGTTGTCGGTCCCAGGTCTGATAAATTAATTCCCAAACCGTGTACGTCCTAATCAGATGTCGCATACAACGGCGTCTGATCAGGGTATAATTGATTGATTTTTTTTTTTTTTTTTTTTTTTTTGTTGTTGATTGCCGTAACACGCGAGTATAATTCAAGGTAGATTTCACGGTAAAGATAAGTAATGCACCACTTGCGCTAGACAAGATTGGTCAGTGCTTAAAATTTAAGCAGTCTGGTCAAATCTTGAAACATTGAAAACTGCAAAACCGCCCGTGGCGCAGGCTTTTTATTAGACCTAATTAGGACCATGAAAGTCGTTTCGTTCCGTCTCTCCTGTTTCCCGCCGTCTTCGCGCTTATACAAGACGGGAATCAGTTGTTTATAAATAGTTTAGGAAAACCCTGCGGAGGTGGAAATAACAACAAAACTGTTTATTTTGGGTTTTTTTTCTTTCTTTTTACATACCTGACTGTATTTATTGATGACGCCAGCTTTGATCATGCTCGTTATACCCGGACTTCCGTCATATAACGCGGTTGAGGTGTATTATTTAAAAGGAGTTATAGGACTGCCAATTGTCATTAGTTTTCGTGACAGGTGATATATACATATTTTTTTTTTGGGAAATGGGCTCATTGATGACGTCATCGTCATCGGCTGGACCGATTCAGATTTCAAAATTTCCCGAGCCCTGCTGTATATACATCTTACTTGGGGTGCTGTTAATGAATGTAATTTTGCATAAGAGTTTACTACTAAAACTGGCTTATTTGATAATTCCGCTTTCAGAATTTGAAGATTCTGTTCTGCGAATGTCTCACCAGGCCAATGACTCGGGAGACGATAATTCATTCCACACTTCGTCGTTGGTGCGGCGTAAGTAGATGCTGCTTGCCGCCCAGCTTGAAGGGATATTTTAGTTTTGCTTGCTTTTAGAATTTTTACTTATTGCCCAGGGATTCATCTGCAAATAATATTATGCAGTTGTACAAAGTTAGCCCTGGGCCTAATTGCATATCTCCAGATGATTTTTTCAACTAAAAAGTACTGATATTGTTCATTTTCCCACAAAAACATGTGATTGTACTCATTAGAAGCACCTCACAGAGATGCTTCTAATGAGTACCCACAACATACATGTATGTTTTCCTGGAGAAATAAGAAATATATCATAGATCTAGATAAGAGTGGGTATCAGGTAAGTAGTTTTCTTATTTCTTGACGAAAACATATGTTGTGGATACTCATTAGAAGTGCCTAGCTGAGACGCTTTTAATGAGTACCCACAACATATGTTTTCATAGAAAAATAAGAAAATATAGATACTTGTGGTTGAAAAAAAGCGCCTTATCAAGAGCTACATGTATGTATATTGTGGATTCCCCAACATATCTGGAACTATGTATTTGCCTTTATAGATTTATCCGATAGTGCCCACATTACTATGTGTTGTGAGGTGATTATATGAGAGTCAGTGCCATACATACATGTATATGGGAAAATACAGTATAAAAGAAACATGGATTCTATGATCACACTGTATCATGTTTTCATAGCTCTGGACAGTGTGCTTTTTTTTCAGTCACAAAGTATTGAAATTTTGCTTATTCCACCACAAAAAAAAAACAAAAACAAACAAACCACTTACCCTAATAGCTGTAAGTATCGGGACACCTTATCTACTTACCATACTTGTCCTAAAATTTGAAATAGTCCATTCTAATACCTGTTGATGTGTCTAAAATATTGCTGTATGTATGGCGAACATTGTAGACCCTGATCAGACGCGGCATTTTGCGTCTATACTGTTTGCAAAGGCCTATATGTCCCAATACTTAGGGTTATAACGGTATGTTGTCCATGTACTCAATGGAAGCGCTTCATACATGTAGATGCATCTCTTATGAGTAACCACAACACAATTTTGTGCTTCTAATGAGTTTATGCACATTTTAGGCATTCTTATGAGTATCCACAACATGAGGTTTTCTTGGAAAAATAAGAAAATTATTTATCAGGATTCTCTGCTAAGAGAGGGGTGGTCGGGTGGTGCGAAGGTGTCATGTATCTTATGTCACTGGGGCTGATACTGGCTTACAGTTGGGCAAGGCCTGCTATCCTTGTAGCAGGTAAGGGTAGGGAGGTGATGTTTTTATTTCTTCTGCACTTTCATTCCTGTTCCTCTTTCTTCCCTGTCCCTCTCTTTCATCTCTTCTGCTATCTCTTCTGTCGCTTTTCTCCCTTTCTCTGGGAGATGACACAAAATGATCCACAAGGGTTGACGTGTCGTTAAACCCCAACACAATCAACACAATCAATCTCTGCTAAGATCTGGAGCTATGTTGTTTTAACCCATTGTAGACTGAATGAACTCCCTCACACTTTATATATTGGAAGATTCAAATTTCGATTTTAGAGATGTCAGGCTAAATTTGTATGTTAGATATTCCGAGAGAAAAATGGTTGAACTATTTGCTAACAGTGGAGACCCTGATCAGATGTCACATTCTGCGGTGTCTGATCTGGGTCTACACTGTTTCCCAGTTACCCTTTTAGCTGTTTAGGGGTCTCAAGAGTACAATGGGTTAATGGAGAAACGATATGTTTTCTTGTCTTGATACATGTATACCTGTAAACCATCCTAGAAAAACTGCTGAAAAGCATCACAAAAATGCTCAGTAATCCCCCTCAGAAAAAATGTCTATTCTGAACGAAAAAAATTGCTCAGCATGATCACAATAGTTGTCTCTCTTGTGGGAATTTTGGAAAAACTACTGAGTGTATTCAGACCTGGTAATTGCTTACAGACGTGTCCAAAATTACAAACTGATCCATTTTACTACCTGTTGATACGAGGGTCCTGCAAAATGTTTTGTCACTGGGTTCGGATTACTTCAGTGCTACTTTTTGTCGAACATATTTTTTTTTCAACGGCTATTAAACCTCTTGGCCTAAGAATACAACCGTTACTTGAAGAGGCCAATATTAATGTTCAAAATGTTCAGCCCTGTTCTTTTCCGTCAAAAGAGCCATGGATGTTAAACCATCCAAAGATTATTTTAGACCTTCATAAAAATAAAAAAAACAGAAGTAAAATAAAAAAACACATATTTTTAAGAATGTTTAGAAATCAAATCAAATTATAAACATTACCTGTCAATTTATACAGATGGTTCGAAACAAGATGAGAAAGTTGCTTGTTCTGTTATGAGTCCAATTTTTACTGACAGTATCAGATTACCCGATAATAGCTCCATTTTTACCGCCGAAGCCAAGGCAATTGATATTGCACTTTATCATATCAGAGATCAGTCTGAAAAACAATTCATCATTTATTCAGATTCTCTTTCTGTATTAAAATCCCTTAAAGATTTACACCATAGGAACCCATTAATTCAGCAAATTTTTAAAAAATATTATTACCTTTCAGCTTCAGAAGAAATTGTATTTTGTTGGCTTCCCAGCCACGTTAATATTCGTGGAAATGAATTAGCTGATTTAGAAGCCAAATCTGCATTATCCTTAGTGATAACAAATTTCAAAATTCCTCACTCCGACTTTAAATCAAACATCCGTCAATACATCAACAACAAATGTCAGTCTTTTTGGGCAACACAAACTCAAAATAAACTAAATGAAATAAAACCAAATTTTAACAGCAAATGCACATTCTCTAATCTCAGCAGAAAAGAACAAACAAAAATCACCAGATGTAGACTTGGACACACTAGAATTACTCATTCTTATATTTTAAAAAATGAACAAGCTCCATTCTGCATTCCTTGCAACAAACTTTTTACAGTCAAACATTTTCTTATCACTTGTGCAGAATTTAATTATATTCGCACAAAGTATTTTAATGTAAAAACTATAAAGGAACCTTTTAATGATATGCCAACTCAGAAAATACTCGACTTTCTTAAAGAGATCGGACTTTTTAATAAAATATAATCAGTATTTTTAATAACTTAAAATCATTGATACGTTATCTTTTTAAAATGATCACATCAATCCTGGATATTTTTAATTTCTCATTAAATAAAATCATCATATAATATAAAAATTATTGGACACTATATGCCCTTTTAGGGTTGAGCGTCTATAAATAAAATATCCATTCATCCATCAAACATTTTTTTATTACAAACCTTCAAAGTATTCCCCCTTTACTGAAACGCATTTTTGTAACATTTTTACCCAGTCACGAAAAGCAGATAAATAGTCTTCTTTTGGTATCTGTTGGAGACACTGATAAATAGCACTGCCAAGAGAACTTCTAGACGTATACTTATTTCCAGAAAGCATTTTCTTAAGCCTTGGAAATAAAAAGAAGTCACAGGGACTCAGGTCAGTCGAATAAGGTGGATGGTTAAAAACTTTCACCTTTTCAGAAGCCAAAAAAGATTTAACAACCTCAACTTATGAGATGAGGCGTTGTCATGTAAATGGTGGACTCCTGACCATCCTTTGCTTGGTCGTTTCTTATTGTAACAAGTAAATTGGTCAGTGTATATTACTGCATCTATTTCAATTTGAAATAACTCGGCCAGTTGGAAAGCAATTTGCACAAAATAAATGGGTATCGTTAGCTATTCAACACACCATTCAAGTGCAGTGAAGCATTTTAAAATATACCTGGGATAAAACCAAGGAAGCCTATTAGTGACAGAACTTTTTGCACGACCATCGTATGTGTAATTCTAGATGAATGACAAATAATTTAGTACCTCACAAGACATTGAAATCTGGGAAGTGCTCAAGTCTGTCTGTCTGAATACATTGCTTGGGGTAAAGGAGAAAAATACGAAATTAGATTCTTATTCCTCCAAGAAAAATATATGTATTGTGGGTGCTTTGCTTGTACATAGCTTCAGATAGAATTATTATATCACTGATATATAAAGTAGTCTGAGAGTACAGTTTTTCCATCCATTTGTCTGTCTATCTGTTTGCCTGTCCATAGCTACAGATAAGAGGGGCCATCCACATAATATTTTTCTTATTTCTCAACGAAGACATATGTTGTGGGTACTCATTAGAAGCGCCTCAGCAAGGCGCTTCTAATGAGTACCCACAACATATATTTTTTTGAGAAATAAGAAAGCTATCAGCATTTTTCGGATGAAAAAAGCGCCTTATCTGTTGCTATGCTGTCCATTGGTTTTTATTAGATTCTTTTTTCTTTTAGTGGTCAATCAGTGTCCATCTGTGTCATCGTGTGTCGTCCATCATGCGGCATCAACAATTTGCTAAAAATGCCTACTCCTCCTACACCCCGTGGCCAATTAATTGACTCTGAACTTGGTTTGTAGAGCAAAAGTAGCTAAAATTGTAATGATTGGAAATCCAAGATGGCTGCCATGGCCGTCACCTTCAATATCTATTTTGGGCTTCTTCTCCCAAACCGAAAGGCCATTTGACTCGGAACCTGGTAGGAAGTATCAGGGTTATGCGGGTAACATGCAGATCAGAAATAGCTAGATCCCTTTCTTATCTAAATATTTTGTTATTATATTTTGGGCCTCCTCAAGAGAAAAAAAAGCCTTAAGCGGGTGCAAAATGTGCAAGATTCATACCCAGCAGGCATATGATGTTAATAGAACGTCGCCTCAACGTAGATGCAACATCATGACGTTGCATCGACGTTGAGCCGACGTTGTATAAACATCATGTGCCTGCTGGGCATTGTTCTGCACATGTGCAAAGTCTCGTCTGGGCATTTGCTCTCCATTGAAACATTCTATAGTATCCAATGATTCTGTTTGCCAACAGTAAAGGCCCTGATCCGACTGTGTGGATGCACAGGCAGATCTTGGCCTTCGCTGTCAGTATATACTCAAAGACACATTTATTGCAACAAAAAAAGTCATAGATACACATCAGAATTGTATTGAGAGGGCAAGTACAGTGCATACACATAATTACATTTTGGTACAAAAATGTAACAAATTAGCTAACTTATAGACATACAGTATTCAACCTATTTACCACACATGCTCCTATAAGTGCACAGTCAAGCAATTTAAGTGTAGTTGTCTTTAGATTACAGCCAGTGTACTTTTATCTACTTTGTAAAAACATACAAGTAGAGGCAATTCAAATGAGTACCAACAACATATGCTCATGTAAAGAAAGTCAGAAAAATATTACGTCAGTATCAGGAAATACGCCCCTGATGAAGTTCTCTGCTGATCTTTCTTCAAATGTACCCATATTGGTAGGATATTTTACTAAAAGCTTTTTCAGTGATTTTTGAAAAAAAAACAAAAACAAAAAAAACTTAAGAGGTCAGTATTTATTGTTTTATCTGGAGTTAAGTTTACCTTTATACCAATGTAAGCACGCTTTTTATCTGCATGCGAGTCCCTCCAAGTAAAACCTAGCCTTATGACATGTCTGATTAGCATCTAAATATCTGTTAAAACAGTCTTCAGAGATCACTCATGTCAGGGACTCAGCAACATATGTAGACCTGACCTTGGCCTGGCTAGGAAACCAAGGCTACGGTTTTTACACTAAATGTTTGGACAGAGAGGCTGAGCAAACAGTGTTGATCCAGATTAGATACCACATCAGGGTCTACACTGTTTGCCACTCATCAAGCAAGTTTTACACATCAACAGGTAGTAAAATGGACCTGTTCAGATTAGGACAAGTATGGTTAGGAGTTAAGGCTTCCACATACTTAGCATAAATATGACATCTTGAATGTTAATTGGGTGCATATGGCATAGGTTATTCAGGGACTAAATATAGTATACATGTACGTAATATGAACATACCGTAATAATCATTTGGTACAGCATTTTCCTTTCTCTATTTATTTGTTTATGTTTTCCTTTACTTATTTATTTGTATGGAAAAGCGTGCAAGTATGGAAAAGAATTGCTTGGGGTATGGTGCTATTTTTTTTTTCAACCAAAGTGCAATTATGGTATTTTCATTTCTCCATAAAAACCAGTTGTGAGTGTTCATTAGAAGCACTCCAACAGGGGCTTCTCATGGGTTCCCATACTGGATGTTTTCTTGGAGAAAAAAGATAAATATTTAACCAGATAGTACAGTACTTATATTTAGAGCTGGCAAAGCATGCTGTGTTTTTTGGTGTGGAAGAGGTAAGAACAGGTACATTATAGTTTTGATGTCTTTAAATGTATACAGTCGAACCTCGATGGCTCGAACACCGATGGCTCGTTTACCATGGCTAATTCGAACTTGTTTTTGAGTCCCTACGAAATTCTTCTGATAGCTCAAGAAAACAAATATTTAAAGAAATTTTCTTATTTTATCGTGAAATTGTATGTTGTGTGTACTCATTAGAATCACCTCATGGATGCGATTCTAATGAGTACACTCAACATACAATCACTGTAGAAAATCGAAAAGATTTCCCTAAATTATTGCTATATGCTTCCTGTACTGGTGCCATGATGAACCCTCAGTGGCTCGAACTACCCATGTCTCGAACGTATTTCTATGGTCCCAAAGATGTTAGAGCCATTGAGGTTCGACTGTATGTATCCATTATATAACACATTTGTTTTGATACAGTGTATATACAGAAATTTTATTTTTAAACTTAGAACTGTTGTCATTTACGGTTGATACCTGATCTACTTTCGATATAACAGTTAAACCTTTCTTTTTATGCCCCCATTGGCATTATGTCGGGGGAATTATTTAGTTTTTTCGGTTTGCTATAAAATGCTACCGAGGACTGGATAATAAAGTATTATGGGAGAAAATATTGTCTAAATGGGTAGATTGTGAAGTCTGCTTTACAGCCAAGTTAAACCCCAAATCAGATGCCACAGGATGTCAGAGGTCACACTCTTTGGCATCTGATCTGGGTATACACTGTGTACTTATGCCTGTCTGTCCCTATACTTCAAGAAAAATACTGTATACTGAATCACTCAAGGCCACAGAGGAGTTACATGTTATACCAAAATAATAATCGCCTTAGTGTTCACATGTAGGAGCCCTATCCTTAGCTCCAAATTAGAGGTATCCACAGAACATTTTCTTATTTCTCTACAGTAACAATTTTACATGTTGTGGGTAATCATTAGAAGCATCTAGGTGAGATTCTTCTAATGAGTAACCACGTTTTCATGGGGAACATCAGAAATACCGTATTCGATCTAATTACCACACAGTGCGCTTAAGTTTTTCAAAATTACATGTACTGGAAAAACATGTGGTAAAATAAATATATACCTACCTACTTAGGGTACACTTTAAAAGATCAACAAAGAACTTACTTGCTGATGTTTCTGCAATTTTCTGAATTTCTTTATAATATCATGTGTTGTTGATACTCATTTGAATTGGCCTGACTTGTCGAGACAATTCAAATGAGTACCAACAATGCATAATTTTATAAAGAAGTACATGGCTTGTAATCTGAAGGCTACATATTTGCTTGACTGTGCGCTTTTAAGGGTATGTGCGATAATTGGAACGAATATGGTATGAATAATGGTCTAATGTGGAGCTATGATCTGTTTTGCATGGCATTTCATAAATAATTTGTCATGTTTCAGAAGAGTTGGAACATGGGGATGCTGATGCCATGGATAAAAAAGAAAGAAAAAGGAAAAAGAAGGAAGGAAAAGAAAAGAAGAAGAAAAAGAAAAAGAAACACCATGAGGGCCATGTAAGATTGATTGTTTTGACACAAATAGGATATCATAAGATAAGTCAATCTAACAAATTAGGATATCATAAGATAAGTCAGTCTACAGCATTCCCACTCACATTTTGATTTAGGGGTACATGTACCCCTTGGGTTTAGCATTTGGGGGTACAGATCACTTTTTGAGGGTACACATATTTTGGGGGAATTAAATGCATTGTTAAGCACTGGGAAGACTTTATACTTTAAATGTCATTGTGGTCAGTTTTAGGTACTTTGTCTTAGTATTTTAAATAAAAGGAAAACTGTGCTTCAATCATGATATCAAGACGTCACTTTTACAAAACATATTCTTCAGTCAAAAGAACCTAATACTAACAGCCAAGTTCAAGTACTATTAAAGCTTCCTAAATATACAATGTTCGAAAACAGGTTCTGTCCAGAATGTTGTTCCTTTCGTTCAGTGTGAGCCGGACATACTGATTTTATAGAAAATCGCTACTGCAAAATGGCATGAATGATTGGAAATTCTATGAAAGAGTGTATGACATTTTCCTGGGAGTTCTGAGCGCTTTTAATATTCATAACAGTGTTTATTGACTGAATAATTAAACTTTTTTCGGGAAATTAGGCAGTCGCGAAAACTTATGACATGTAGATTTTACGGCAATAAGTACATGTTCTGTTGATAACAGTCATTAAAAATTAAAAACTTGCCTAAAGTAGTCTTGCAGCGGTACAACTATCCTAAATTCATCTAAATGAAACAAAATATTTCTTTTGCATGCAGTAATTACCGATCTAATTGACAACTTTTGTATACACTTGAGCGAACCGAGCCGTATCGAAACTCGGAGAAAAAGAAGTGCCCACTGAACCGCGATACAATATAATGGTCGTCAGTGATTGGATAATGCAAAAAAGGTCATACACAATAACCAATGAACAATAATCTTATCCCTCTCGGTAAGAATATAAATACATTCCGTGATCCCCGTAACGATCCTCGATCCGTTCCAGTGCACTGGTCGCACGCATTCGTTATTGTCCGCCAGCAACCGCAGTGTTTCGATGTTTTATTAATATTTAAAAGGATATGCTAATGAGCGGAAACTGACTCAGTAGGACGTACGCATGTTGCAATTTATACGTGCACCAATTTTTTTGTACGTTTGTGTACGTAGATACCAACAATTCTGTACGCTCGTGGCAGATTCTCTACGTGAATCACGTACTGCAGTACGTGAATGGGAATGCTGAGTCTAACAAATTAGGATATCATAAGATAAGTCAATCTAACAAATTTGCTGGCAATATGTTTATATTGATCAGCTTTAAATTTTCATCATTTAACTTCTCTTAAATTAACGCTTTATTTACTGTTTACTGAAACATCCTTACTCTTCTCTGCTGCGCATTTTTTCTGTACAGGAACAACTGCACATAATCCTTGTAAGAATACATTTGTATGTTGTACGGATGGATAGATTAGAATGAATTACATGTAGGTTAGATTGATAAATACCCACACATACGGTATAACATCAAATTTGTGTCCCCATGCATTGTATGGGCCCTATACATTTATATGGGAAAAAATGTTGAGAATTCATATTTTGGACATCTCTAGAGACTATGATCCAGTTGCCACCATCTTGAAAATCTGCATTTGGACCTCTTCTCACAAACCACAAATCAAATTAAGTTGAAACTTACAATGTACATGTAGCAACAAAATGGTCGCCATAACCGCCATCTTGAAAACCAATTTTAGACTTCTCCTCCCAAACAGTTGGGTGATTTGAGTTGAAATACTGTAGCAACAGGATGACCTCTAGATCGAAGATAGCTAAGACTGAGCCGATCAGAAATCTAAGATGGCCACCACCTTGTTTTTAAATGGCTTCTTCTCTGAAACTGCTTGGGCAATTTTCACAAGATTTCACATAGGGCTTTCAGTCGAAAGGGTGTTGATAATTTGTTCATATGGTTCTGCACCATTGAACAAGATATGGTAAAAACTTAAAAATCTTCTCCAGAACCAAGAAAGCTTTTAGGCTGAATCTTGGTACATAGCATCAGGAACTCAGGGTCTATGAAGTTTGTTCAAATGATAGTTGTAGGTTGACTTTTGACCTTTTTACGGCAATGTCAAGAAAATGTTGAAAAATCATTTTAAAGACTAATGGCTGAAACTTACAACGTATGATTCAATTACTTAAACTATTTGAATTAGTTAAACTGTTCAGCTACTGTCAAAATTTTGTGGGGCTGTCTGCCCTTGCCATTGGGCTATATACAAAATTGTGAAATCTTTAAATGTCTTCTTCTCTGAAACAGCTTGAACAGTTTTCATTAGATTCACATAGTTCTCAACAAGATGGCTTTAATGTCCATTATGTATGGTAAAACACTTAAAAATCATCTTCTCCAGAAATTAGCGGAAGAGGGAGAATGACCTGGAAAATATCTCATAATCAATCTCCAGGAAAGGTTGTTCGACCCCCGCCAATCATTCTCCTTTCTGCTAATTCAAGAAGGGCATTTGTCAGTTTCTGGCAAGAGAATGTGCACAAGTACTGGTTAACTGCTTAGAGGTCTAAGCCTGCCCAGGAAAAGAGTGATTAGGTAAACTGACCACGCTCGACATGACCCCATTGGGTTGACTGGGCGGTAAAACCTCGACAGAAATAAACAAACTAAGAAAGCTCTGAGGCTGAATCTTGGTATACAGCATCAGGGACTCAAAGTCTGTGTTTGTTGAAATGATGGTACAAGGATGGCCTTTGACCTTTTTATGGTATGGTCAAATTTATGTCCAAGTTGCTGTCTCGGTACTGGAAGAAGTTGCAAAGCATTTGCAGATACGCAATTGCTGTTTTTATCAGGTGAGTGAATTGTGGCCCATGTGCCTCTTGTTTATAGTAGTGTCACATTTTTTATACCTTTTTACAGGGATCAGACGAAGAAAGAGATAGAAAGAAGAAAAAAGAAAAGAAAGCAATGATGGATCTGGGAATTCCAAGAGACAGACCCAAGGTATGTATTGTGCACAAAGTTTAACCCTTCTCTTGTTGAACACAACATGCCCTGTCTTAGCAAACAGTGTAGATCCAGATCAGTTGGCTTTTGAAGATACCAACTGATCTGGATCTGCACTGTTTGTCATTAAATATGTGAATTTCTATCAAAAACCTGGATCAAGTAATCTGATCGGCTAGCAATTAGAAGTGGGCGTGGCATCTTGATTTATTCAGCATGGCACGGGTTAAATTCAACTTCGTTTTGAGTAAAGTTGCTACTATGTGTACCCCACATATTTGGATAAGCAGTGTAGACCCAGATCAGCTGAGCTCCATAGCACAGACGGTAGCACAGCTGACTGCAGATCCAGGCTAGCCCAGCCACATAACTTTCATGGAGATTGTGAAATATTTTCCGCCTTCTGCTGATTCGAAAAGGACAGTTGTCAGTTACTGCCAATCAAAACAATTGTCTGCTTTGTCATCTGCTTGTGATTTTAAAAGTCATTTCTGTAAACAGTGTGGACCCAGATCAGGCTGCTATTTGCCTGCATGCAAAAATAGGTTTGAAAAGTTTTGAAGAATATTCAGCAGACGGCATAAACAGGCAACATTTTCAGATGCAGGTTTTCTTTGCGTTTTAAGGGTTAACCCATTGTAGACTGAATTAACTCTCCCACACTATATATTGGAAGAGTCCATTTTGGTTTTACGTAGATGAGGATTTGAGATATAGATATTCCTAGAGGAAAATGGCTGAAGTATTTGCAAACAGTGAGGGCTCTGATTAGGCGCCGCATTCTGTGGCATCTGATCTGGGTCTGCACTGTTTGCCAAATACCTTTTCAGGGGTCTCCCAACTACAATGGGTTAACTGCTTAAAGGACTAAGCTTGCCAAGGAAAAAGTGTGAGTAGGTTAGTTCACAAGTTCGACATGACCTTAATAGTGCCTACTGGGCCTTAAAACTCGAAATTAAACAAAAGATGCAGATCATGCTGCTCAACATGGTATCTGGTTTGGGTTTACATTGCTACTTACATTGTATCTGGTGGTTTATAGACTTATCTGATTTTCAGGTTGGGGTTCATATATACACTGCAGTGCATGTGAGCACTTTTGGAATTATTATTTTGATAACATCTTGAATGTAATTTAGTATACAGCCTTAGCCTTAGCCTTAGTAAAGGGACAGAAAGACATGTGCAAACAGTGTATGCCCAGACATGTTTGCCACATCCAGCAGTCAGCCAGTGGTAGTAAAACTGGTTTTGTTATACCCCCAACATCGACATGTGAAAATGGGCCTTGGCATTCCTTGTAAATTGTCTCCTAAAGAGACAATTGGCATGGAACATCAAAAATCTATTTTCTGCCAAAAAATAAGAAAAATAATTCAAAATGTCTTCTGCTGCAATTTTTACACTGCATTCTTAGCATTAAATGTTCATTACAGCCTTCTGGGGAGACTTCTGAAGACATTGCTAAAAAGTTTGGTCTTGCCAATATTGAGCTTGAATACACGGAAGAAGACTTCGAAGCCCTGACAAATTACAAACTTTTCCGTCAACATATTCAACCACTTCTGGCTGAACAGAATCCAAAAGCTGCCACAACGAAGCTGGTCACATTGATTGCAGCGAAGTGGAAGGAGTTTGCCACAGCTGCGGGCCAGTGGAAGAAAACTAAGACAGGGCTCACTAGTCCTACAGAGGGAAAGGATGGATTTGGAGATGATTCAGTAACAGAGACACCTGGGAAAGGAATGGGTATGTCATATAGTGAGCCTTTTCTGATTATTAACAATTCCAGATAATGCACTTTTTTTTTAAGAAAGTAGCAATAGTTTTCGGATTCCTCCATGAAAACATGTTGTGGGTTCTCAAGAGAAGTGCCTCTAGGATGTTTTTGTAGAGATAAGAAAAATATTATATGGATAGCCCTCTTATCAGGAGTTATTGGTCTGTAGCATTTAAGGGGATTCGATACATCATTAACCCATTTATGCTGAGTGGACTCTTCTACCGAAAGTCTTTGGACAGGTCCATTTCCAATTGAAAGGGTGTCTGGTAAATTTTTATTATTGTCATCTGTTTTATTGAATTTCCTGTATTCAATGCAAACAGTGTAGACCCCAATCAGACCTCGGTTTCTGCAGCATCTGATTGGTGTCCTTACTGTTTGCCAGTGTCCCTTTTATGGGATGCTAGGCATATATGGGTTAAGCATAAACTCAGCATGAAAATAATTCCCTGATTTTGCTCCCTCTGAGAGCAAGTTCTTTCAAGAGTATCCCCAATTTTTGTAAGGATTCAGATACTGGGGAAGTGATTTCCTGTTAATTAGTTTTGCCTCAAAATAACAGCCAAAAGTCATTATCATATTTCTTCTTTAAAATATATGTTGTCTGCCCCTGGCCTGTATACTTGTGAAATTAGAGAAGTTTTAAACCAAGCCATTTTCTTTAAGGCTGGCACAATTAATCGGATAATCGGTTAATTGATTGATAAATTCCACAAAAAATGATTATCATTACAGATTTGCTAATAATGGATCATTTGATTTCAGCGTCTGTCACTTTACCGTATTTACCCTTAGTATTCAGACACCTTAACTCCTTACCGTACTTTATCTAAAATTTGAATAAGTACAACTTACTACCCAATATTGTGTCTAAAAATAGCTTGATGAGTGGCAAACAGTGTAGACCCTGGTGAGATGCTGCATTGTGCTGCAGCTCATCTGGGTCTACACTGATTGCTCAGACTTGACTGACCAAATACATACAGTAAGTACAACATATGGTAAGAATCATGCTCAGACAGACAGTTAAAATTATGACCAAATCTTCAGTGATTATTAATTGATTATCAATTGCAATGGAGGGCAGGCTTGGTGGCTCAGTTGGATGTGCCGTCCGACTGTAGACCAGGAGGTCGCGGGTTGCTTTGCTAACCCTTAAAGCATCATAGCTCTTGAGAAGATGCATTTTTTTTATTTCTCCACAAAAACATATTTTGTGGGTATTTATTAGAAGTGCCTCGATATGGCACTTCTAATGAGTCCCACAACATGTTTTTCTTATTTTTCCATGAAAACATATATATTGTGGGTACTCATTAGAAGTGACTCGACAAGGCACTGCTAATGAGTACCCACAATATGTTTTTGTGGAGAAAGAAGAAAACTACCTGATACAGACTCTTATCTAGACCTTGAAGTGCAAAGCAAAATTGTATCAGATGGCATTCTATTGTTGTTGTTTTTTTTTTTTTTTCAGGAAAAATAGTACTTGTCATTTGCATGAAATGTCAGGCCTTATTTTGTCTGAAAAATACAAAAAAAAAAAAAAAAAATCAAAATGTAATTCTTGTTGCAGTTGTGATGAGCATCTTAAAAACCCTTGTCCTGCTGAATAAATTAAGATGCCATGCCCACTTCTAATTTTCAGCCAATCAGATTACTTGATTCGGATTGTTGCTATAAATTTATATACTTAATGACAAACAGAAGAAGCCAACTGATCTGGATCTACACTGTTTGCAAAGGCAGGGTATATCCAGGTTCAGCAGGATAAGGGTTAAGGGTTGTAGATATGTATATTTGTATATAGTTCCACTGTCAGGTGAAGATGAGGACACAGCAGAAGATTACTACACTGAGGAGAAAGCATCAACAGGAAAGAAAAGGCGTGGAAGGAAACCAAAGGCGACAGAAGAGGTGGCAGATGAGGACAGAGAGGAAGTAAATGGCGAGTTTGCTGAAGACAGACCAAAAAGAAAGAGGGCTTCCAAAAAATCTAAGAAAGCATTAGATGCTATTGAAGGTAGAACTGCTTTACATACCCTGAATATTGAACCATTTTAAATCTCTACATACTTGTCCTTTAAATTAGATGTTTTCGGGAAATGGGATGGCCTCAGTGGCTCAGTCAGATGCGTGTCAAACTCGTGTTCAGGAGGTTGCTGGTTTGATCCCTGCCACATGCTGCAACTATCTCTTGTGAAGATTGATCATGAAATATATTCTACGATCATTCTCTCCCTTGGGCTCTTCCAGAAAGACAGTTGTCAGTTTCTGGAGAAAAATGTGCAAAAATACTGGTCATCTGGCTTAGAGGACTGAGCCTGCCCAGGAAACGTGCGGTTAGGTAAACTGACCACTCTCAACATGATAATAAATGAATGACTGGGTGGTTAAATCTCAACTCAATCAATTATAGGGTGATGGCTGTTCTTGATAGTTGAGTACAGCATTTCGGGAAGTCAGAAAAGTGTCTGTTATAAAAAGATGTTGATGAAAGGTGGTCATTTGAGTAGGTTCAGCTGTAAAGTAAGCTAGCATGAAGCTAACCTTAAAATTTGTGGGTGGTAGGCTGCATGCCCTTCTGCTGAATCTTCTAAAAGTGTGGCAAGAACCGTCTTGACAAAAGCCGAAGATGGGAGAGCTCTGCCATCTTCAGATTTTGGCAAGATAGTTCAGCTCTGCCATCTTCGGCTTTAGGCAAGATGGTTCTTGCCACACTTTTTGGTATCTTTTTGTAATCTGTCTCATTCTTCTTTCCTCTGATGATGATTTTTGGTATTTGATATTTGTTCCCCGACGTTAATCGAAGGTGCTATAAAAATGGGTTTGTACATCCGTCCGAGAATCCGTCCGTCCATAGACACAATGAGATGGGTAGCTTTTGGACGCAACTCCTCTTACAGTTTTATACTTATCTTTTTGAAACTTTGCAGATGTTTTTGTCATGGTCTGAAGATATGCATGTGGTTTTTGGGTTATCCTCCCATTAATTTTTTATCAACTTTTTTCACTTTTTCGACTTACTTTTTTCCAGGTCTGATTGTTAATAGAATATATACCTTGTGGACACTTCCAGGTCTGATTGTTAATAGAATATATACCTTGTGGACGCAACTCCTCCTAGAATTTACCTCCGATCATTTTGAAACTATGCATACTTGTTCTACATGGTCTGAAGATTTGCATGTGATTTAGGGGTTGTTCCAACTTTTTCTTCTTTTTCGGCTTAGTTTTTTTTAGGTGTGACATGATGATGTGGGTAGCTTGTGGGTGCAACTCCTCTTGCAGTTTTCTACCAAACTTTTTGAAACTTTTAAGGTGTTTTTATCATGGTCTCAAGGTGTGCATGTCATTTGGATAAATCCTCATGTTAATGTTTGTCAATTTTTTCTGCCTTTTCCTCTTAGTTTTTTTTTAGGCCTCATAACTATCAGAATACTCAATTTGTGTTTGCAACTTCTACAGTTTTCAACCTATTATTATGACATTTTGCAGACTTATTCTTCATGCTCTGGAGATATGCATTTAAATTTTTTTACCACTTTTTCAATGTTTTGTTTTTCTTCCTGGTTGTATTGTCCCATGACGTTACTTGAAGGCACTATTAAAAGGTTTAAAACTCACAACCCTTTACTAATAAAGCCATGATGATGGGGGATGTTTGCCTGCAATAGGCTTTTATTTACACCTCTTTCAGCATTATTTAAGTTGAGATGTATAACAGCTTATCATTATCAAGAATCATTAGAATTGCCTTGTTAAATATTTATAGATGGATACCCCACTAATCTGGAGCTATGCAAGCCTTGTTATGCTTTTCACAAAGTAAGAAGATGACGAAAAAAGTATAATTCTGTATAGAGACAATTCACAGGAAATGAAACATTTGCCACACACTTTCCTGAAAAATATAGAAAAACAACCTTTCTGCTACTTTTTATACCCTGCCACATGATAGTGGCAGGGTATTATGGTTTTATGTTGGTTGTCCATCTGTCTGTCATACGATTCATCTGTCATCCGTCTGACTATAAATATATACATCCTGAGTAAATACCAAACCTGGTATGTGTATAGATATTGTGGAGAGCTGATTTGGGATTGCTAATGGGCAAATTTTGTCAGTTTTTGACAGAGATATCTGCGCACAACACAATAGGGATGGGGTATTATCATGTTTTTATTAACTTTTGTGTTTGCAGGATTTTCTCCATTTGCATATACAGTGAACCCTCACTACAATGACAGCATTTGTTCCCAAAAATGTTGCCATTAAAATGACTTTGCCGTTGTAAAGAACCTTAATGGACAGAATGATGTTAGAAAGGCCTTGTTTTATTCTTATTTCCTCATAGAACATTATGTTTTGGATATTAGCGAGGCGATTCTAACAAATATCCAAAACATATGTTGCTTGAAGTTTTAATGCAATATTCTTGCATAATTTCTCATCAACTGTCACCTCTTGTGAGAAGGTTTTGTGACATTCAGATTGTCATTTAAACAGTTTCGTCATTGTATCGAGTCTCAGTATAAAGAGGGTTGTCTGTATGACATATTTTGTTGTAATACTGAGGCTTAAATTTTTAGCTGATGAAGAAGCAGAAGAAGACTTTGAAGAAAAGCCTAGAAAACGCCGTGCCACAAAGAAAGCAAAAAAAGCAGAAGCTGAATATGTTGAGGAGGAAGGAGAGGATGAGATGGATGAGGAAGATTCTTTCCAGGTAAGTGTATGATTTTATCGAAATTGGAGTGATGTGTAAAATTCTGGCCCAGAGGTTATAAAACTTTTTTCATGCTCAACTCAGCTGAGCATGAAATTTTTCCTGCTAATAAATCTGATATTAATAACAATTGCAAATTCTTTCTTACTAAGCATATCTGATCATGAAAATTTCTCTGCTAATAAATATGAAAATGCCAACTATTGTTGTTATTTTAAGCTCACCTGAGCACGAAGTGCTCATGGTGAGCTATTAGGATCCTTATCCATCCATGGTCCATCTGTGTCGGCGGCAGCGGCGTCTGTCAGCAGTTGCTTTAAATAACATCTCCTAAACCACTGGCCAGATTTCAAAATAATTTCACAGAAATGTTCATCTTATTGCCCTCTTAGAAAATTGCTATTTTCGTTATGCTCCACTGAACAAAGTGGCCGCCAAAGCTAAAAATAGAAAAAGGGTGTAGTCTGTCAACAGTTGCTTTAAATGACATCTCCTAAAGCACTGGCCAGATTTCAAAATAATTTCACAGACATTTTCATCTTATTTCTTCAACAATTGCCTTTTTCGTTCCACCACACTGAACAAGATAGCTAAAAATAGTAAAAACTTTAAACAACAACTTTTCCTAAAACAATGATGCAAATTCAAAATTATCTCACAGAAATGTTCATCTTATGGCCCTCTACAAAAAATGAGCTGGCTTCGGTGGCTCAGTTGGATGCGCCGTCCGACTGGAGACCAGGAGGTCGCGGGTCCAACCCCCGCTGAGGTCCGCAACATTCTTTTGTAGAGATTGATCATGAAGTATTTTCTACAGTCGTTCTCTCCCTTCCGCTGATTCAAGAAGGGCAGTTGTCAGTTTCTGGCGAAAAAATGTGCACAATACTGGTTAACCGCTTAGAGGACTAAGCCTGCCCAGTAAACGTGTGGTTAGGTAAACTGACCGCGCTCGACATGACCCCATTGGGTTGATTGGGCCATAAAACCTCAACACAAATCTACAAAAAATGCCATTTTCGTTCTGCACCACTAAACAAGATGGCCATCAGAGCTAAAAATAGAAAAAAGGCATAGTCTGTAAACAATAATTTTAAATGACATCATCTCCTAAACCACCAGCCAGATTTCAATTTCACAGAAATGTTCGTCTTATTGCCCACTTTGAAAATTGCTATTTTCGTTCTGCTCCACTGAACAAGATGGCCGCCAGAGCTAAACATAGGGGAAAAAAAACAAACGTTAAATGGCATCTCCTCCAAAGCAAATGGTTCAAATTCAAAATCATAACACTCTTAAAAATTTTGCTATTTTTGTTCTGCTCCACTGAACAAGATGGCTGCGAGAGCCACTGATAGGAAATCCAAGATGGCAAAATTCTTTTTTCACTTGTCCTGAAACGAAAGACCAATCCATTTTAAACTTGCTAGGAAGCATCGGGGTAGGGGGGACTTGTAGATAAAAAATAGCTAAAATTGTTCCAAATGGAAATCCAAGATGGCCACCATGGCGGCCAGCTTGAAACTGTTTTTCGCTTCATTTCCTGAACCGAATGGCCTATTGACTTAAATCTTGGTAGGAAGCATCTGGGTGGTTTGTAGATCAAAAATAGCTGAAATCATTCCGGTCGCTGTTGCCACCATCTTGAAAATCTATTTTTCGCTTCTCTCCTGAACTGAAAGGCCAATTGATTTAAAACTAGGTAGGAAACATCGGGGTGACTTGTAGATCAAAAATAGCAAAAGTGCATATGTTGTGGCTAGCCTCGGTGGCTCAGTTGGATGCGTGTCATGTTTATCTTATGGCCCTCTACAAAAAATGAGCTGGCCTCGGTGGCTCAGTTGGATGCGCCGTCTGACTGGAGACCAGGAGGTCGCGGGTCAAACCCCCGCCAAGGTCGGCAACATTCTTTTGTAGAGATTGATCGTGAAGTATTTTCTACTGTCATTCTCTCCCTTCTGCTGATTCAAGAAGGGCAGTTGCCAGTTTCTGGCAAAAGAAGTGCACAATACTGGTTAACCGCTTAGAGGACTAAGCCTGCCCAGTAAACGTGTGGTTAGGTAAACTGACCATACTCGACATGACCCCATTGGGTTGACTTGGCCGTAAAACCTCAACACACAAAGCATATGTTGTTGTACTCTAATGTGTACCCACAACATGTTTTCGTGGAGAAATAAGAAAAATATCAGTACTTTGGTCAAAAACAGCACCTTATCTGGAGCTATGTTTCTGTACCTGTTTGCTATACCCGGTAAAATTTTCCAGATACTGGAATGAACTTGCGCTGTGATGAAGTTACCATCAGGTACTTGAATATTTGGCCATGGTAAAAAAGTTTTACTCCTTTTTCATCAGTCATTAATTTTGTAGTCCAGACTTCATCTGTCCAGACTTCAAACTGCAAAAGTCAGTTAACCCTTAAACTGCCAATCACAACAATTGTCGTCTGCTTTGTCATCTGCTTGTGATTTTAAAAGTCATTTTTGCAAACAGTGTGGACCCAGATCAGACTGCTCCTCTAGGAGCAGTCTGATCAGGGTCCACACTGTTTGCCTGTATGCAAAAA
Source organism: Anodontia alba (assembly GCA_964016985.1). Classification (NCBI taxonomy): domain Eukaryota; kingdom Metazoa; phylum Mollusca; class Bivalvia; order Lucinida; family Lucinidae; genus Anodontia; species Anodontia alba. Next base: position 44,832,145 of record OZ024836.1, read on the forward strand.
TAGGTTTGAAAAGTTTGCAAGAGTATTCAGCAGACGACATAAAAAGACGACATTTTCAGATGCAGGTTTTTCTTGGCATTTTAAAGGTTAACATAGCTTCTGATAAGAGGGGTATCCATATACTATTTTTCTTATTTCTCCTTGAAAGCATATGTTTTGGTACTCTAATGAGTACCCACAACATATTTTTGTGAAGAAATAAGAAAAATATCAGTACTTTGGTTGAAAAAAGCACCTTTGCATGAGTCATTTGTAGTCCTGGTCCCTATGGGGCCGGGGAATAGCGAGGCTTTTTACTTTTCAGTTTTTAAAGCCCTGCTGAATGCCCTGCACTGTGAGGAAAAAATTTATGGTTAAATCCCTGCTAAAAGCCCCTCTACCTTGGGGCCAGTTTTTGTTTCCTGGAACAGTCTGCTCTGTGTTGCAAATCCCAACCTGTATCTTTTTGATGGTAAAGGTCTGGCTTACTCAATTATTCTCAATTGAAAGGTAAACTATCATTTGACAGTATGAGCCGGGTTATTAGAAAACTTAAAGTTTGAGGTTGATTTGGCTCTAATTTATGTATGAAAAGCATTTTGGTGGGAAATTAATATTTCGGCACATTTACGGCACTGCCAAGACTCATCGGAAGTTAAATCGGGGCACTTAAGTCCCACGATGTTTCCACTATCCCCGACCCTGTGGGGGTCAGAGTTTCAAATATCTGGTGCATTAGTTGTGACAATTTTTAATGGTGTTTTGAAGTAGACTTTTTATTACAGGAAGGAAGACAGAGGAAAAAGAGAGGACCTAAGAAATCTGTAGCACCAATAAAGATAAAATTGTCAACAAAAAAGAGGAGAAGAAGGAGGGGAAGCTCAGTAAGTTATTTTAATCTAAAGGCTACTATGAAATTAAAGTACAGTCAACTCCCGTTATCTCCAACTCTAGAGGACTAGATTTTTTTGTTTGAGATAACAGTAGTTTGACTGGCCATGTAAGGGCTTCTTGAAGGGAAGAGTAAAAGTTTTCTTTTAATCTTTGTCATGGTGAATAAATTAAGATGCCATGCCTGCTTCTAATTGTCAGTTAATCAGATTATTGTCCCCCGCCTTTTCGAAGAAAAGTGGAGGGACACTGTTTTTGGTTTTCCGTGGGTGTGGTGCGTGGTGTGTGGCGCGTGGTGCGTGGTTCCGAGTTTTTAGTGGGTACTTTGTTTCCTTAACTCCTCCCACAGTTTTTGTCCGATCCTTTTGAAACTTTACAAGTGTTTTAAGGATGGTCTGAAGATATGCATGTGGTTTTTTCAGAATCCTGAAATAATTTTTTATCATTTTTTCCGCATTTTTAACTTAGACATTTTTTGAGTTCTAATATTACAGAAGTCTATAGGGAGTAGGTACCTTGTCCCCTTAACTCCTCCCACAGTTTTTGGCCGATCCTTTTGAAACTTTACATGGGCTTTTAGGATGGCCTGAAGATATGCATGTGGTTTTTTCAGAATCCTGAAATAATTTTTTATCACTTTTTCCACATTTTTAACTTAGACATTTTTTGAGTTCTAATACTACAGAAGTGTATAGGGAGCAGGTACCTTGTCCCCTTAACTCCTCCAACAGTTTTTGGCCGATTCTTTTGAAACTTTACAGGCGTTTTAAGGATGGTCTGAAGATGTGCATGTGGTTTTTTCAGAATCCTGAAATTAATTTTTATTACTTTTTAGACATTTTGAACATAGACATTTTTTGAGTTCTAATATTACAGAAGCGTATAGGGAGTAGGTACCTTGTCCCCTTAACTCCTCCCACAGTTTTTGGCCGATCCTTTTGAAACTTTACATGGGCTTTCAGGATGGCCTGAATATATGCATGTGGTTTTTTCAGAATCCTGAAATAATTTTTTTATCACTTTTTCCGCATTTCTAACTTAGACATTTTTTGAGTTCTAATACTACAGAAGTCTATAGGGAGTAGGTACCTTGTCCCCTTAACTCCTCCCACAGTTTTTGGCCGATCCTTTTGAAACTTTACAGGTGCTTTAAGGATGGTCTGAAGATATGCATGTGGTTTTTTCAGAATCCTGAAATTATTTTTTATCACTTTTTACATGTTTTGAACTTAGACATTTTTTGAGTTCTAATATTACAGAAGTCTATAGGGAGTAGGTACCTTGTCCCCTTAACTCCTCCCACAGGTTTTGACCGATCCTTTTGAAACTTTACGTGGGCTTTTAGGATGGCCTGAAAATATGCAGGTGGATTTTTCAGAATCCTGAAATATTTTTTTATTACTTTTTCCGCATTTTTAACTTAGACATTTTTTGAGTTCTAATATTACAGGTACAGGGTGCAAGTACCTTGTCCCCTTAACTCCTCCCACATTTTTTGTCTGATCCTTTTGAAACTTTACAAGGGCTTTAAGGATGGCCTGAAGATATGCATGTGGATTTTTTCGGAATCCTGAAATAATTTTTTACCACTTTTTCTGCATTTTTAACTTAGACATTTTTTTAGTTCTAATACTACAGAAGCGTATAGGGAGTAGGTACCTTGACCCCGTAACTCCAACCACAGTTTTAAGCCGATCCTTTGAAACTTTACAGGTGGTCTGAAGATATGCATGTGGCTTTTTCAGAATCTTGAAATTATTTTTTATCACTGGTTTCCTGCTTCAATACTTAGGTAATTGATACAGGACCAATGGTCCTCTGGTTAACTTTACCATTTTTAACACCTCAAATAAAAATAAGGCGGGGGACATAAATTCCCCATGGAATTTGCTTGTTTGATCCAGGTTTGATGCAAATTTACAAACAGTCTTTCGTGGAGATTGATCATGAAATATTTTCTACGGTCATTCTCTCCTTTCTGCTGATTCAAGAAGGGCAGTTGTCAGTTTCTGGCGAAACGTGTGATTAGGTAAACTGACCGTGCTCGACATGACCCCAGTGGGTTGACTGGGCCATAAAACCTCAACACAAACAAACAAACAAACAAAGCAAATTTACAAAATTAATGACAGAATGCAGATCCAGATCAGTTAGCTTCTAATCTAGATCTAAACTAGTTGCAAAGGTCCATGTTCAGCAGGGTCAGGGTTAAAGCAGGTGTTCTTGCATAGCCCCTTTTTTTTTCACCAAGAACATTGATATATACCATATTTCTTCACAAATACATACTTGATGGGTACTCAAAAATACCTAGATGAGATGCTTTTAACAATAACCCACATATATTTTTGTGAAGAAAAATAAAAACTTCCTTCACATGGAATGTAATTCAAGGTAAAGATACGTTTTTTGTTGTTTTTTTTGACCAAAGTTATACAAGTAAAACTTAAGTGATAAATTGATTTTGTGTAAGAGTTACCTTCTTTCACTTTCTACGACTGATAGAAATACATAGTCTTGATAAGAGTGGGTATCATGTAAATAGTTTTCTTATTACTCAACGAAAACCTGTTGTGGGTACTCATTAGAAGCGCCCCGGCACAACATATGTTTTTGTCAAGCAATAAGAAAAATATAGAGTCTTTTTGGTGGAAAAAATTGCCTTATCAAGAGGTATATGAATATATTTGTCTAGTAACTGAGAATTTGTTATATACACTTGGATCTCTTTATAAGATGGTTCATTTTAGACAGTTTCGCATATAAGACAGTTTAAAAGTGGACTTCGAAAGTGTATCCAAACACAAATGTACAGATCATATAGAAAAATACCATATATGGTCATTTTATAATCTATACAGGCCTCGGTGGCTCAGTTGGATGCGCCGTCTGACTGGAGACCAGGAGGTCACGTGTTCAACCCTCACCGAGGTCAGCAACATTCTTTCATTGAGATTGCTCGTGAACTATTTTCTACGGTCATTCTCTCCCTTCTGCTGATTCAAGAAGGGCAGTTATGTCAGTTTTTGGCGAAAGAATGTGCACAATACTGGTTAACCGCTTAGAGGACTAAGCCTGCCCAGTAAACGTGTGGTTAGGTAAACTGACCGCGCTCGACATGGCCCCATTGGGTTGATTGGGCTGTAAAATATCAACACAAATAATATAATCTATACATCTGTGTTTCGATACAAAGCAAAAACTATGTCAGCTAAACAACCATGTTGTGTGTGAACAAAAATGTATAGATTATATAGAAAAATCTTTTTTTTTTTTTTTATGTAGTATATAGATTTGTGTGTGGATCCCAGCAATAGTGTTATGAAGACTGTTGTGTATTTCACAGGATGAGGGTGATGCTGGAAACAACACAAGCGATGAGGAGTTTGAACGGCAACTGGAGGAAGCCAGTTTGATCGCAGAACAAGAGAAAGAATCTGCTCCCAAGAAAGGAGGAAAGCGAGGTCGCAGGGGAATGAAGAAGAAAAATAAAACTAGACTGACTAGCAAGTACCCCACCGACCCAGATGCTGAAGGATATGAGGTGAAGAAAAAATATTGGCTGTATTGTTTGAAAAAGTCCCAGATGGCATATGTTGGGTTGTAGTTCTAGATAAGATGCTTTTTTTTTTTTTTAACCCATTGTAGACTAAAATAGACTCCCCCACACTATATATTGGAAGAGTCCAATTTCATTTTTAGGTATGTCCAGCTATGAGATTTAGTTATTCCCAGAGAAAAATGGCTAAACTATTTGCAAACAGTGGAGGCCCTGATCAGACGCTGCATTCTGCAGCATCTGATCTGGGTCTGCACTGTTTGCAAATTGCCCTTTTAGTGGTCTCCCGACTACAATGGTTAAAACCAGAAAGCATTCATAATTTTATTATTTCTCCACCACAACAGGTTATGTGATCCAATTAGAATTACCAGTCAAAACTGTTACTAAACACAGTTGATTGGGCTGTTAATTGCGTAACTCCAAACCAGCAAATACACACCAAGTATTTGGACAGACAGGCCTGAGCAGACCCAGACCTAATGCCATAGAATGTGGCATCTCACTCTGATCAGGGTCTCCTCTATTTGCAAATAATTCAAACATTATTCTCTCAGAATATCTAAATCACATTCACATAGCCAAACCTCACAGATTTCAGTCCACAGCTTATGGCATGTATGGTATCGTTGCCACCACACAGTTTGCTACTCATCCAGCAGTATTACACATGACCACTTAGTAAAAAGGATTTGTTCATATTTTAATTTAACTATTTTAGTAAAAAGGCCTTGTCATGCTGAATAAATTAAGATGCCACGCCCACTTCAAATTTCCAGCCAATCAGATTACTTTATCCAGGTTTTTGATAGAAATTCACATATTTAATGACAAACAGTGCAGATCCAGATCAGTTGGCTTCTTCAGAAGCCAACATCTGGATTTGCACTGTTTGCTAAGACAGGGCATGTCATGTTCAGCAAGAGAAGGGTTCGGACAAGCAGCATTTATAAGGCTGTAGTCATTTTGGAAGTGTTGGTGTTCTTATATGGTTTCAGTCACACTCACGTACATACATATTCCTCCATATAAGGCTTTTTCTTTTGGTATTTATATATTGATATTTTATTTCTTATTTCTCCACAAAAATCTGTGTTGTGGTAATCAGTAGAAGTGTCTTTTGGAAGCGCTTCTGATGAATACCCACAAGAAAGGTTTTTTAGTGGAGAAATTAGAAAAAATATATACCAAATCATGTAGTTAACCCTTGTCCTGCTGAATAAATTAAGATGCCATGCCCACTTCTAATTTTCGTCCAATCAGATTACGTGATCCAGATTGTTGATATAAAATCACATAATTAATGGCAAACAGTGCTGATCCAGGTCAGTTGGCTTCTTCAACTGATCTGGATCTACAGTTTGCAAAGGCAGGACATATCCGGGTTCAGCAGGACTAGGGTTAAATATGTCTTATCTGGAGGTCTGACACAGAACACAGGGCTTGACATATCGATTGCCCCACTGCCAGCAAGTTTAAATTATGGCTGGACAGGTAAACATTCTTACAGGTTGCCAAGATGTATAGAATATATAAAGAATAAAGAAAATTATACTCTAGAAGTACTTTTCAATGCTACACACTTCAGTGGGCAAGTGGATAAGATACAGATTTTTTCAGGCTCTGATTTGAAGCAGCAAAGACCGACAAGATGACAGTCTTGTCTGGGTTTTGTTATAAAAATTCTGCACTGAACAACAAAAACTTCAACCAGGGTGTACACCACAACCTCTTTATAACACTATTGTTGGGGTCCTTGTTAGTTAAACAACTGTATTATATCCAAACAAAAATGTATAGATTATATTGAAAAAATGACCATTTATGGTCATTTTTTCAATATAATCTATACATTTTTGGGATCCATCTTTGAACCGTGTTATATCCAAAACCGTGTTAGAATGAACCATGTTATAAAGAGGTTGTAGTGTATTTGTTGTTATTTCATAGATCCAGATAAGGTGATAATTATGGGTGTGATTCAGGGGGAATTGAAACATTTCCAGGGGAGGCAACTGTCAAACTTGTTTTGACTCTTTCCATTGGAGGTAGATCTTAGCCCATGCTTTATTGCACAGAGGCCTTCATTATCACACTTCCAAGGTCTTGATATGATTTAAATAATGTTGAAAGGGATGTAAAACACTAAATCATCATTATTTGTGTTTAGCTTTCCTTCTGGAAAAGGATTTACTCTAAAAGGAATGGATTTGCTCCATGGGAGCAAATCCTTTCCTTTTAGAGTAGACCCCATTTAGAAAAGGCTTACTTTGTACAGTGAAACCTGTGTAAGAGAGCCACCTTTGAGACTGACTTTAAATAGTGGTTGATGTGGAAAACGTGTTTGTCTTAGAAAGGTACATATTACATGTATGTAATTTTGCTTGCATATTTTGCTCGCAAAATTACATGACATGCATCTTTATAAGACAGCCACTTTTCTATATCAGCCACTAAAGTCAACCTCAAAGGTGGCTTTCTTACACAGGTTTCACTGTAGGCAAATGAAGAGGAAGGCATGGAAGTTGTCTCCTTTATAAAAAATGCAGAATATCTACCGGGTGTATGCAGTCCCCTTAATTTGTCACTTGAACATATTTTATGGGTACTTCCTGGAATTGTCTCACCACCCACCTTTCAGTTAGTGCCCACAGTATATGGTTATGTAAAAAAAATAATCTGAGTATGAATTAGGCAGCCTTTAAACGGAATATTTACAAAATTTTACATCACTTGCTATGTTTTGATCAGTAAACATTCATCAAATTATACTTTATCTGGAGGTGTGGAGTATTCAACCATCAAATAATTTATTATTTTTGTTCCTCATACAAATGTTAGTTCTTGTTAAAGTTTGTGTATTTAATATTTAACATACAGCCAGCCTCGGTGGCTCAGTTGGATGCGCCATCCAACTGGAGACCAGGAGGTCGCGGGTTCAACCCCCGCCGAGGTCGGCAACATTCTTTCGTGGAGATTGATAATGAAATATTTTCTACGGTCATTCTCTCCCTTTCGCTGATTCAAGAAGGGCAGTTGTCAGTTTCTGGCGAAAGAATGTGCACGATGCTGGTTAACCGCTTAGAGGACTAAGCCTGCCCAGTAACCTTGTGGTTAGGTAAACTGACCGTCTCGACATGACCCCATTGGGTTGACTGGGTCATAAAACCTCAACACAAACAATTTAACATACAACTTGGTAAGGAGGAGTGTTTGATGATTAGTCTGTCATAATTATTCTTATTTCTCCATATAAAATATACTGATGCACTTTTATTGAGAAACCAGGCTCCAAAGCACAGTCGGTACATTATTTCCATTGCCCTGTATCTGACTGCAGATCTGTCCCTTCCGCTGATTCAAGAAGGGCAGTTGTCAGTTTCTGGCGAAAGAATGTGCACAATACTGGTTAACCGCTTAGAGGACTAAGCCTGCCCAGTAAATGTGTGGTTAGGTAAACTGACCGCGCTCGACATGACCCCATTGGGTTGACTGGGCCGTAAAGCCTCAACACAAACAAACTGACTGCAGATCCAAGGGTGAGGGAATCCCATCACAGCCATATACCCCATGGAGATTGATCATAAAGTCATTTTTCGGGTGGTCGGGTGGTGCGAAGGTGTCGTGTATCTTACGTCACCGGGGCGTCCAACTGATATTGGCTTACATTTGGGCAAGGCCTGCTATCCTTGTAGCAGGTAAGGGTAGATGGGGAATATTTTTATTTCTTCTGTTTCTTCACTTTCATTCCTGTTCCTTTCTTCCCTGTCCCTCTCTTTAATCTCTTCTACTATCTCTTCTATCACTTTTCTCCCTTTCTCTGGGAGACGACACAAAATGACCCACAAGGGTTGACGTGTCGTTAAACCCCAACACAGTCAATCATAAAGTCATTTCTTAGGCCATGCTCTCCCTTCCCCTGATTCAAGAAGGGTAGTTCTGATGAAAGTGTGTGCACAAGTACTGGTTAACTGCTTAGAGGACAAAGCAAGCCTGGTAAAAAGTGTGAGTACGTTGACTGACTGGCTCAACATGACAGTAACAGTGTTAACTGCGCTGTAAAACTCCCAATTTAGACAAATTCAGATTCTAATGAGTATCCACAGCATACCGGTATGTTTTTATGGAGAACTATAGAAAATTATCCCAGAATTATCACCAAATCCTCTGGTGTTAGTTATTTATAGATGTGGTTGATACAGGTAATTACTAAAATAGATATGAACACATACATATTAAATTAAACATCTAAATTACAAGAAAAAGAAGGTAATATAGAACTAAGAAACAATAACAGCTTAGGCTTCCTTTTATATTATTGGCAATAAATCATTTTCTTCAAATTTATATGTTTTATATCTTTGAACGTAAGTAGATATCATGAAATATTTTTCATTCATTCATTTAAAATGCCGCTTGACATTCCATTAAGATTATCTCCTAAGGATATGATCTGAATGTAATATGAAGCCCTTTACCGTATTTGACCTAAGTATTTGGACACCTTATCTCTGTACCATACTTGTCTTAGAATTTGAACATCCATTTTACTACTTGTTAATGTGTCTAAAACAGCTGGGCCCACTTGTTCAAAGCATTGGTAGCTTAACAAGCTTGTTAGTGGTCAAAATGTTAACTTTTCTAGTAAGTACAAAATCTGATTCATAGGTATTTTTGCTGAAAAAAATGTGAGTAGCTTTTGCAAATGCAAAAGCTACTCACATTTTTTTCAGCAAAAATATTAGCCTATGTGCCATATTTAATGATTAAAGTTTGAACGATACGTTAACTAACAACATCGTTAGTTTTGAACAACTGGGCCCAGGATGGGAGGCATACAGTATAGACCTGATAGAGGCCATATTCTGCAGCATCTGATCAGATTCTTCACTGATTGCTCAGGCCTGCCCGTCCAAATACTTACGGAAAATGTGGTTATTCATAGCTCCAGATAAGAGGGTATTCGGATGAATATTTCTCTTTATTTCTACACAAAAAATGTTGTGGGTACTCATTTGAAGTGCCTCAATAAGGCACTTCTTATGAGTACCACAACATGTTTTTTATGGAGAAAATAAGAGAAACATCAACAATTTTTGTTGAAAAAAAAAATGCGTGATCTGGAGTTAAGTGTACATTATACAAAACAAAAAGTATAACTCATTTATTTGTTTATTTATTTTGCCTAGTTCGTCCCAACGGTAAGTCCTTTTTTTCTGTTAAAATATAAGGGAAATAGCATATTTTTTTAAAATAATCTTTTCAGTTTATTTTGCCTGGAACTTCTTAAAGAATAAAATAACAGTACCTATTTTTATATACAAAGCATTATTTTAACAATTACTAACGTTGGTAACATTTCAGCCTTTGTAAAAGTAAAATAGTCATTATAAGCAAACTTTTATTATAAGAGTAAATAAAAACAATCTTAGGGACGGATTTAATTCTAAGCAGGGCTTCAGATAAGTTTTGAGATATTTCATGGCCTCAAGGAGTTGGACCACAATTTTTAGCAGCATTTATTATTTTATGACCTTTCCCATTTCATGTAATATACTGAAATTAAGGCAATGTCATAAAATACACTTAATATACACAATCAATATGATAACAATTTTCAGTATGTGTAATAATATAGAATGTCAACAGTAATATTAATATTAATAAATAGTAAACAATAAAAATTACTTTCACAACATTCTGGCATAAAACATGGTTAAACCAAACAGAAGTTGAAAGTGAAAAGAGAGAGGGAAGAAGAAGAGTTATTTTGAAGATCTGAAAATGAAAATTTCATTTTTTTTTTTTTTTTTTGGTCTTTTTTCAAATAAAGAAAAATCAGAGATCTCGGAAAAATCAAGTAATAGACATGTCTTATGAGATCACAGAATTTAAATTTTAATTGAGAATGAAAGAAACATTCTAATCGTAGTGTATATCTTAACGGAAGTTTCTGCTCAAAATTTTTTTTTCTTTTGATTCTTAGTGATGTTTTAGCTTTTTTTCCCTTTCAGACTGACCATCAGGACTACTGTGAAGTATGTCAGCAAGGAGGGGAGATAATTCTATGTGACACATGTCCGAGAGCATACCATCTGGTTTGTCTCGAGCCAGAACTGGAGGAAGCTCCGGAGGGAAAATGGTCCTGTCCTCATTGTGTGAGTAACAAGCATAGATCTTAGATAAGAATGGCTGTCAGATAAATATTTTTCTTATTTATCTCCACGAAAACCCCACCGAGGCACTTCTAATGAGTACCCACAACATTTAGAGGAGAAATAAGAAAAATATCAATACTTTTGGATTGAAAAAAACATCTTATCAAGAGCTGCGAACAAGTTATTTTGTAACCTTTTCAGGAGGACTGTCATTTAATATCGCAAAATATTGATATGTATCTGTATGTTTTACCCATTTATACTGTATCGGCACACAATCTTGATGTATGAATATATGTATGATGTTAGCAGTTATTTCAATGTAGAAATAAAAGTTTGGTATTATAAAATAAAAAAAATAAAAAATGTGGCAGGCTTGCAGTGTAGGTTTCTGTATTTGTTTACATGGACATCAAGGCATATATATTTGAAATCAAATTTGTTCCCTTGAACCTACTTAGGCTAAATTATTGTATTTCTGTTGAAGTTACCTTCAGTGTGTTTGCTCATGAGTTCACAACTTTTTATTGACCATATAAATCAGCCTCAGTCAAACAAAAGGAATAATAGAGCTGTATCAGTAGTATTCAGTAACATATTCTTGTCTTTATTTGCTTGGTGGCTTTTGATCAGGATCTACTCTGTTTGCCACTTATCCAGGATTATTTAAGGCACATCAACAATAAGAAAACTGGACTTGTTTGAATTTAGGACAACTTTGCTAAGGGTTTAACCCATTGTAGTCGGGAGACCCGTAAAAGGGTACTTGACAAACAGTGCAGACCCAGATCAGACACTGCAGAATGTGACATCTGATCAGGGTCTCCACTGTTTGCAAATAGTTTAGCTATTTTTCTCTAGGAATATATAAATCTCATAGCCGGATGTATCTAAAATTGAAATTGGACTCTTCCAATATATAGTGTGTGAGATTTAGCTCAATCTACAATGGGTTAAGGTGTCCCAACTTTGTATATATATGGTGCAGACCATTTGAGAAAACAGGTGCAAACCTTATCCCACTGAGTGCCAATGATATTCTTGCTATGTACACAATGTTGTCAAAATAAGGTTGATTCCAGCTCTAAATGTGTCTAATACCAAGATTTGAGCTGCCAACTTTTTGCTTTTAACAAGTAGCACTCTGGGTAAATATTTCAAGAGATGACATTTTGAATTTTTTTCCTTATTTTTACCAGAAAACAGGATTTGACATGTCATGCTAATTGTCTTTCGTGGAGACAATTTGCTTGAAATTTCAAGTCTTGTTTTCTGAGAAAAAAAGAAAAAATATGACCAGTTTGATGTCTGCTGAATAAGCCCAGAGAGTTGTAAAGGATAAGGCAATAATGACTTCTGTTTTTGCAAGGAAAAGCACAATAGGAGATACCTTCTCTTTGAAACAGTCTTCTACTTGAACTCATTTTGATAATCCTATGTACAGTCAGTATTGACAGTTTTTGTGTTTTCCAGGAAGGTGAGGGGATACAGGAACAAGAGGAGGATGACCACATGGAGTTCTGTAGAGTGTGTAAAGATGGCGGAGATCTGATGTGCTGTGACAGCTGTCCATCGGCATACCATCCACACTGTTTGAATCCTCCTGTAGATAATGTTCCAACAGGAGAATGGCATTGTCCAAGATGCTCCGTAAGTTCAGCAATGTATGAGTCTCAGTGTGAGAACACGTACTTTCTGACTTGTATGCCCACCAGATGCTAAAATTAACCTGTGTATCTGTGCAGTCTGATCAAAGTCTTCATTGTCTGCATGAAGAAGATTTGCATCCTTTGGTATCCAAAATGCCTTCAGTGAAGATTCTGATCAGACTGTACAGAAGTGCATGCTGATCTGATTCTGCGCTTGGTGCATACATCCGCATGTATGTTTTCTGACTATTGCTCAAATAGATTTAACCCTTAAAATGCCAAGAAAACCTGGATCTGAAAATGTCGTCTGCTTATGTCGTCTGCTGAATATTATTGCAAACTTTTCAAACCTATTTTTGCATACAGGCAAACAGTGTGGGTCCATACTGTTTGCCAAAATGACTTTTAAAATCACAAGCAGATGACAAAGCAGACGACAATTGTTGTGATTGGCAGTTTAAGGGTTAAGAGGACTGGATACGCTTGGTAGATAAAAAAGTTATTTTTTACATGGGAGACTACTTTTTGTGACTTCCTGTTTGCTTTCCAGCTTACCAAATCCCTTCTAAAAAGGGGTTTTCCTTAAAAAGAATTTGCTACCCCTGGGAACAAGTTCTTTCCTTTTAGATTTAAAGACACCTTTTCAGAAGGCAGGCAAAGCAGTTTTAACCATTGTCCTGCTGAACCTGGATATGCCCTTCATTTGCAAACAGTGTAGATCCAGATCAGTTGGCTTCTGTTTGCCATTAAGTGTGTGAATTTATATCAACAATCTGGATCAAGTAGGTAATCTGATTGGCTAAAAATTAGAAGTAGGCGTGGTATCTTAATTTTGTCAGCAGGACAAGGGTTAAGAGAATTATCTCTGTTGAAGTACATCCATTTAATTATACCAAAAAATGAAGCATAAGGTTGCCGAATGGTCAGCACTGCCAACTTAAAATAAAATCACAAGATCCTGGGTTCGAATCCCACTGGAGGCAGAATCAGCTCATGACTATGGTGTTCCATTACACAGAGCCTTTCATTATCATTCTTCTATTGTCCTGATATGATTTAAAGAATATTAAAAGGGACGTAAAACACCGAATCATCATCAAAAAATGACTAGAGTTAAATTATGACTGTGTCCCTCAAATCTTGTCCAGTGCTTTATGTATAACAGTGAAACCTTTACTAACAATGACCCCTCAACAACAACCACCTCCCTGTTACAGCCAATTATCTAATTCCCAAAAAGTTATGCTGCTATATAGTAATAGGGGTGGTTGGGTGGTGCGAAGGTGTCGTGTATCTTTAGTCACTGGGGCATTGGCTTAAGTTGGGCAAGGCCTGCTATCCTTTAAGCAGGTAAGGGTAGAGGGGGAATGTTTTTATTTTTTCTGTTTCTTCACTTTCATTCCTGTTCCTCTTTCTTCCCTGTTCCTCCCTTTCATCACCTCTTCTCTCTTTTCTCCCTTTCTCTGGGAGACGACACAAAATGACCCACAAGGGTTGACGTGTCATTAAACCCCGATACAATCAGTCAGTACTATATAGTAAACTTCTCAACAACAGCTACCTGTTTATTGAAGACAGTTTGGTGTTTTTGTAAGGGTAGCTGTTGTTGGGTGGTTGCACTGAATTCAGAGGACTTGTTAAGGAGCAGTATCTGATGATAATTCTGGGCAATTTTTCTTATTTCTTTTTTTCATAAAACATTTATGGGTATTCATTAGAAGCACCTTGCCAAGGCACCGCAACATATTAATTTTGTGGAGAACTAGAGAAAATGATCACAGAATTGTCATCAAATGCTCCTCCTTAACATCATCTTGGTAATTTTTTTTTTCTCCATAAAAACATATGTTGTGGGTACTCATTAGAAGAAAACCTGCATCTGAAAATGTCCTCTGTTTATGTCGTATGCTGAATATTCTTGCAAACTTTTCAAAAGTATTTTTGCATACAGGCAAACAGTGTGAACCCTGATCAGACTGCTCCTAGAGGAGCAGTCTGATCTGGGTCTGCACTGTTTGCAAAAATAACTTTTAAAATCACAAGCAGATGATAAAGCAGACGACAATTGTTGTGATTGGCAGTTTAAGGGTTAACAACTCCTCAGACTATTGGGAAACATCTTGGTGGCTGAGTGGTTAGCGTGCCCGACTTTGGAACACGAGGTCCTGGGTTTGACTCTTGCTTAAGGCAAAATATACCTAATGACTGTACAGTGCTTTGTTGCACAGAGCTTTGCCGTCTTCTTGATATGACTTTACGCTTAGCACTCTGGGTAAAATTTTCAGCAGACGACATTTTGAAATATTTTTCTTATTTTTCCCAGAAAACAGGATTTGACATTTCATGCAAATTGTCTCCTAAGGAGACAATTTGCATGAAATGTCAAATCCTGTTTTCTGTGAAAAATGAGAAAAATAACATCATTTTGTCGTCTGCTGAAAATGCCCAGAGAGTGGTAAAGGTTAAATAATGTTAAAAGGGACGCAAAACACCAAATCATCGTCGTCTGACTGTATTGTCATGTGTTGATGACGTACTGGCTTTGTACATGTTGAGTACATATGTTTTTCATTTTATTTTAGTGTAAACCCCTGAAGGGTAAGGTGGCCAAGATTCTGACATGGAGATGGACTGAACCACCTAAACCTGAGAAGAAGATGGAAGAATTAGAACATACACATGAACACCATCTTTCACCGAAGAAAACAGCTGTAAGTTCAGTTTTTGTCTTTAACTAATGTTGCTTAGGCAGAATTTGGACATAGAAAACTTTTGTATTCTCACCAGTAAGTGTTGGGATTGCTGAGTGGTTGGTGCCGCCAACTTCCGATCACAATGTCCCAGGTTTTGAATCCCACAGGAGGCGAAATGCAGCTCATGACTGTACTGTGCTTCATTGCAAGGGGCCTTCCATTTTCAACCTTCCTTTGTCTTGATATGATACAAATAATGTTGAAAGGGGCGGAAAACACAAAACCATCATCATCTCACTAGTAATTATTCTTTAGCTGAAAAGAGTGGACGGTAATGATACTTCTATTGATTTTCCAAGGAAAAAAAAAAAGAGGTTGTGTAATGTCTGAAAAAAGTAGAAATTCAAGACCTTGTAGATCCAGAAAAGAAAATGATCCTGAGAAATATTTTTCTTATTTATCCATGAAAAGATATGTTATGGGTACTCATTTAAAATGCCTCTGTGAGGCACTTCTAATATTGTGTACTTATGTTGTAAGTACTCTTAAAACACCTCCGTGAGGCACTTCTGCTCAGTACCCACAATATATGTTTTGATGGAGGAATAAAATTTTGTTGAGAAACAAGAAAAGTGCCCATATATTTTGTTAAGAAGCAGTACCCACATAAATATTGTACTAACCGTATTCAACCTAATTACTGCTCATACCCCTTTAAGTACACAGTCAAGCAATTCCGTAGTCTTCAGATTATATCCAGTGTACTTTTTGTCTACTTCTTTATAAAGGTATATGTTGTGGGTACGCATTTGAATTGCATCGTGTCGATGCAATTCAAATGAGTATCCACAACATATGCAGTTATAAAGAAAATCATAAACAAATAGTACAAATATCATCAGATAAGTCCTTTGCTGATCTTTTTTTAAAGTGTACCCTTAGTAGGTAGATACATATTTTACCACAAGTTTTTCCAGTTATTTTGAAAAAAACGAAGAGAATGGTGCAATAATTAAGTTGAATACGGTATTTCTCTACGAAAACACTCTGTACTCTATAGAGGATTAATGTGTATCCACAACATACATTTTTGTAGAGAAATAAGAAACATATTTTGGTTAAAAAAGTCTCTTATCTGAAGCTATGATAAAGCTAACAAGGAATTCACAGATTTCAGCTTTATGTGTCAAAATCCTGAAGAAAAAGCAGCTGATGTACAAGAAATACATCTGATAAAAAAGAATTTTACATTCTAATTTTTAGCTGACCTATATAAAAGTACACAAAGAGCTGTTTATTAGTAGTCAGCCCAGCTTTGTTTGGTAAAAGGTTTTGGAGTCCCATTTCCCTTTAACTGCTAATTTATTTAGATTGATTTACTTGATAAATCATAAACTGGAATAACAATTCTGCTCTTTAGACACTGATTTCAAGTTTTACAAAGTACCTCCCATCCCAAACCTTGAATTCAAGGACCATGACTTTGAACTTTGTCATAAAAGTTTCTGTTTAATTTTTTTAGATGCTGACTCACATATTGATGCAAATTTGGTGTTCTTGCATTTTTCTAACAGGACCATCCAGCAACAAGGGAGTTCTTTGTACGATGGCATGGCCTGTCCTTCTGGCACTGCTCCTGGGTCTCAGAACTTGAGCTGGATGTCTACCACCCTGCCATGTATCGTATTTACATGCGTAAAAATGACATGGACGAACCACCTCCCTTGGAAGACGGTAGCAGTTATGGTGGAAAAGAGAAGAAAGCAAAGATGTGTGAAGGAGATGATCCCGACAACCTGGAAGATAGGTTCTACAAATATGGTGTTCGACCTGACTGGCTCACAATTCACAGGATTATTAATCATAAGTGAGTTATGAGTTGCAGCAATCTGGTTTTATCCTGCATATGAACAAAAGACGTAACTCTGAATAACAGATCTAGAGCAGGCATCTTGTTCCAGCTGATAGTGGGGTGGTTAGGTGTCATGTATCTTGCGTCATCGGGGTGTCCAACTGATATTGGCTTACAGTTGGGCAAGGCCTGCTGTCTTTGCAGCAGGTAAGGGTAGAGGGGGAAAGTTTTTATTTCTTCTGTTTCTTCACTTTCATTCATTTTCCTCTTTCTCCCCTGTCCCTCTCTTTTCTCCCTTACTAACTCTTCTCCCTTTCTCTG
Organism: Anodontia alba; assembly: GCA_964016985.1. Lineage (NCBI taxonomy): Eukaryota > Metazoa > Mollusca > Bivalvia > Lucinida > Lucinidae > Anodontia > Anodontia alba. The sequence continues at coordinate 44,849,247 of OZ024836.1, forward strand.
GGAGACATCACAAAATGACCCACAAGGGTTGACGTGTCGTTAAACCCCAACACAATCAATTCCAGTTGATTAGTACTGGTATGTTTCTTATTTGTCTATGAAAACACATGTTGTGGGTACTCATCGGAAGCACTTTTAATGAATACTCACAGATTATGCTTTTGTGAATAAGTAAGAAACAAGAAAAAATATTTCTGTGGTTACCATATTTACCCTAAGTATTCAGACACCTCAACTCCTTACCATACTTGTTCTAAAATTTGAACAAGTACAATGTAGTACTCATAGCTCTTGGTAAGGTGCTTTTTTTTTTTTTTTCAACCAAAAAGTATCTATATTTTTCTTATTTCTTGGGTACCCACAACATATGCTTTTGTAAAGAAATAGGAAAACTACTTACCTGATACCCACTCTTATCTAGACCTGTGCTACAGGATGTTGTGTCTGAAAATAGCTGGATGATTGGCAAACAGTTCTCTGGGAGATGACCAAACATGACCCACATGGGTTGATGTGTCATTAAAAAGAACTCAAACAAACAAATAGACTCCATTTTTTTTTTCTCGAAAAAGATTTCTAGTTTTTCCATGAAAGCAGATGCAACACTAATTAATTAATTATTATTAATTGATTATTATTACACCATTTATCATCGGCTGGCTCAGTTGGTAGAGTGTCTGCTTTGTGACCGGGGGTGAGGGGGGTGGGGGCGGGGGAGGGGGTGCAGGTTTGATCCCTTGCCGAGTCATACCAAAGACTTTAAAAATGGTATTAGCTGTTCTTTTGCTTGGCGCTCAGCATAAGAAAGTAGAGCTAGGAACCAGAACTGGTCAACTGAGTGTCAGTAAAATGTGACTGGATGGAATAAAATGTCGAGTGTTGAGGGCATGATATTTAAGTGAGGCAGCACTCTAAAAGTGAGCATTGAGCTGGGGGTGGTCGGGAGTGGCAATGGTGTCCTGTATCTTACGTCACCGGGGTGTCCAACTGAAATTGGCTTACAGTTGGGCAAGGCCTGCTATCCTTGTAGCAGGTAAGGGTAGAGGGGGAATGTTTTTATTTCTTCTGTTTCTTCACTTTCATTCCTGTTCCTATTTCTTCCCTAATCGTCTCTTTCATCTCCTCTACTATCTCTTCTATCTCTTTTCTCCCTTTCTCTGGGAGACGACACAAAATGACCCACAAGGGTTGACGTGTCGTTAAACCCCAACACAATCAAATGAGCATTGAGCTCCCTGCCACATCCAGATACCGTCCCGATATGACAGAAGGATTGTTGAAAGCAACGTAAAGCCCGAATAAAACAAACAAATACTCCAGTTATCATGTTGAGATCACAAAATACAAGTGATATAGTCAGAGCTGAATGTATTTCATCTTTTGCAGGATCAGGCTGACTCTTGACTTTTTGTTTTCAAGTTATCTCTTTGATCATTTAACCCTTGCCGTGCTGAATAAATTAAGATGCCACATGCCCTTGTAATTGTCAGCCAATCAGATTGCTTGATCTAGGTTGTTGATACAAGTTCACATGCTAAATGGCAAACAAGTGCAGATCTAGATCAGTTGGCTTTTTCAGAAGCCAACTCATCTTAATCTACAATTTTTGCAAAGGCAGAGCATATCTGGGTTCAGCAGGACCAGGGTTAATATTTATATGATTATATTTCCAGGGTGGAGAAAGGAACAGCATACTATTTAGTCAAATGGCGAGACTCGAACTATGACATGGCAACATGGGAACCGGAGGATAGTGAAATCCCAGAATTTAAGAAGTCTATAGAAAATTATGAAAACCTCAGGTTTGTTAGATTTAATTTCAAACAAAATTTTCTTGTCTGATTATGTGCTGGAAATAGTCTTTATGTTAAGTCAGAGTAGCTCTGGGCCCAGTTGTTCAAAACTAACAATATTGTTAGTTAACATATTGTTTAAACTTTGATCATTAAATATGGCATATATTCTCATATTTTTGCTAAAAAAATGTGAGTAGCTTTTGCAAAAGCTACTCACATTTTTTGGCAAAAATACCTTTGAATTAGATATTGTACTTTTAACCACTAACGAGCTTGTTAAGCTAATGATGCTTTGAACAACGGGGCCCTGGATAATCCACAAAAACAAATACACAACAGCCTCTTTATAACACCATTATTGGGATTCAAAACAAATCCTATGTTAACTAAACAATAGTGTTGTATTTAAACAAAACAGTGAAAAAGGGATAAAAGTTTAATTAGGTGGTTGGATGTGACTTCAGGTCTTATAAGACAGTAAATGATAGCAAATGTGGTCTCAAAATAAACTTAGTGTGTCCTCTCTTACATCATATTGAAAAAAAGACCTTGCTGATGGATATTTTGTGTTATGATCATATTATTGAGGCTTTAATGAGACTGTTTTAATTAATACAATAGAAGTTAGTAGTTTTGTCTAAATAATGTATGAAATATACATGTTTTCATGGTAAAATAAGAAAAATATTTACCTGATAGTCCTCATATTTAGAGAAGTGAGAAGCATCTGGGTAGTCGAGTGGTTAGCACTCCCGACTATCGATCACGAGGTCCTGGGTTTGAATCCCCTTGGAGGTTAGCATTCCTGACTATGGATCAGGAGGTGCTGGATTTGAATCCCCTTGGAGGTGAGCATTCTCGACTATGGATCATGAGGTAAAATTTTGCTCATGACTGTGTAGCAGTTTATTGCACAGAGCCTTTCATTTTTACGCATCGTCTTGATATGACTTCTATAATGTTGAAAGGAATGTAATAAACCAAATCACCATCATCATTATCTAGAGAAATGTGTACCCGGTTATTTGCCTGTCCTGGCTAATGCACTGTGAATGGCTCTTTTTCAAGATCTATAATGTTCTCTGATCCTGGGGAAGGAAAGAAGAAGAAAAAAGGAAAGAAGAAGAGAGAGGACGACACTGTTGACTCTCCTAGACCACCAAACATGCCACCAGCATACCCTGTCAGTGATGTAAGGGAACAAGAGTTGTTTTTTCTCAGAGGACTTAGTTGTTAACGAGGAGAGTTTGGTGATAATTATTCAGGGATGGTTTTCTCCAGTTCTCCATAAAAAATATTTGTTGTGGGTACTCATTAGAAGTGCCTCTTCTAATGTGTATCGACAACATATGTTTCTATAGAGAAATAAGAAAAGAATATCCCAGAATTATCATAAAATATTCTTTCAGTTCTCCATAGAAACATATGTTGTGGGTATCCATTAGAAGCACCCCACTGAGGCACTTCGAATGAGTATCCACAACATGGAGAAAAAGGAGAAAATAGCAAAATTATCCTAGAATTACCACCAAATACTTTGTAACAAGTCCCCTGTTTCTATCCCATTTTATTACATACTGTTGGTGTAGAATAATTTATGTTACATCTTGCACCGTCTGTACAACCTGTGTTAAATATTTGCTATCTTTAGCCTATTAGCAGTCTTTCTCATCTCCAAATGCATTTTCTGAGCATCCACTAGAGAACTAACATAGAATAATCCCCCATAACAATATATCATTCATAGCACTAGTGAAGGCGCTTTTTTCAATCCAAAAGTATTGATATTTTTCTTATTTCTCCACGAAACATATGCTGTGGGTACTCATTAGAAGCGCCTCGGGGAGGCGCTTCTAATGAGTACCCACAACATATGTTTTCATGGAGAAATATTGATCATGAAATATTTTCTACGGTCATTCTCTCCCTTTCGCTGATTCAAGAAGGGCAGTTGTCAGTTTCTGGCGAAAGAATGTGCACAATACTGGTTAACTGCTTAGAGGACTAAGCCTGCCCAGTATACGTGTGGTTAGGTAAACTGACTGTGCTCGACATGACCCCATTGGGTTGACTGGGCCGTAAAACCTCAACACAAACAAACAAACATCATGGAGAAATAAGGAAAATACTTTCCAGATACCCTCCCTTAACTAGATCTATAATCGTAATTTTGTTTTTATGTTTGTTAAGCAGCTGCTATACATTACATACAAGTATCTTTGTGTTTTTGTTTTGCGTGTTAAGCAGGTGCAATATACATGTAACATCTGGTTTCCCCCTCTTCATCTGTCAACATTTGTCAGCCTAGTGTTCAAAGTTCACTTCTGAATACTTACTTCTCTTGAGATCATCTTACTTGGCATAGCTTGTGGTCCTAAGGTCCATAATTTCCCCATTTTACCATTTTGTAGAATGGAAAGGCCATGGATCAGAAGAGAGTATTTAACAGGCATCTTACCATAACTTCACTGATGTTTCCTGTGGCTGATGCAAACACTTTTTTGAGTCCATATGAAATTCTTCTGATAGCTCAAGAAAACAAATATTTAGGGATATCTTAGGGAAATTTTGTTGTATTATCATGAAAAAGTGTCATGTATTCTCATCAGAATTACCTCATTGACATTCTAGTGAGTACACTGAACATAGGTGAGTGAGCCATGGCCTCTTGTTTATTGGATATGCTCTATTTATTTTAGATGAGAAAGCAGCTTCAAGGAGATCCAGATTACATCAAGCAGACTGGAGGAACTCTGCATCAGTATCAGCTGGAAGGTCTTAATTGGTTGCGGTACTCCTGGGCTAATGGCACTGACACTATTCTTGCTGATGAAATGGGTCTTGGTAAAACTATCCAGACAATAGCTTTCCTGTCTTCTTTATATGAAGAGGTACTTATATGTTCTGATTGTACCCTAAGTACAGTCAAACCTCTTAACCCTTATCCTGCTGAATAAATTAAGATGCCACACCCATGTCTAATTTTCAGCCAATCAAATTACTTGATTGAGGTTGTTAATACAAATTCATATACTTAATACCAAACAGTGCAGATCCAGATCAGTTGGCTTCTTCAGAAGCCAACTGATCTGGACCTACACTGTTTGCAAAGTCAGGGTATATTCGGGTTCAGCAGGACTAGGGTTAATACAGGCACTCAATACAACAACAAAATTTATACTGATAATTTGATTGGCATGAAACATTAGCTGAAGAGGCAGGAAAATATGCGAGAATATTGTATTTAATACTTATAGAAACTTATAGATATTTGTTAGAATTACCTCAGTGAGGTGATTTTAACAGATGTCCAAAACATGTTCTATGAAGAAATAAGATTTAAATAAGACCTTTCTTACATATCATTCTTCAGTAAGGTCTCTTTATAAATCAAATTCATTTTAATTGCAACATCTTTGGGAACAAATGCTGTTGTTGTAACAAGGGTTTACTGTATTCAGACTCCGTTACTCTTTTGCACCTACTTTTGCTAACTTTAAACAAGTCCATGTAACTACCTATTTGATATTTCTAAAACTGCTGGCCGGAGTGGCAAACAGTTAGAACCTGATCAGATGCTTCATTCTACAGCATTTGATTGGGTTCGGCATTGTTTGCAAAGGCCTGTCTGTCCGAATACTTTTTCACTGCCATAGGCGATAATAATAGGCTTTTGCAAACAGCATAGATCCAGATGAGATGGCTCAATAAGCTGTCTCATCTGGATCTACGCTGTATGACATTCAGTCTTTCAACTTTACATACAAGTGTCTTTCCAAACAATAGTTAAATGTCATCTGAAATTTGGTGCCGAAAGAGTTACATACGGTATTTATGGTTTGGTTTTCAGGGTCATTGTAAAGGACCTTTCCTAGTGAGTGCCCCACTGTCAACAATCATTAACTGGGAGAGAGAGTTTGAGTTCTGGGCGCCAAATCTGTATGTTGTCACATACACAGGTGACAAAGACTGCAGAGGTACTATTAGGTATGTATGTATGCATGCATCTGCTTTTGGCTGTAGATAAGAAGGATATAAATTAAACTGTTGATTTCTAATAAAAAAAAAATGTTATGGTTACTTAAAAGAATGACCACAATACATGATTTTTGTGAGAAATAATAAAAAATGATTCTTGTTTTTTTGTAGAGAAATAATAAAAAATGATTACATGGAAGCTATATATCTTAGAAAGAGCAATGGGACAAGACATACTTACTTTAAAGTAGGTAACTCTGCCAAAAGTGTTTTCCTTCCCAGCTGAAAAGGGATCTGCTCTAAAAGGATGTTGGCATCAATTGCATGACAAAATGGCAATAGTTTGCCTTAGTTTTGTAACGGTATGCCTTAGTTTTGCTCTGATTTTTGGCCCATTTGTGAGCAGAGGACATCAAGATAAAATATAATATTGCAAGGAGAGAGTTTACAAAGCAGCTTTGACACTGTGAAATAATTCACTAGTTTCTGATATCATAGGACACTGTGAATTATATAAAATAAGTCAAATCAGAAATTGTTATACTTCATTGCTGGGTATATACATGTAATAGAAAGTTCTTATTTTCCGTAGAATTTGATCTTGATATTTCATGCAAAGGAGATGCAGAGTGGGGTGAAATGAGATTGAGCACATTTCCAACAAAAGTGCACGTCCAGCAAAGACTCACATCAGCCTGCACATTTGCATAGTCTGCTCAGTGTTAACAGAGCACTAGTGTATAGCCAAGGATACCAAGCTTCCTGGGCCCAGTTGTTCAAAACTAACAATGTTGTTAGTTAACGTATTGTTAAAACTTTGATAATTAAATATGGTATATACGCTAATATTTTTGTTGAAAAAATGTGAGTAGCTTTTGCATTTGCAAAAGCTACTCACATTTTTCAGCAAAAATACCTATGAATTAGATATTGTTAACAGTTAACATTTAGACCACTAATGAGCTCGTTAAGCTAACAATACTTTGACCAACTGGGCGCTGGTGGTCAGTGAAGACTGATTAGCTTGTGCAGATGTGCAGACTGATCCGAGTCTGCTGGGCGCACATGCTAGCTTGTAGAAAATGCTGTGCCCAGGCTCAAATGTAAACCTCAGTTACGGATTAAAATAAGAAAAAAAAAATGTTCTAAAGCTTGAATTTGAAATGCTAGCTAAAATGTTGATGTTAACTATTACAGGGAACATGAGTTCTCCTTTGAGGAAGGTGCAATAAGAGGTGGTCCAAGATCTATGAGATTGAAACAAGGTGCTCAAGTAAAATTCCACGTCCTTCTGACATCATACGAGTTGATTAGCATCGACACAGCCACTCTGGGATCTATAGACTGGGCTGTATTAGTGGTTGATGAAGCTCACAGGTTGAAGAATAACCAGTCTAAGGTATGTAAATATACATGGGCTATTTATAGCTCCAGATAAAATGTTGTTTCTTTCAACCTTCAAAGGTCCTTCAGATTTGAAGGAGACAATATTCTTAGTTTTGTTTGTTTTCTGAGAAGCTAAAGCTTGTCATTTTACATAAATTATCTAAGAATGTCATTTAAGTGGTTAATTTTCAAGGAATACATTTATGGTAACATATTGTTACACCTGTGATGTGATCTGGGCCCACTTGTTCAAAACTAACGATGTCGTTAATTAACATATTGTGAAAACTTTGATCATTAAATATAGCATTTTTGCTGAAAAAAATTTGACTAGCTTTTGCATTTGCTGGGTATATACATGAGCTCTTTAAGCTAACGATGCTTTGAACAACTGGGCCCTGATGCTTTGCATCACATCTTTTGCATGATCCCAGATCACACCTGACATAAGCATCCAAGTGATTGTGAGATCTGGGAACATCTGCTAGATGTCATGCAAAAGGTCAGATTACTGTAGTAGTAATAATGCTTATATATTAAGGCTGGTACAATTAATCGGATAATCAATTAATTAATTGATAAATTCCACGAAAATGATTATCATTACAAATTTGCTGATAATTGATCATTTTATTTCTGTGTCTGTTACTTTAGTGTATTTACTCCTAGTATTCAAACACCTCAACTCCTTACCATACTTTATCTAAAATTTGAAAAAGTACAATTAACTACCAATTGTTGTGTCTAAAAATAGCTGAGTGAGTGGCAAGTTGTGTAGACCCTGATGAAAGGCCACCTTTGCGGCATCTCATGTGGGTCTACACTGTTTGCTTAGGCCTGTTTGACCAAATACATACAGTAAAGTATAACATATGGTAAGAGACATGCTCAGGTAGAGAGATAAAATTATGACCAAATCTTCAATGATTACTAATCGATTATCGATCACAATGACATGACTGATAATGGATTATCTTTTCAGCTCTGATTAGCCAGCCATTATCTATCATATAATTTCATAGATAATTAGGAAAGATGCCAAGTATTTTTGGCAAAAGAAAGTGTCTGGTAAAGATTGCTGTTTTCATTACGATGAATATACATCTATATGTTATACCATAATTATTATGTACATGTAATGTAATTTTCCAATTTTCTTGTTTGCAGTTTTTCCGTATTCTGTCCAACTACCGCATTGGCTACAAATTGTTGCTGACTGGTACCCCTCTCCAGAACAACCTTGAAGAATTATTCCACTTGCTAAACTTCATGTCTCCAGAAAACTTCAAGTAAGTACCACATATGTTTATAATGCACAGTAAACAAAGCACCCTTAACCCATTGTAGTCAGGAGACCAGTAAAAGGTTAATTGGCAAACAGTGCAGACCCAGATCAGATGCCGCAGAACGTGGCGTCTGATCAGGGTCTCCACTGTTTGCAAATAGTTTATCCATTTTTCTCTAGGAATATGTAAATCTCATAGCCAAACATACCTAAAATTGAAATTTGACTCTTCCAATATATAGTGTGGGAGAGTCTATTCAGTATACAATGGGTTAAGGGGAGTGGATACATCGCCATAGGGTAGTGGGGAGGCAACTCTGTCAAACTTGTTTTGCCTTGTTTTGAAAAGGAGTCTACTCTAAAAAGAAAGAACTTGTTCCCCTTGGGTACAAAATTGTACCCATGAACTTGCCAGAATTCATGGACCTACTGAATTTTGCCCCTGTTACTAATATTTTGCAGTTGGTATTTATGACAAGAAGTTTGCTTTTACTATTAAATGTTTACCATTACTTTTATTATCAGATAATAGTCCTAAGTACTCGCACAGACAGGTCTGAGCAAACATTGTAGACAGAGATCAGATGCTGCATTTTACGACCTCTGATCAGGGTCTACACTGTCAATCATCAAGCAGTTTTTAAACACATCAAAATCTTTTCAGATGAACTTGTTAAAACTTTAGGACAGATAAGAAACTAAAGTGTCCCAATATTTAGGATGAATACAGTAAATTGTACTTGTTCTACTTAACCTAATTGTACAAAAATAATCTTTTTCAGCGATCTGACTAACTTCCAGAATGAATTTGCTGATATTTCCAAGGATGATCAAGTAAGGAAGTTGCACGATATGTTAGGGCCTCATTTGCTACGACGTCTCAAAGCTGATGTGTTGAAGGGAATCCCTGGCAAGAGTGAATTTATTGTTCGTGTGGAGCTGAGTCCAATGCAGAAGTAAGTCATTTTTGTATTGTCTTATGCATTTTGTTGCACTGTAGAAACTCTATCCCTTGAGCAGTTAATGAAGACCTAGATCAGACAGCTCCAGCCATAGGAACAAACTGATTTTACTCTGTTTGCCACTTGGCCAGTAATGTTGCGCCTGATAGATTTTTTCTATTAAAGACCAGGGCCCAGTTGTTCAAAACTAATGATGTCATTAGTTAACGTATCGGTTAAACTTTAATCATTAAATATGGCATATTTGCTAATATTTTTTGCTACTCACATTTTTTCAGCAAAAATACCTGTGAATTAGATATTGTACTTACTAGAACAGTTAACAATTAGACCACTAACGAGCTCATTAAGCTGACAAGGTTTTGAACAACTAGGCTCTGTTTAAAAGTTTTAGAAGAACTTTGATAAATGTCTAATAGTTTTGAGTTACTATTTTAAATATGTAAGACTTTAATACATGTGTAATAATGTCTGCACATAAAATCTTCAGAGATTACAATGCCTTATTGTAATGAATATTTAGGGTAAGTAAAACCAAATGCCAGCCATTGAAAAGCATCTTTACACAATAACATCAGATTTTGACAGAATAATCCAGAATATACCATCACAAATTTTTGACCTTAACCAATCAGACGTTACGTTACATATGCAAGTGCATTTGAATGATGTTTTACTTTCCTTATTAGGAAATACTACAAGTATATACTAACGAGGAACTTCAGTGCCCTCAATGCTCATGGTGGAAGTCAAGTATCACTACTCAACATTATGATGGATCTCAAGAAATGCTGTAATCACCCATATCTCTTTCCTACAGCTCAGAATGTGAGTATTCTACATACCTTACTCTAGATAAGTTTTCAACCAAATTTTTGGAATTTTTTATTTCATATTATTACATACGCCCTTGGGAGCAAATTCTTTCCTTTTATAGTAGACCCTTTTTCAGAAGGGTCTTGACGTGCATGAATGCAAACAGGTAATCTCAAAAATTATTTTCCTTGTACAAAATGGCAGAAAGTCTACCAAGAACATCTAGTATCCATGGGAATGCTGAAAGTGTGTTCTCTATCATTTCAGGAAGCTCCTAGGCTGCAAAACAATGCTTATGAAGGTACTGCTCTGATTAAGGCAAGCGGTAAGCTGGGGCTGCTCTCAAAAATGTTGAAGGTATTGAGACAGGAGGGACACAGAGTACTCATATTCTCACAGGTATGAAGAGTTTCACGAATAATTCTAGCATGTTATTATTATTTTTTTTTTTTTAAGAGTAACAGCAGGTTCATGAATAGCAGTTCTATCAATGGTCTTATTAAGGAGGGTGAGCCCTTCAAATGAGTAACCGCAACATATATGTACAGTAACCTCAATGACTGAGCATTGATGACTTGTTTTCCATGGCTAATTTGAACTTGTTTTTGAATAACAAGGATTTTCTTCAGATAGCTCCAGAAAATAGAAATTTAAGGAAATTTTCTTATTTTAACATGAAATTGTATGTTGTGTGTACTCATTAGAATTGCCTCATTGAGGCAATTCTAATGAGTACACTCAACATACCATTATTGGATAGAAAGTCGAAAAGACTAAATTATTGCCATTTGCTTCCAGACCCAGTACCATGATTAACCCTCAGTGGCTCGAACTACCCATGTCTTGAACAATTTTCTATGGTCCCAAAGAATCTGATGTTCGAACCATTGAAGTTTGTATGTTTGTGTTATTTGAGAAATAAAAAAAAAAAATCCACAGTTGCCTTCAAATACTTCTTGGAGCCTGCTAGGGCCTGCCCTCCTTTAAAACTTTCATTGCCAAATGCCTAAAATAACAGTATCTCAATGCCAAGCATTTTATGTGTATTTTGGATATATTGTGTGTATACTTGTCACATGAATTTGCTCATATAATGTCTGCTTTATAGCATGCTTTAGCCAAATAATCACGCTAGTGCTCCCAAACAGGGATCGCAATGTCCAAGGTTTGTATCTTGCTGGAGGGGGAATTCATCTCGTGGCTGTTCAGCACTTCTTTGCACAGAACTTTTCATTATCACCCGTCCATTATCTTGATATCATTTAAATAATATTGAAAGGGGCGTAAAACACCAAATTGTCATCATCAAATAAGCAAGCAACAGAATCATGATATGATGCTTTAACTACTCAATAGATCTTGATATTTCATTCAAATAATCTTTAAAAGGGTATTTTGAATGAATCATCAAGTACTCGTAAGAGTAATATATAACTGTAAATTAAAACCATTTTTCTGCTAGTTTTAATTCAATATACAGTCGACTCTCGTTATCTTGAAGTCAAAGGGACTCTCTGAATTACTTCGAGATATCCGTACCTTGACATATCATTTTTTGCAGAATTGAATGAAAAAAATGGATCAAACAACTACATTTCACTAATGAATATGCAGGGTTCGCGTTACCGATCGCCATTGCGCAGAAAAATAAAATTTGGCACAAAAAAGCATAAATTGGCGAAAACAAGTGGCGAAAAAAACATCGCCTGAATTACCTGCTACTGAGCCATATAATTGTCGCGAGTGTCTATCGCACCTTACTTGATTGTATAATTCGCCAATTAACAACTCAATCTGAATTTGATGAAAGCGATATAAGGTCATGTGCCGTGATGGGCAGTTTGACAGTAGCACCGCCCACTTTCCACGCCTTTCGTCCTCAATATTCATGACGCTCTGCCGAAACTACCAATCAGGAATTAATGTCAGAGTCGCATCGCCTACGTCACGGAAATTTACCCAGAATGTAATCACGTTGAATCCTTTGTCAAACACAAAGATGGAAACAATTTGATTACACGAGAAATAATTATTGTCATTAATCGGTTCAGCTTATTGAAGTGGTAAGTACACTTTCACAGTGCCGACTTTAATTAAGCATGTTTTGGTACCGTCTTATGAGCCTTAATTTTATTTGGCGATCAACGAACGTCGTCCCGAAAAAAAAAACAAAAAAAAAACACGAATAAATGCTTCGGAGGCGGACGCATTAGTCTCCGATGTTCTAGTTTCGAGTATCGAACGTGAAATGGGTCCCCAAATAAATTTGCCCATTTGAAGTAATATTATTTCTACGATGGTCCGGATCGCGCATTAGATCCCCACAGATTATAGCGATTTATCATGAAACACATGTATTTGCTACAGTCATTCGCTCTTTCCACTACTTCAAGATTGGCAGTTACAAGTTTCTTACGGAAGGGTGTTCAATGTACTGGCTAACCGCTTATTGTATAAGCATGACCCCTCTTTTTTATTGGCGCGATTCATAAAAAAAGTGCTGTTCCCCATTCCATTTTGCTTAGACCCGATTCGTAAAGCAATGGCAGTTAACTCCCTTTTAAGTCAGTTGCAGTTAGCTCCCTTAAAACAGTAAAACCTGCTGTAGAAGAAACTTACCCCGCATTTATCAGGGTACAAATGAATATTGTCACATTATTCTCTCACAGTATAATACATTAATAATATTATATTTATTGGCTTATACAACACTTTTCACAACTTTTGTTTCCATGTAAAGTGTTCTATTTTTTGTGCATTCATCATTCGATATGCAAAACAAAGACTTATTATTAATTCATGACATTGTAATTAATTTATTACAGCAGAAGTTTTAAAAATCAGTGTGAGAATTAATTTCCCCACACATTTCACACTATACTGATTCTTGAATCTACTGCTGCAATTAAAGGAATCAGTAAATGAACACCTTTTTTTCTGACAAGATAATTCTTTGGCGAAAAATGACCAAAATTTGGCTCAAAATCTGGCTCAAAGTTAAAGAAAATGGCACAAAAAAAATCAAATTGGCGAAAATGGTGGCGAAAGAAAAAAAAATCCTAGTGCGAACCCTGAATATGTAATGTGACTCCTGAAGATAGAGATATATTGAAAATATTGTGGAAAAGAGGAGAAATTGCTCCTGAGGAGCAATTTTTGTGGAAAAGAGGAGAAATTGCTCCCTCTTTTCCACAATATTTTGTTATCTGTTGTTAGATTTTCATGTTTATAAGGGACCGGATTTTCACTTCGAGATAAGCGGTTATTCGAGATAACGGGAGTCGACTGTAGAATATAATACATACATCATAGCCCTAGATGCTTAATTCTAAGTACTGACATTTTTCATATTCCGCCAGGAAAATAAATATTTAGGGTACTTTATTAGAAGTGCCTTGGTGAGCACTTCTAATGAATATTCTTAACGTTTTCTTGCTGAAATAAGAAAAAAATACCTGGATATTCCTCTCTAGTGCTGGTGATGTACATGAGGAATGACTTCTTAATATTTTTTGCAGATGACAAAGATGTTGGATATTCTGGAAGATTTTCTGGAACATGAGGGCTACAAGTACGAGAGAATAGATGGTGGTATTACTGGAGCTCTAAGACAGGATGCCATCGACAGATTCAATGGTAGATGGACATTTTTGTTCCAATTTTGCTTTTCAGTAGAAACTTAAAAAAAATCAATATCCATTTCTACAAGAGGCAGTGAAGTTAAAAATTTCAATTTTGATAGCAGGGGAACAGTTTCTTCCCTAAGATGAATTGATATCCTTCCAGGGGAAGTAACTAAAATTTTTTGCCTCCCTTATGAAGAGGGGTCTACTCTAAAAGGAAAGGAGCAAATTCTTTCCCCTTAGAGTAGACCTCTTTTCTGAAGGGGCTTGGTGAACAGTACAGCAAACAAGATGTCACAATAGTTATCTACTGTGGCAGAAAATAGCCCATTTTATAAAATGATTCATGTACAAAACAAACAAATTCTTTTCTCGGGGACTGGACTTTCATTGAAAAGGTACTTAAACGTGTTCAGCTAATAGCTCTCTTTTATGCTAGCTGGGGGTAAATTTCTGCAGACGACATTTTGATATATTTTCCATATTTTTTTTTCAGGAAAATAAGATTTTTCATGCAAATTGTTACCATAGGGTACATTTAAATCATGCAAATTGTTACCATAGGGTACATTTTGCATGATGTCAAATTTTGTTTTCTGGGAAAAATTAAAAATAAAAATGTCATCAGTTTGTTATCAAAATTTCTAGGAAGTTCGAGGGGCATATTGATTTGCTTTTGGGTTGTCCATTTCTTTGTCCATTCATCCCTCTTTTCTTGTTAGCAAATATCTGTAACTATTTGAGCTAAATCCTTGAACCTTATTGAGCTTATTAGGACTGAAAAGTAGATCACTTGAATAACTTTTGAGAAAAATCCAATAAATTTTGTCAAGAGTTATGCCCCTTTTCATCTTTGGCATTTTATAGGGACAAGTGTATAGTTGAGGATATAGTGATTTACAAAAACATTTCTGGTTGTCTGCTGACTTTGCATAGGGCTTGCTAAATATAATATTCATTGATTTAAATATTTCAAAATACACATACTTGAAGCTTGAAAATCTTTTTATTTTAGCTGCTGGTGCTGAACAGTTCTGCTTCCTTCTGTCAACAAGATCAGGTGGTTTAGGTATTAACTTGGCTACGGCAGATACAGTTATCATCTATGATTCCGACTGGAATCCTCATAATGACATACAGGTAAGTGTCAAATGTTATGGTTATACTTTTTAGTGTTTTATCTAGTGCTGAATTACTGAATTAGTGATTCAACATAACCTACCACATGATAGTGGCAGGGTATACCCGCCACATGATAGTGGCATAATGGTTTCATGTTGGTCGTCCCGTCCATCCGTCTGTCTGTCGTATGTCCATTCATCTGTATTTTTCGTTTCGGGATGATAACTTGAGAGAATGTCAATGGATTGTCACCAAACTTGGTATGTGCATTGATATTGTGGCGATCTGGTTTGGGATTGCTAATGGGCAACAACATAATTTTGTGGCAAAAGAAGAAAACATTCTCTGGAGCTAAGGCTTGTGCAGTGTGGTGATCTTGTAGAGGGAACATGTATGTGATCTTGTAGAGGGAGCATGTATGTGATCTTGTAGAGGGAGCATGTATTTGATCTTGTACAAGGAACATGTATGTGATCTTGTAGAGGGAACATGTATGTGATCTTGTAGAGGGAGCATGTATTTGATCTTGTACAAGGAACATGTATGTGATCTTGTAGAGGGAGCATGTATGTGATCTTGTACAAGGAACATGTATGTGATCTTGTAGAGGGAACTTGTATATGATCTTGTAGAGGGAGCATGTATTTGATCCTGTACAAGGAACATGTATGTGATCTTGTAGAGGGAACATGTATGTGATCTTGTAGAGGGAACATGTATGTGATCTTGTAGAGGGAACATATATGTTGAATAGGTAAGGCACAGACAGTAAATTCCCTGCCTGTTCATTGCTATTCATAATAATCTGAGATATGACTTTCATAGCTCCAGATGAGGTTCTTTTTCATCTGGAAAGTATTGATATTTTTCTTTATTTTCCACAGAAACAGATGTTGAGTTGAGGCTCTTCGAATGAGAAGCCTTAACATATGTTTTCAAGGAGGAATAAAAAAAATAGTATTTGACACCCTGTCTTTTCTAGAGGTATGTGTTTAAAAATGCTATGAGTTTAGATTCTTAAGCTGTGTTTTATTGTTCATTTATTAGGCATTTAGCAGAGCACACAGAATAGGACAGTCTAACAGGGTACTGATCTACCGATTTGTGACAAGAAACTCTGTGGAAGAGAGAATTACCCAGGTTGCAAAGAAGAAAATGATGTTGCAGCATCTTGTTGTGCGACCTGGAGTTGGTAGTAAAGCGCCATCTATGTCTAAACAAGAACTTGACGACATTCTCAAATTTGGTACAGAAGACCTATTTAAAGAGGAAGAAGGTGAGTAAGGTGCATTATGGGGCAAACCATAGCTCCAGATAATTTTGTTTTAAAGCAAAAGTATTGATATTTTTCTTACATCTCCAAAAGACCATATGTTGTGGGTCTTCATTCGCATTATGAAAACATGCCTGTTCAAATACATTGAAAATTTTACAAGTAAAAACGGAAAATTTTCAGATAAAAAGTTCTTATATTTTTCATATTTCTGCTCAAAATATAGATTGTGGGTACTTGTTAGAACTGCCACGGTATGGCGGTTCTAACGAGTACCCACAATCTATGTTTTTTTTGCGAAATAAGAAAAATAATGTATACCCCTGTAAACCTTAGTTTTACTATATAAAAGTGGGGTTTAAGAGGGTCAAAATGATATAGGTGTGTTTTCCTGATGGAAGCGCCTCGCTGAGGTGCTTCTAATGAGTACCCACAAAATATGTTTTTGTTGAGAAATAAGATGTGGATACCTCGTTTTATCTGGAAATGTGGTAAACATGAATCTGCCATTTTTTTTTTCACTGCTGGCAGAGCATGGAGGAAGACATGTTTTTGGTCCTGTCCTTTTGATGTCGGAGAGGCAGTTTCTTGTGTGCATATCTCTTGAACTGGACTGCAGATTTTCATCCAACATGTAGGGATAAATTATTATTGGGACATGCTAAAGAGTTTGTTACATTTTGGTGAATTTGCCTTTATTTACCAGGTCGCAGTAATCCAAACATTGTCAGATTGCTACCAAAATAACTTGTTTACACTCCATCTCCTGAACTGCTGAATGAATTTATATACTTAACCCATTGTAGTCGGGAGACTCCTGAAAGGGTAATTGGCAAACAGTGCAGACCCAGATCAGATGCCGCAGAATGCGACGTCTGATCAGGGTCTTCACTGTTTGCAAATAGTTCAACCAATTTTCTCTAAGCATATCTAATTGACATAGCCTGACATACCTTAAATCAAAATTAGAATCTTCCAATATGTAGTGTGGGGGAGTTCATTCAGTCTACAGTGGGTTAAATGGAAGTGTCCAGAGATGATTCAGATAATCCTTTGCATTCGCAGAACATCATCTGGGCCTTTCCTCTCCATTCTTACATTTTGCAGTATGCAATGATTCTGTAAGCATACGGGGAAGGCCTTGGATCAGGCTGTGCAGATGCTTAGGTTGATCTGGGTCTTTGCTGTCTGCATATACCTGAAGATGTTGTCACATGGTGTGGCCCATTTATATCAGCCACCAATGTTGGCTACTCACATTTTTATGACAGATTTCTTTGATGACCCAAAATTGTACATATAGAGGATCTTATATGAGTGGTCATTCCATCTGAAATTTTTTAATTGAGCCTTCGGCGAATTTCATAAATTTCATGAAATGACCATGAATGTAAGATTCTTTTGATCATGCAACTGTAAACTGTATTTTATGGCCGCAGAAGTTGAACCATTTTTCTGTAGAAAACATAAGGTTGTAACAGACAGCATGATGATGTTACATGCCAGTAATGTAACATAGTCATATCATTTTTATGATCAGGGCCCAGTTGTTCAAAGCGTCGTTAGCTTAACGAGCTCGTTAAGGGTCATTTCGTTATCCCTTTTAGCGGATTCAATACACAATATTCTGATATTTTTTGCTGCAAAAAGCTACTCACATTTTTTCAGCAAAAAATTTCAGCATATTTGCGTATCACTCGATGTAAATTTTAACGAATTGTTAACGAACAACGTTAGCTTTGAACAACTGGGCCCTGATGATGTCCACTCAATAATACGAAGTCATATGATAAATGAAAATGTCATCCTCTGTCTTCACAGGTGAAGATGAACAACGTATTGTCTATGATGACAAAGCCATCGCTCAGCTACTAGACAGAACAAAAGAAGGACAAGAAGAGAAAGAAATGGCCATGAATGAATATTTTAGTTCTTTCAAAGTGGCTAACTACACTGTGAAAGAAGGAGAAGAGGTTTGTAAACACTGGCACCAAAAATTGGTCACTTTTTTTTCCTAAAGTCCTATTGAGTTACTTGGATATTTACGTACAAAATGATTAATTGCATTGTGCCTTCTAATCCAATTTCAGTAAAAAGGAACACAGTTAGAAAGCTGAACAAATGTACCAATAAACAAATACAAGTTTACTGAGAGACTTTAGAATAGTAGCATTTTAAAAATGGCTAAGGTTGTTTTGTGTCAGGATTTCAATGAATAGGGCAGCCTAGATTTAAGGAAATGTTCAGGATTATTTTGTTAATTATGCGCCAAAACATATCTTGTCGGTACTCATTGGACTCAATTCCAATGAGTACCTACAAGATATGTTTGGGTGCAAAATAACAACAAAAAATATTCTAAATTATCACCTCTACTGGAGCCATGTGTTTATAAAAAGCAACTGTGTCACATGAAAAACATCAGGTATGATTACATAGCTACAGATAGGAGAGGGTATCCACATAATATTCTTATTTCACGTAAACATGCTGTGGGTACTCATTAGAAGCTTCTCAGAAAAGCACTTCTGATGAGTACCCACAACATATGCTTTTGTGGGGAAATAAGAAAATTGTCAGTGCTTTTCAGATAAAAATGTGCCTTTTCTTGAGCAAAGTATGAATAATGACAGTGCCTATATTTGAACTGATAAGGGTCTACACTGTTTGCCACTCATCCAGCAATTTTCAGACACTTCAAAAGGTAAAGAATGGATTTGATCAAATTTTAGGACAAGTGTGAAAAGGAGTTTAATTGTCTGAATACTTAGGGTAAATATGGTCATTAAGGGCATTGTCACTAGCTTTAACCCCTGTTCTGCTGAATAAATTAAGATGCCACGCCCACTTCTAACTTTCAGCCAATCAGATTACTTGATCCTGATTGTTGCTATTAATTCACAAACTTAATGGCAAACAGTGCAGATCCAGATCAGTTGGCTTCTGAAGAAGCCAACTGATCTGGATCTACACTGTTTGCAAAGGCAGGACATATCCGGGTTCGGCAGGACTAGGGTTAAATGAATGAATATGTTAATAATAGTCCATTAATTCTTTAACATTTATTGTAATACCAGATTGATAATAATATAACTAAAGAAAAAACACACAGATTAACATCTTTTTTCTTCTGTTTTGAATGTAAAAGTTAATACGACACCAATATTGTAAACAAATACTTGTTTTATCTTAAGAGGTCAGTATTGTAGATAAGAAGTTATAAATACCACATTTCATACTTAATTACCTCCCTTGATCATATAAGGCTTTGTTGAAACTCAAAATTATGATAAATTACAACTTAATTTTTGTATGCATTTCTCAGTTTATTTGTGTAACATTTCTGGAGATAAAACTAGTCTCAAAAGAGGTATTATTTGTTGAGAATCCTTTATACTGAAATAATGAGTGAATACACAAAAATATTAAACAAATTTTAAACTTTTATAGAATTGATCTGTCAAATAGTATGATATATAATCTGGTAACATCCATATACTTAGTGCCTGAATGATCCTCAGTGGTCTGGGGTGCAGACTTCAAATCTGTAGCTGATTGACGTCAGAGTGGTTCAATTCCACCTTTCGGGCGAAAAGTGGCTTCTGTCTGAAGGACATAAAATTTTCTATTTTTGAATACTTGGACATTTCAAACAAGTGTTTTGCTAATATTTTTATCCATTAATGCTTAATGTCTCATACTGAGGACTGGCAAACAGTGTAGACCCAGATCATTCACCTCAGAATGCATGGTCGGATCAGTTTATACTGTATGCATTTTCAAAGATATACATACGAGGGCGAGTCAATAAAAAACTAGCCGAACTTATTTCTGGGTGAGATCAATCTCTTCTTTTTCGATGTAATTGCCCTCTAGAATGGTGCACTTGGACCAACGGTGTTCCAATGCCATCAGCCCAGAACTGAAGAAGCCAGGGTCCTTCTCTCTGACCCACTCCTCAACTGCCGCAACGACTTCTTCGTTGGACCGGAAATGACGTCCACGGATATCCTTTTTCAAGTTTGGGAATAGGAAATAGTCACTAGGAGCTAAGTCCGGAGAATAGGCGGGGTGCGGTATTAGCTCGTACCCATTCCGCTCAACAGCATCCATTGCAATTTCGCAAGTGGACTCTTGCATTGTCCTGTTGGAGCAGAATCCCTTTGGAGAGTTTACCTCGGCATTTTTCACGGATGACAGTTCTCAGATGGTCGAGCAAATTTGCATAATACGCAACTGTTATTGTACTTTTCTTTGCTAGAAAGTCCAACATAATAACGCCTTGTGCATCCCAAAATACAGTTGCCATGACCTTTCCAGCAGAGGGTTGCATTTTGAACTTCTTTGGCCTCGGAGACCCCGGCCCTACACTCTGGCGACTTTGAGTTTTATTCTCTGGCTCATAATAATGGACCCAGGTCTCATCTACAGTCACCAGACGTGAAAGAAAATCATCTTCCTTTGACCTAAACCGCTTCAACAATGCGCTGTATACTGATGCTCTGGTTGCCATTTGCTCATCGCTAAGGGATTTTGGGACCTAACGGACTGTTAGCTTGTGCATACCCAAGCGATCATGTAAGATTGTTGAAAACGCTACCATGTAAAATGTGTAATGCATTCGCTATTTCTTCCACCTTAATTCGCCTATCAGAGTACACCAGATCCCGTACTTTGTTACACATTTTTTCGTCAGTGGCATTTTATGGGCGCCCAGACATGGTTTCGTCTTCTAAAGACGTTCTACTGCGTTTGAATTCCCCAACCCAGAATTTAACTTGTGCATACAATGGTGCAGAAGACCCATAAACATTGGTCAACTCGCAATGTATTTCCTGACCTGGTTTCCCTTTCAAATACAAGTACCGAATTACAGCACGGTACTCAACTTTTGACGAAAAGCTTACTTTTGCATTGCTAGCCATGTTTGACGTTCAATATTTTATGAGTGAATGACACGATAAGGGTGCAATTTTGCCCTCAGGCCTAAAACATGTATTGGAACAAGGCATGAAAATCTTGGGTGTCTTGGTCAATTGCAAATGGGATAGGCTGGTTACTTATTGACTTGCCCTCGTATTAGAAAAGTAATACAAAAAAAAAAAAAAAATAGACACCCTGAAATTGGAGAGGGACCTGTCCAATGAGTTGGATAAAAGAGTCCACTCAGCATCACTTGGTTAAAGAAAATTATGTCACACACAAGTATTTATTACGTACAAGTATGTGAATAATGGTTGAGTTATGCCTTTGACTGATTTTTCATGCCATGGCAACATTTTTGTGGATTTCAGGAAGAAGAGCCAGAGACCGAAGTACTCAAACAGGAAGCTGAACATGCTGACCCAGCATACTGGGAGAAATTGTTGCGTCACCACTACGAACAACAGCAAGAAGACCTTGCTCGTACATTGGGCAAGGGTAAACGTGTGCGTAAACAGGTGAACTACAACGATGCTGCTATGGGAGGTCATGATGATGAGGCTTGGAAAGAGACAATATCAGACTTTGACTCTGACTTTAGTCAGAATGGTAAATGGTTAAAGTTATTTTAAATGCGAGAACACATTGGAATATATGTTTTTAATTATACCCCTCGCAAACTATGCTTATTGGTGGAGAGGGGGCAAGGGTGTACTCTGTCTCCATATTATCCTCCAACCGTACAAACAAATGGTGTGTTAGACACAAAATTGTCCAAAGAAACATATAAATAATACATTAGGAGACTGTTTTAGATTTATTCTGTGACTTTTTTTGTCATTATGGGATTTGCACAGGGGACTACATGTGGCACTTAAACTGTCATATTAGTCCTTAATATACCACCTATAGAAACTTCAGTCATTTAGCTGTTTGCTGCATATCTTGCCTAATATTTTCAGGAATTTTATTTTTTGGGAGGGGTGGGGGGTGGGTGGGGGGTGGGGGGTGCAAGTGGGTTGATGGGGTGATGTGATAGCCCTGAACTATACCTTTTCGGCTGACCTTATTTCCTAATCAACCTGAAAAGGCCATATTAAAATAGATTTAAACCATCATTGCTATACAGACAAGGAATGGTTGTCAAGTTATCATATAATTAGTATGAGCTGAACATAAGCACTTCTCTGAAGGCATATGTTTCAAATTTAATGGATATGGCATTCATAATATTGTAGAAAGCATTCTAAGAATTCTTATGCAAAGCCACTTTGGGATGACCTTATTTCCAATTTAAGTCAAAAAGGCTATATATAAGTCACTGAATATAGGTCCAAACTACCATCCATAAGCAGCAAATTAGTTGTTAGTTTTTTCTGAATTGAAAATTAGCTGACTGCCAGTTGTTCATTTTAATATTTAATCCTTTAATTTAGGCATTAGGCATTAGGACTTATTAATACTATGTGAAAAGGGTTTTAGGAATTCGTACACCTTGTATTTTCATTTTCACTTCCCATCTGACAGCCACATGATTGCTATCACTTATATACAGACCAGGGATGGCGTTCTAAAATATTGAGTGGAGCTATGCTTTGAAGTGGAGCCTTGGAGTGGAGTCATTTCTGGAGTGATGTTTTGGAGCATGATTGGATTAGCTAAAATAATAAATCATACGAAGTGAGGCTGTGACCTCTCTGTGCCAAGCAGATGATTCACATGAACTGTCAATACTTGTTTTCTCTTAAAAAAAAAAAAATGAAAAAAAAAATTGTCATCTGCTGCAGTTGTGATTGGCGTTTTAAGGGTTAATAGTGAATTTTATTTGCTGTTCTTCTGCTTTCAGGTGAACATGAAGATGAAGATGATGATGACTTCAACGAACAGAAAGAATGTGAGTTGTTCTTACTTGAATATTTGAATGATTCATACTTTTTGAATAGTTTACCATTTCAGTCATGTAGACCAAGACAGATGCTTTTACAAATGGTGTAGATCCATATGATACAGCTCTTAGAAATAGTCTCATTTGGTTCTAAACTGTTTGCCATCTTGGTATGGTCTTGATTTATAACTGATTCCCATTATTTGCAACAAAGAATTTATTTGAGTTGGAGCTTTATAGCCCAGTCAACAGTATTAAGGTCATGTTGTGCCAGTCAGTTTACCTAACCACATTTTTACTGGGCAGGCTTAGTCATCTTAGAGATTAACCAGTACTTGTGCGCATTCTTTCACCCGAAACTGACAACTCTTCTTCTTGAATCAGTGGGAGAATGATATAGAAAATCAATCTCTACAAAAGAATGTGAAGAATACAATATCCTCTTCAGAAACCTATAGGTAAAAGGGTCAGTTGATTGTCATTTGAACCATGCCTTGAAAAATTTGGGTTGTCTAGCCATATATAAACAGAAAAATCATAGCTACAGATAAGAGTGGGTATCCACATAATATTTTTCTTATTTCTTGACGAAAACATGTGTTGTGGGTACTCATTAGAAGTGCCTCACCATATGTTTTCGTTGAGAAATAAGGATGATATCAGCATTTTTGGATGAAAAAAGCGCCTTATCTGTTGCTATGAAAAGTTCTAGATCAAGAAATCCGCCTGCATGTCATCAAAGTCTGATCAGGACCTTTGTTTCTCTTCAGCATATTCTGAGCAAACGTTGTGGACCTAGATCAGATGCCAGTGAATGCAGGGTCTGATCAGGGTCTACATTGTTTGCCATTCATCCAGCAGCTTTTATACAGTGAACCCTCATTACATTGACAGCATTTGTTCCCAAAGATGTTGCCATTAAAATGAATTTGTTGTTGTACAGAATACTTAATCAGCAGAATCTTAGGTAAGAAAGGTCTTGTTTTGTTCTTATTTCCTTATATAACATACGTTTTGGATATTTGTTAGAATTGCCTCCCTGAGGAAATTCTAGCAAATATCCAAAACATATGTTTCTTTCAGGTATTAAATACAATATTCTTGTATAATTTGTGACTAATTGTTGCCTCTTAAGCGAAGGTTTTGTGACAGTCAAATTGTCATTATAACAAATTTTGTCATTGTATCGAGTGTCAGTATAAAGAGGGTTGTCTGTTGATAGTAAAAATGGCATCAGTTAGCGTAGTCTGATCATGGTCTTTCCTGAATTGTATGACAGGATGATTATTGCAGTACATGCATTTTCCTGTATGTCATTAACATTCAAGACTTATTAATCTTTTTATTTAGTGCGTGGGAACAAAGCCACTTCACGACGTGAGCGAGATCGCCCACTTCCACCTTTATTGGCAAGAGTTAATGGACAGATTGAGGTAATGACAATGTTCATACTTGAATATGTTTGGGAATCACTCTTATTCCTTCAAGTTATAGTCACAACAGTAACAGACAACAACAGACAACATTGTATGATGTTTTTTCCTGATAAAATAAGGCTTGCCAGAAGAGTCTGGGTAGCCAAGTGGTTAGTGCTCATGACTGGATCCCTAGGTCCAGGGTTCGAATCCCGCTGGAGGTAGAATTCAGCTCATGACTGTACTGCGCTTCATTGCACAGAGCCTAGCCTGGCACCACACTTTGAATGTTACATTTCTAATCTAACAAAGGTAAACTACTCCTTCTTGACTATTTTCTTACACATATCATCTCCCGTACCAGTCAGAAACTCGTAGCCTGGTAAACTTTGTATTGGAGGTCCCAGAAATTTTGTAGACACATATATATATATAGAGAGAGAGAGAGAGAAAGAGAGAGAGAGAGAGAGTGTGTGTATTATAGGTACTCTGACATTATGATTATATCTCAGGCTATTCTAATGAAAACCCATAACCTGTGTTTTCAGGAAGTTAGAAGCTTGAGAAATTGTTAAAACTGGATAGCCCTCATTTGTTCCGCCGATTGTGAATAATCTGCACAGTCTAATAAGCCATTACCGTATTCAGTCTAATTACTGCACATACCCCTATAAGCGCACAGTCAAGCAATTCTGTAGTCTTCAGATTACAGCCAGTGTACTTTTTGTCTACTTCTTTGTAAAGGCATATGTTATGGGTTCTCATTTGAATTGCATCGACTTGTTGATGCAATTCAGATGAGTACCCACAACATATGCCTATATAAAGAAAATAGAAAAAATTGCATAATCATCATCAAATGTCTTTTTCTGATCTTTTTTATAGTGTATCCTTAGTAGGTAGATGCATATTTTACCACAAATGAGTGTTCCCAGTAATTTTGAAAAACCTAAGCACACAGTGCGGTAATTAGGTCGAATATGGTATTTCATTTTACAAGTTTCAGTTTCAGTGTATACACCCAGGCCTGAGCTCAATGGTCAAGGTTGATCAGGGTTTTTGCAATTTGGTATTTGCATTTAGTCTGTTTTTAGGTGACCTAACTTATTTTGAATAAGTATTCAGTACCTGTTCCACCTGTAGGTGCAGAAAGTCTACCTCCATGACCTGTTTGCACTACATGGTGGATATAGTAAATGCCTCAGATTTAGGGATATGAGCAATAGCCTGCTCATATCTATAAGGCGCTGATGTACACAGCTATCATGTGTAGGAAGAAGTGTTTGTGTGGCTGAGTAAATAGCACTCCTGATGTTGGATCGTAAGGTCTGGGTTTGTATCCCGCAAGAAACTGAATTCGGCTAATGACTATGTGGCTTTTCATTGCTCAGAGCCTTTCATTATAATCCCTTCACTGTCTCGACATGATTTCAAACACCCAGTTATCATCATCATGACTAGGAGAAAGGTGTCTTACCATATTATAATAGATACCAGAACAGTTGTTTACCCTTAAAACGCCAAGAAAACCTGCATCTGAAAATGTTGTCTGCTAAATATTCTTGCAAACTTTTCAAACCTGTTTTTGCATACAGGTAAACAGTGTGGACCCAGATCAGACTGCTCCTAGAGGAGCAGTCTGATCTGGGTCCACACTGAATGTAAAAATGACTTTTAAAATCACAAGCAGATGACAAAGCAGACGACAATTGTTGTGATAGGTAGTTTAAGGGTTACGGAGGAGGAGTATCTGACGATAATTCTTGGATATTTTTTTTTTGTTTCTCCATAAAAACAACATGTGTTGTAGGTACTCATTAGAAGTGTGTTGGCCAGGCTCTTTTAACCCATTGTATACTGAATAGAATTGGGTTGACTGGGCCGTAAAACGTCAACACAAACAAACAATACTGAATAGAATCTACCACACTATATATTGGAAGAGTCAAATTTCAATTTTAGGTACGTCCGTATATATGAGACTTACATATTCCAAGAGAAAAATCGCTAAACTATTTGCAAACAGTGAAGACCCTGATCAGACGCCGCATTCTGCGGCGTCGGATCTGGGTCTGCACTGTTTGCCAATTACCCTTTTACTGGTCTCCCGACTACAATGGGCTAATGAGTACCCACAATTATGTTTTCATGCAGAAATATGAAATATATATTTCTGGAAGATATCTGGAACCATACTTTAAGGGTCCCTTTTGTGCATGGCATCAGATATTTGTGGTCTGCTAATGTTTATGATTTCGCAGCCATCAAACATGCACAAAATTGATATATGTATGATTTATTCATCGCAATAATTTGTGTGTTTGAAAATTCTTTTTATGCAAAATTCATATTTTATGTCTCAGGTACTGGGTTTCAATGCCAGACAGAGAAAGGCCTTCTTAAATGCTGTGATGAGATATGGTATGCCACCACAGGATGCTTTCAATTCACAGTGGTGAGTTAAACTTTGTTTTTTTTCTTTGAATTTATAGCTGAAAGTAGTAAAGAGGTGACGAGTATATCTGTATACTGTATTCTTTTTAGCATTTTACATCTTCTGAATGGCCTTCTATAAACATTAACATTTAGCACACTGGGCTCAGTTGTTCAGTTGTTTTTGAGGTGAGATGTGACTGCTCATTGGAGGTGACCGTTAGTGGAGGTTCTACTGTAATTAGCGTAGATAAGACAAAATACCATATTTACTCTTAATGATAGAAAGTTAAATCATCACTATAAATTGTACTATCCGAAAATTGGAAAGAGTCTAAAACATCCTGGATGAGTGGTAAACAGTGTAGCCCTTGATCAGATGCTGCATTCTACAGCATCTGATCAGGGTCTACACTTTTTGCTCAGTCCAATATCTCACAATATACTGAAAGCATAGCTCCAAATAAGATGAGGTATCAGGTAAATATCTTTTTTATTGCTCCCTGAAAATGTATGTTGTGTGTACTCATTAGAGGTGCTTATAATGAGTACCCACAACATACAGTTTTCTGGAGAAATAAAAAAAAAAAATATCAGTACTTCTTAGTTGAAAAACGTACCTAAGATGGAGCTGTGTTAGGGTCAGTACAGTAGTTGACTCTCATTATCTCGAATTCCAAGGGACTCTCTGAAATACTTTGAGATATCTGTACCTCGACATATCAGATGAGCAGAATTGAGGAAAAAATAATTCAAACAACCACATTTAACAAATATATGTGTAATTGGACTCTTGAAGTTAGAGATATATTGAAAATATTGTGGAAAAGAGGAGAAATTGCTCCTTAGGAGCAATTTCTCCTCTTTTCCACAATATTTTTTTTACCTGTTGTTAGATTTTCACGTTTAGGCAGGGACCAGATTTCCACTTCGAGATAAGTGGTTATTCGAGATAAGTGAGGTCGAGGTAACGAGAGTCAACTGTATATAGTATAGACAATGAACTTTACATTCAATTGTTTGGACTCGACATACTAATAAGCTATTTATATATACATGTACATAGGTTGGTACGTGATTTAAGAGGCAAGGTGGAAAAGGTATTTCGAGCATATGTATCACTGTTCATGCGTCATCTCTGTGAACCTGGAGCCGACAATGCCGAGACATTTGCCGATGGTGTACCACGGGAAGGGTTATCAAGACAGCATGTACTGACTAGGATAGGAATTATGTCCCTTGTCAGGAAAAAGGTAACTTGATTTTGTTTGTAGGATTCCAGATGACTGAGTTTTTGGCAGAATATATCAGCAAATAGAGAAAGCCCTGATTAGACTGCATAGGTGCGCAGTCTTGTCTGTTCTCCTCTATTTGATAACATTTTTGTGTTGCAGTTTCTCATTTTCTTGGAAAAGCAAGGAAAATGAGCTTGATCAGGAATGTTTTACCTTTTAGTAGAGATTTCGCACGAAACCCTGTTTTCTAATAAAAAAAATCATAGTAATTTCATCTGCTGAAACTTTTGAACATCATTCAAGTTAATTGAGTTCATTATCTGTTTAAAGTCACAGGTTCGAATCCTGCTAGGGGCCAAGTTCACATTATTGCGCAAAACCTTTATCACCCCTTCATTGTATCAGTATGACTTAAATAGCGATCAAAGAGACCTAAAACACCAGGGCCCAGTTGTTCAAAGCATCGTTAGTTTAACGAGCTTGCTAGTGGTCAAAGTGTTAACTGTTCCAGTAAGTACAATATCTAATTCACATGTATTTTTGCTGAAAAAAAGTAGCTTTTTACAGAAGGGTGAAATTTGTTGTGTAAGAGAAAATCACGATGTTGAATTTTATTTGCCTTTTTACATTTTTCCTTTTTTCCATCTCTCACTCCAATGTAATGCATTGGGAAATTTGTGTCAAAGATTTCTCAGGAACTACTGCACCTGGTATTTTGAAATTGGATACGATTATTTGTAAGAGGGATTCAGCATCCTCATGCCTGTCATTCCCTTTATTTGTTCATTTTTGTCACAGGTTTCTCAGGAACTACTGCACCTATGATTTTGAAATTTGTAACAAACACTGAGTTTGACTAGTTGTATTGAGTAAGAGAGAATCAGCTTCCTCATGCTGATCATTCTCAGAGGGGGAGAGACTGTTTGTTTATAGAACCTTTTAATTTGGTAGAATAACATATCAAAGAGTGATGACCTCGTAACTCAAGATGAGAGAGTATCAAGATAATATTTTACTTATTTCACCATATAAACATATGTTGTTGGTACCCATTAGCAGCACCTTGTTGAGGTGCTTCTAATGAGTACCCACAACATGTGTTCTCATGGAGAAATAAAACAAAATCTGTGGATAAACCCTCTTATCTGGAGCTAGGATAATTACAGTAAGGTGTTACACTGTCTGGTGATTTAACATTTACCACTCTCTGAACAAATTCAGCAGACAAAAATTCGATGATATTTTTCTTATTTTTCCCAGAAAATAGGCTTTGACATTTCTAAGGAGACAATTTGCAGGAAATGTCAAAGCCTATTTTCTGGGAAAAATAAGAAAAATCCTAAGGAGACGATTTGCATGGAATGTCGTAGTCTGCTGAAATTTTTACCCAGCATGCTAAAAGTTAAGATAATTCTGATGTTATAACCTAATTATTATATTTTCAGGTACAAGAATTCGAAGCCATTAATGGAAGTAACAGTATGCCATATCTAAAAGCGACAGACGCAGTTGATAAGGTAGAAAAGATAAAGAAGGAAAAAGATAGTGCAGCCCCTTCACCGAGTGCTAAAGATAAATCAGATAAATCCGATAAAGAAGGTGAGAAGACTGCTGACAAAGACGATAAAGTGAAAGATGAAGAAGGAGAGAAAGACAGTGATGACAAAGTGAAGGAAGAGGAGGATAAAGATAAAGAAAAAGAAGAAGGAGATAAAACTGATGTCAAGGAAGAGAGTAAGAGTGACAAGTCAGAAGAAAAGAAGGACAAAGAAGAGACAGAAGTGAAGACAGAAGTAAAAGAAGAAAAAATGGAAGAAACTGAGACAGAAAAGGTAACTAAATTGGAGTGTTTTGTTGACATACATTTTTTCTGACCTACACACATGTACACTCATTAAAGTACAAATTCCTTGAATGCATTGACACAGCTCAAGATAAGGTGTGATTATTATTATTTTTTTTTTTCAGTGAAAAAGTAATGATTTTTTTTTGTCTTGTTTCTCTACATAAACATATGTTGTGGGTACACAGTAGAAGCACCTTGGCAAGGGGTTTACTACATGTTACATAACACATGGTTACTAGGGGCCATGATACCTCAACACAAACAAACAAACATGGTTACTGGTGTGTAACATCATAATGCCGACTGTGACAGCGTTATGTTTTCTGTTGAAAAACGGTTCAACTTCTACGGCCATAGAATACAGTTTAAAAGTTATATGATAGACAGAATCTTAAATATGCATTCATTTCATATAAAATTTATGAAACTTGCTAAAGGCTCAATTCATATGAAATGACCACTTATGTAAAATCCTATTTTTAAGCCAAAAGAAGATGTTGATGAAGACAAAGAAAAGAAAAAAGAAATGAAAGAAGAGAGAAAAGAGGAAGAAATGGAAACAGAGAATGTGGAAGAAGGAGAGAAAGAAACAGAAAAGAAAGAAGAATCCATGGAAACAGATGAAAAAGATGAAAAGGCAGGAGAAAAGGATGAACAAGAAAAGACAGAAGATGAAAAAGAGCAAAAAGAAGGAGAGGAGGAGGAGAACAAATCGGATGAAAAAGGTCAGTATATGACAGGTAGACAAAATGGGCCACACAATGGGAAAATGTGTCTTCGCCATGTTTGGGCATGTGCGGACAGACAAGACCCAGATTAGCCTGAACATCCGTGCAGTCTGATCAGGGCCTTCACTATCTGTAAAAAGAATCATTTGCTACTACAGAATGTTTCAATGGAAAGTAAATGCTCTCATGAGACTTTGCGCGTGTGCAGGATGATGCCAATCTGGGCCCAGTTGTTCAAAGCTAACGATGTTGTTAGTTAACGATTCGTTAAATTTTACATCGAGTGATACGCAAATATGCTGAAATTTTTTGCTGAAAAAATATGGGTAGCTTTTGCAGTGCAAAAGCTACTCACATTTTTTCAGCAAAAAATATCAGAATATTGTATATTGAATCCACTAAAACAGTTAACCAAATGACCCTTAATGAGCTAGTTAAGCTAACAACGCTTTGAACAACTGGGCCCTGCACATTTAGTGCATGCTCTAAGGCACATTTTGGCTTGACACGGCCAAAATGATCAGCTGCTGCATAAAAAACAAAAATGGCTTACATACCTACAGAAGATGACAAAGAGAAAGAAGGAGAGGGATAAATCGGAATAAAAAGGTCAGTATATGGACCATGCCAGGCAAAAAGGGTCTTCAAACATGCACGAAATGCACAGATTCTGGTTACTCCAGGGCATGCACAACATCTCATCCTGGCACATGCTCTTAACCCCAGTCCTGCTGAACACAGGTATGCCCTGCCGTTTGCAAACTGTGTAGATCCACATCAGTTGGCTTCTGGGGGCAACTGATCTGGACCTGCACTGTTTGTCATTAAGTATGTGATAACCATGTTTGTTATCAACAACCTGAATCAAGTAGTCTGATTGGCTGAAAATTGATCATGAAATATTTTCCATGGTCATTCTTTCCCTTCCACTGATTTAAGAATGGCATTTGTCAGCTTCTGGCTAAAAAATGTGCACAAGTACTGGTTAAATGCTAAGAGGACTAAGCCTGCCCAGGAAAGGTGTGGTTAGGCAAACTGACCATGATCCACATGACCCCTAATGGATTGACTGGGCCATTAAACTTCAAACACAAACAAACAAACAAAAAGTACAGTTGACTCTTGTTATCTCGAATTCCAAGGGACTCTCTGAAATACTTCGAGATATCCGTACCTCAACATATCAGATTTGCAGAATTGAGGAAAAAATAATTCGAACAACCACATTTGACAAATATATGTGTAATTGGATTCTTGAAGTTAGAGATATATTGAAAATATTGTGGAAAAGAGGAGAAATTGCTTCTCTTTTCCATAATATTTTTCACCTGTTGTTAGATTTTTATGTTTAGGCAGGGACCAGATTTTCATTCGAGATAAGCGGTTATTTGAAATAAGCGAGTTCGAGATAACAAGAGTCAACTGTACTTTATCTAGAACTATGTTGTGATAACTGTTATGAATAAACTGTCTGAGGTAATTCTAATTAGTACCACTACATTGCTATATGTGGGACTAAAAAATATTTTATCTGAATGATCCTGATAAGGCTGATATCTGGATTTAAAATACCAGCCCCAGTGGCTTAGTTGTATGCACATCAGACCGGAGATCAGGAGGTCATATGTTGGATCCCCGCCAAGTCCAGATTTATTCTTTTGTGGAAATAGATCATGAAATATTTTTTATGGTCAGCCTCTCCCCTTCGCCTGATTCAAGAAGGGCAGTTGTCAGTTTCCGGTAAATGAAGTGCTGGTTAACAGCTTAGAGGACTAAGCCTGCCCAGAAAAGAGTGTGGTTAGGTAAACTGACTGTGTTCCACATGACCCAATGGGTTGACTGAGCCGTAAAACCTCAACACAAACAAAATCTGGATCTAAGGAATATTGTAATTTTGAGTGAACTTTTTCTGCAGAGCGGGGTGGTCGGGGGTGGCGAAGGTGTCATGCATCAGCGTCCAATTGATATTGGCTTACAGTTTGGCAAGGCCTGCTATCCTTGTAGCAGATAAGGGTAGAGGGGGGATGTTTTATTTCGCCTGTTTCTTCACTTTCAATCATCTTCTCTTTCTTCTCTGGTGGTGCGAAGGTGTCATGTATCTTGTGTCACAGGGGCGTCGAACTGATATTGGCTTACAGTTGGGCAAGGCCTGCTATCCTTGTAGTAGGTAAAGGTAGAGGGAGAATGTTTTTGTTTCTTCCCTTTCATTCCTGTTCCTCTTTTTTCCCTGTCCCTCTCTTTCATCTCTTCTACTATCTTTTTTCTCCCTATCTGGGAGACGACACAAAATGACCCACAAGGGTTGAGGTGTCGTTAAACCCCAACACAATCAATCAATCTTTCTTCCCTGTCCCTCTCTTCCATCTCCTCTACTATTTCTTCTCCATTTCTCTGGAAGACGACACAAAATGACCCACAAGGGTTGATGTGTCGTTAACCCCAACACAATCAATTTTCTGCAGAAGATAAATCAGAAGAAAAGAAAGAGGATGAAGAAACAAAGAAAGAGGAAACTGATGAGAAAGATGGAGAGAAGAAATCAGAGGATAAGAAATCTGAGGATGGTAAAGAAGGGAAAGAAGTGAAGGAAGAAGATAAGGAAAAAGAAGAGACAAACCAGAAATTTATGTTCAACATTGCCGATGGTGGGTTTACAGAATTACATACCCTGTGGCAGAATGAACAGAGGGCGCTGATACCTTTGCGGGAACATGAAGTATGGCATAGACGTCATGACTATTGGTTACTGGCAGGTCTTGTTACGTATCCTTTCATATACTAGGCATAATTGTTTTGATGATTGATTTAGATTATAATCCATCATCTGTCACTTTTACCTTTTTAGACTGATGACTAGAAAGAATGTCTCTAGTCGACTAATTGGAAAGTTCTGTTTAAGGAGTATATTTTTTCACATTTTTATACCCCACCACATGATAGTGTGTGTGTGTGTGTGTGTGTGTTTGGGGTGGGGGGGTGGGGGGGGCAGCGGGGGGTTGGGGGTGATATTATGGTTCCATCCATCTGCCCCTCTATCTGTCGTACATATGTCCATCTGTCCGTATTTTCATTTTGGATGATATCTTGAGTGAATGTGAATGGATTTTCACCAAACAGTATGTGCATTGATATTGTGGAATCTGTTTTGGGATTGCTAATGGGCAAATTCCATCAATTTTTGACAGAGTTATCTGCCCGCGACCTGTCTGATTTTTGGTTTCCGGACATTCCAGACTTTTAGTTAAATCTCTTTTAGGACGGTTTTAAAATTTTTCTATCTTTGTGACTTCACAATAATTTTTGGCATGTATGTGTGCAGATTATTTCTGTTATTGAGTTATTTTTCCTTAACTAATGTGAGTCACGGGTACGGTAGATGGCAAGACATTCAGAATGATGCAAGATTCCAGATTATCAACGAACCATTCCAGAGCGAACAAGGAAAAGGCAACTTCCTTGAGATCAAAAATAAGTTCTTGGCAAGACGATTTAAGGTAAGGATAAGTTCTTGGCAAGACATTTTTACCAACTTCACCTAAAAACTTGGACTTTTGCAAAAAGTATAGACCCAGATGGTCTGCACTCATTTTCTTTTGTCAGGACATTAACACTTTCAACCCTGAAGACTGAGACAGATTCTTTTGCAAACAGTGGAGATCCAGATGACCCAAGGTTTGGTAATTAGTATATGAAAAAAGAATACAATAAAAATAATTTTTAAGTTACAATTGATATAACAATTATAAAGTAAAGTTAAAAAAAAAAAAAGAAAGAAGTAGAAAAAAAAGAAAAGAAAACATTATGCAGTGCCCATATGACATTTTACTCAAACTTAACTCAAGATAGTCAATGTATCCACTATACCACTCTATCCACTCTTACAATGTATTGGGTATATATTTACTATACCCATAGCGCTATGGCCGAACGCTTCATGAATGTCCGAAAATGCTCGAGATGCTGTCTTTAGTCATGCTTACCTAAAAACAGATTTTGGATGAACTTGTCCAACCCTTGACACAACAGTAAACAAATGTTTTAGTCATGCTTACCTAAAAAAGATTTTGGATGAACTTGTCCAATCTTTGACACAACAGTAAATGAATTAAGTAAAATTAATGAAGTATCCCAATATATAGGGTACCCACCTCCATAAATATGTTAAAGCTATATTAATCTTATATATTTTCATGGTTAGAATCCAGATTGACTGGGAACTTAAGTTTAGTTATAAACACATTGTTTTTCATATTACATATAGGCTATATATATAATAATTAAGACATATAATTGTGGTTTTCAGTTACTAGAGCAAGCGCTGGTTATAGAGGAACAATTAAGAAGAGCTGCCTATCTCAACCTCACACAAGATCCAAGCCACCCTGCTATGGCTTTAAATACAAGGTACTTGTAAATAATTAACCCTTGTCCTGCTAAATAAATTAAGATGTCACACTCATTTCTAATTTTCAGCCAATCAGATTACTTGATCTAGATTGTTGATACAAATTCACATATTTGATGGAAAACAGTGCAGATCAAGATCAGTTGGCTTCTTCTTCAGAAGCCAACTGATCTGGATCTACACTGTTTGCAAAGGCAGGGTATATCCAGGCTCAGCATGACAAGGGTTAACCTAAGTATTGGGACAGACATGCCTGAGCCGAGATAAATGCTGCAGAATGTGGCATCTGATCAGGATTTATTGTTTGCAACTCATCCAACAGTTTTAGACATGTGCACAGATAGTAGAATGGACATGGTCAAGGTTTAGGAAAAGTATGGTGGGGAGATATAGTGTCCTAATGTTTAGGTAAATATGGAATGTATGTTATAGTGTGAAACACATACCTTAGGACATTGTGTCCAATGAAGACTCAGGCCAGCCAGTGCATTATGAATCTATGATAGGCAAGAACTAACAAGACCTAAAAATGAAGAATCCAAGTTAATCCATTGTAGACTGAATGAACTCCCCCACACTATATATTGGAAGAGTCTAATTTTGATTTTAGGTATGTCATGCTATGTGATTTAAATATTCCTAGAGGAAAAAATGGTTAAACTATTTGCAAACAGTGGAGACCCTGATCAGATGCTGCATTATGCAGCATCTGATCTGGGTCTGCACTGTTTGCCAGTTACCCTTTTAGGGGTCTCCAGACTACAATGGGTTAAATTTTAAATTTTCAGGGATACCAAAGACATTAAATAAGACAGTGAACTATCATCTTTTAAAATCTAAAATATGTTTCCCTCATTTCCTCTAGTTCTCACTTTTCTCTACTCTACTACATGTAGCTGTCTATCTCGTCTCTCCCTTTCTGTGATTGATCACACTAAATATCCCACAAAAGTTGAAGTATTAGTAAACGAGAACTCAGAACAAAATATACTGATTCTTGATGGGACATGAAGTCATTCCTTTTGATAGATGTGTGTTCACACCATCTTTTACATCCCATGTCAAGAATCAAGATACATGCCCTTATCTCATAAATGTATATTAGCATATTCATGTGTACCATCAGTTGCAAATTTTTAATTATATGTTTTTCAGATTTGCAGAACTTGAATGTCTGGCAGAAAGTCACCAGCATCTATCCAAAGAGTCACTGGCAGGAAATAAACCTGCTAATGCTGTTTTACATAAAGGTAATGGGAGATAATAGTTAACTCCCCTGAGTACTATCTGTGAAAAACCAGGTCCAGTCATTTGGTTTCCTCTGTTTTTATCATTAGCATTTCCATTAAGTATAACTTCCTTTGCCTGGAGAAATCTAATTTGATTATGGACATATGCCAGTAAAGCTTCCAAAATATCAAAAAGAGACATTTTTTGTGCAATGAAATACATAATGTTAACATCTTTTTATGGGATATGGAAAAAATTAAAATAGAAAATCATTTAAATTCTAGTGAGGACCTACGAAAAAATCAGATTATTCCAATCAAAAGGACCTAGTTAGTATTTGGTCTACCTTGCACTTTATCTGGCAAGGGAGATAATAGGAAAACTACTGCCATCTCTCATTGAGCTGTTGGTATTTTTCTTGCCTATCGGAGGTCATAGCACCAGATAAGAGGGTGTATTCAGACTATATTCTTCTTATTTCTCCACAAAAACATACATTGTGGGTACTCATTAGCAGTACCTCAGTGAGGCACTTTTAATGAGTACCCACAATGTATGTTTTTGTTGAGAAATAAGAAAATTTATCAATACTTTTCAGTTGGAAAAAGTACCTTATCTGAAGCTATGGGAGGCAATTCTAATGAGTAGCCACAACCTATGTTTTCTTGGAAAAATAAGACTAAGATTCATCTACCGTATTTGACCTAATTTCCGCACATACCACTATAAGCGCACAGTCAAGCAATTCCATAGTCTTAGATTACAGCCAGTGTACTTTTTGAAGGCAAATGTCGTGGGTACCCAATTGAATTGCATCGACTTGTCGATGCTATTCAAATGGGTACCCACAACATATGCTGTTATAAAGAAAATCACAAAGGAAAAACAACACAAAAATATTGCATACGCATCATTTGATGTGTCCAAAGCTGATCTCTTTTCTTTTAAAGTGTACCCTAAGTATAGGTAGGAACATATTTAACTACGTTTTCCGAGGATTTTTGAAAAACCTATGCGCACAGTGTGATAATTAGGTCGAATACGGAATATACTCTTCATATCTGGAGCTGTGAGAATGGGTTAAATATGGACAGCTAAGGCTCATCAGATAAGCCTGTACATTTGTGAACCTAAATATTGGGATAGACAAAGCAACATCTGATCAGGAAGCCTTCCCAGTAAACGTGTGGTTAGGTAAACTGACCGCGCTCGACATGACCCCATTTGGTTGACTGGGCCTTAAAACCTCAACACAAACAAACAAACATCTGATCAGGATCAACACTGCCCAGCAGTTTTATAGACACATCAGCAGGTAGTAAAGTGGACATGTGGAAATTTTACAGTGTGATCACATTAACAAGTGTCAGGGAAAACTGACCATTTGTTCGTGAAATGCCAGGAAAATGTCACTTGATACTGGATTCCAAGTTCTGCTGGAACCCTGAAACCCATTTGTATAATATATATAGCCTTGAAGCACAAAGGAGTATATTAACCCTTGTCTTGCTGTACCCGGATATACCCAGCCTTTGCAAACAGTGCAGATCCAGATCAGTTGGCTTCTGAAGAAGCCAACTGATCTGAATCTGCACTGTTTGCCAATGAGTATGTGGATTTTTATCAACAACCTGGATCAAGTAATCTGATTGGCTGAAAATTAGAAATGTGTGTGGCATCTTAATTTATTCAGCATGACAGGGGTTAATTTCTTGCTTGCTTTCTTGTACATCAAGCCCCTTCTGAATAGGGGTCTAATCTAAAAGGAAACAGGAGCAATTTCTTTGTAGATTTACTTAGAAACTTTGCCTTACACACAGTACACATAGTAGGGCGTTTGTCTCCGCAGCTTCTGCAGTTTTCAAGATAATGATTTGAAACTTGCAGCAAAGTAAGAATAGGCAGGGCATATGCCATGCATAAAGGTCACAGAACTGTGATCAAACTTTTTATTAAAATGTCTTCTGCAGTTGTGGTTAATGCCTTAAGGTTTAAGTGTTTATGTGCTAAACATATCTGTTTCAGTATTAAATCAACTTGAAGAGTTGCTGAGTGATATGAAGCAGGATGTTAGCCGGCTCCCTGCCACTTTGGCCCGCGTACCTCCAGTGAGTCAACGACTGCAGATGTCAGAAAGGAGCATCTTGGGAAGACTTGTAAATCCTGGTCAGCAACAGGCACCAGTTATTCCACAGACTCCCGTCTCGGCACCAACACCAGCTACGTCAGTGGCTGCAGTGACGCCCAGCCCATCGGAGACACCTGCCACAACTGCATCAGGTGGGACACAGACAGCTGTTGGCATTAGTACGACTGTCTCTGCATCGACTGTCCCTAGTATAACGTCAGTTGCATCTTTGACACCAGCATCAGCATTTCAACAGCTTGGACTTCCTCCACTACCTTTACCGACTCAAGGTAGCTTTAGTTGGTCTCTTGTAAAATTTCAAGTCATTTTGCTTATTTTAATCAAAATGTAAAATGGATCATTCTGAAAACAAAATAATAAAAATGAATTTTTTTTTTTTTTTCTTTTTTTTTTTCATTTTATTTTATTTTTTTATATTAAATTTACAAACTTTATTAAATTTTCTTTTTCAAAAGAAAAAAAAAAAAGGTAAGGGATAATATGGTAAATAAAAATTATGAATAAAAAGGAATAATGAATGAAAGGAGCATAAAAGTTGTTGATTGATGCTGAAGACATTTAAAAGACGTTTGCTGATGCCAACTTAAGTTTGTTACTGTCTTTATTTCAGGCGCACTCAGTCTGCCTATCATCTCTACTATAGCAGGTCTTTGATATTGTTCTTTCTTATATGTTTTGTGCATAAGTTATAAAAATTATCATTTGTTTCTATGTTAACCCATAAAGCGCCAAGCAAAATTTGTAGCAGACGACAATCTAAAATTTTCATTTTTTATTTTTCAGAGAAAAATCTTGATATTTGATGTGAATCGTCTGCTTGGCAGACGATTCACATGAAATATCAAGATTTGTTTTCTTCTGAAAATAAAGAAATAAAATCAAAATTGTCGTCTGCTTTAGTTGTGATTGTCGCTTTAAGGGTTAATACACCCTTTTTCTGGAGCTATGCATGTTACCTTGTCGCATACTGAAATTAGCAGATGTTATTTTTAAACAGAAAATAAAACTTGATGTTTTAACCCTTTAAGTATCCGTCATAATTGCAGCAGGTGACATTTTGAAACAGTATATTTTATTGCTTTTTAGAGAAAATAAGGCTTGACATTTCATTTGAATTGTCTGCCTAGCAGACAATTCACTTGAAATGTAAAGCCTATTTTCTCTGAATAATAATGATGATAATAAAAAAGAGGTCATATGCACTTTAAGGGTTAATTCAGATTGCTTCCTTTTCTCGATTGGAGACAATTTGAATTCAGTGTCAAGCCCCTTTCAAAACAGTTTGAATTCAATGTCAAGCCCCTTTCTTTTTCCAGGAAAAAAATATGTCACAGTATGAGATAATGTACCTTATGAAAAGTGCACTTAGATAAGTCTGGGCCTCTTTGCAGTCAGACCAGAGTTTTTGTTGGTGTTCTGTGGATAACTAAGGATTTGAGGTTTCCACAGGCAGACAGCTAGCCCTCATTTCTATGGTCGTTCTCTCCATTCTGCTGTTATTTCAAGAAGGGCAGTTTTCAGGTTCTGGCAAAAGAATGTGCATAAGTACTGGATAACTGCTTAGAGGATTAAGCCTGCCCAGAAAAAATGTGGTTAGGTAAACCGATCAAGCTCAACATGACCCGAATGGGTTGAATGGGCCATAAAACCTCAACACAAACAGCCAGCCCTCTGACCAGCTTGTGCAGGTGCAGATGCTGATCTAAGTCTTTGCTTGGTGTGCATTTTGTAATATACATGATCTCCAGGGTAGTGACTCATAATCATCTGTTGTCTGCTAATTTTGCTTTAATAGAGCATGTAAAATATATTTTCTTATTTCTATACAAAAATATATGCTGTAGGTACTCATTGTAAGTACCCATAGCATGTTTTTATGGCGGAAAAAAAAAATATATATATATTTTTTTTTTAGAAAACAAATCAATGATTCTTTTTTACAACAACAAAACAACAACAGCAAAATAACAACAACAACACCTTCCCTGTAGATATATTGTATTATTTCAGTGAGTATAAGTTCCAGTATATTGAGTAAAGTTTGCATCAAATGTTTCTAGCTTGTGTACTGTGATACTTCCTTTGCTCTTTTGAATTCTTTAACCATAGCTCTATGCAAATAAATCCTGCCAAAGCTGTGTTAGCTAACCAGGGCCCAGTTGTTCAAAGCGTCGTTAGCTTAACGAGCTCGTTAAGGGTCATTTCGTTAACTGTTTTAGTGGATTCAATATACAATATTCTGATATTTTTTGCTGAAAAAATGTGAGTAGCTTTTGTACTGCAAAAGCTACTCACATTTTTTAAGCAAAAAATTTCAGCATATTTGCGTATCACTCGATTTAAATTTTAACGAATCGTTAACTAACGACGTCGTTAGCTTTGAACAACTGGGCCCTGATCTTTAATGACAAAGTTGTTAACGTTCAAATACATTAATATTTTTGCTGCAAAAATGTGGGTAGCTTTTGCAATGCACATTTTTTCGGCAAAAAATATTAATGTTTTTGCCATATTTCAAGACAGAAATTTTAATGTCACAACAGCTAACAACTTCGTTAAGTTTTGAACAACTGGGCCCAGTACTTCCTCATATATAGAGCTTTTGCTAATGTTATCTGTTGTCAGTTCAGTACATGTCTGTTTTAGCCATGCTTTTGCTTATATTGGCAGTTGCCATTTTCACCATTGCCATAGGTCTAGATAAGGGAGGTTATCCGGTAAATATTTTTGTTATTTCTCCACGAAAACATATGTTGTGGGTACTCATTAGAAGCGCCTCGGCATATGTTTTCGTAGAGAAATAAGAAAACTATCACTACTTTTGGATTGAAAAAAGTGCCTTAACTAGTGCTATGATTGCAGTAAAAAATATTTCTCAGTGAAGCTACAGTGCATAGGTCCAGGCTTTTTGGTTTTTCTTATATCTTTATGAAAACATACATTGTGGGTACTCATTAGAAGTGCCTTGGTGAGATGCTTCTAATACGTACCCACAATATATTCTTTCATGGAGATATAAGCCCTACCTTTCGGTTGAAAAAACAAAACAACAAAAAAAAAGTTATCAGGAGTAATGATAAAACCCTAGTTTATCTGGTGTTGTAATAGTGGGTGTTACAATATAAATTATTTCTCAGTGAGAACGAAATAACACCATGATATTTGAGAAATGATTATCATCAAAGTCAGAATGGGTGTTACAACTTAAATTGTTTCTTAGCTGTTATTCTTGAGAAACAGTGTACTATATTGCCAGTTGTACCACAACAGGATTTGTACAATATGAAAAACATGGGTGAAAGTTTTCAGTACTAATACTGAATAATTGAGAAAATTGTTTGTTCTATATAATGTATAGGGAAAAGGTAATTTTCAGTTTTGGAAAAATGAATTTTCAGTATTGAGCATTTCTGGGACTTTCACCCATGTAAAAATCATCCTTCTTCATTGCCTTCTAAACTATTTTCTGTCTTTACTAGAACATGAAGGCAAATACTGGTAAAGTTAAAAAAAAAGACATATCAGCAGAATTGTTAAGGATGAGTATTTGGTAATAATTATGGGATAATTTTCTCCAGTTCTCCATAAAAACATTTGTTGTGGGTACTCATTAGAAGCACATCGCTGAGGTGCTTCTAATGAGTACCCACAACATATGTTTTTATGGAGAAATAAGAAAAATTATCCTATAATTATCACCAAATACTCCTTAACAATTCCACTGCATATAGAATAGTAATTAACCTGAATGAATTTATGACAAAGCCATTTACAGTTTTGGCTTGTTCACAAACTCCTCAGGGTAAGGTGTCCAAAAAGATCACCAAAATAATCAACTTATCTACAACTGAATGGTCAACTTGTCTACAACTGAAATATTCATACATATCGTAATAACCCTAAGTATTGGGACAGATAGGCTTTTACAAACAGTGCAGACCCAGATCAGATGCTGCATTCTGCTGTGGGTCTACACAGTTTGCCATACATACAGCGATATTTAGACACATCAAGAGGTGGTAGAATGGACTATTTAAAATTTTAGGACAAGTATGGTAAGTAGATAAGTTGTCCCAATACTCAGAGTTATTACGGTAGACACAAAATGTATTTATATCAATGTCTACTTGAATGCAGTTTCTCTTCATAGATGATTATAAACCAGAGTGTACCTACATAAACTCGCAGCTATGTATATAAATGTAAATTGTGAAGAGGAGGAAATTGCTTAACCCTTGTCCTGCTGAACCCAGATATACCCTGCCTTTTCAAACAGTGTAGATCCAGATCAGTTGGCTTCTGAAGAAGCCAACTGATCTGGATCTGCACTGTTTGCTATTAAGTATGTGAATTTATAGCAACATTTCGGATCAAATAATCTGATTGGCTGAAAATTAGAAGTGGGCATGGCATCTAATTTATTCAGCAGGACAAGGGTTAATAACGACTGTTTCCGTCTTGCAGGTCAATTAAGTGGATCGGCAACTCCAACTACGAACGCTGCACAGAAAACAGCTGCCACGTCACAATCTCAATCTAGTCCCAAACCAGCCACACCTGGTGAGTAAAACTGTCTGTTATATTTTTTTGCACCCTGAAACAAGAACAGTGTTCATGCAATGAATAATGACAGGATTTTCACTGGAGAACATTTCTTGGTCCCAGTAGTGTATTTTTGAGACAAAATGTTGTTGTTTTTTTAAGACAGATAGGTAGATTTTGTTCTTCTTACCTTAAGCACTCACTGGAAAAATTCTGCAAATGAAAAATTAATGATAATTTTAATACTTTTTCCAGAAGAATAGGATTTGACTTTTCATGCAGTTATCACATTCGGAGACAGTTTGCGTGAAATGTAAAACCTTATTTTCTGGGAAAAGCATGTAAAAATGTCTGCTAAAATGTTTTACCCAGTATGCTCAGCATTAATACATGTAGCCATAAAATGTGATTTTGTATGTAACATATACAAAAGTATTGGAATAGGTCTGAGCAAACAGTGAAGACTCATATCAGATAATGCAGCGTTTGATAGAGGTCTACTCTGTTTGCCACTCATTTACTGTAAGTATTAAGAAATCTCAACTCCTTACGGTAAATGGGGTTTCCTTTCAGGAATTCTGGCAATGTCACTTCATATATGTTGGGGCATCTCATTTAACCCTTAATCAAAGGGTGGTGCAGTGGCAGCTAAAATTTGGAATTTTTTTTTTCTCCGAGAGAAAATAAAGCTTTGCATGTTAATTGTCTGCCAGGCAGAGAATTCACATGAAATATCAAGCCTTATCTCTAATAAATAGTGATAAAAACAGGTTACTTTATCTGAGCATATTCACTGTTTTCTATCCATATTTAACCTAAATCTTCGATCACCATAACTCCCAACCATACTTGTCCTAAAATTTGAACAAGCCAATTTTACTACCCGTTGAGGTGTCTAAAAACAGATGGATGAGTCTGGCAAACAGTGTAGACCATGATGGTAAGCCCCA
Organism: Anodontia alba; assembly: GCA_964016985.1. Taxonomy (NCBI): domain Eukaryota; kingdom Metazoa; phylum Mollusca; class Bivalvia; order Lucinida; family Lucinidae; genus Anodontia; species Anodontia alba. The sequence goes on from OZ024836.1 coordinate 44,893,229, forward strand.
TTCTGCAGCATCAGATCTGTGTCTACACTGTTTGCTCAAGCCTGTCTGTTTTAGTACTTAGGATAAATATGGTATATCTTATACTCTTCTATCTGATGAGCTTCTGTAATTTATTTTGTCCAGTTGTTCAAAACTAAAGATTTTGTTAGTTAACATATTGTTAAAATGTTAAAACTTTGATCATTGAATATGGCATATACACTTATATTTTTGCTGGAAATATGTGAGTAGCCTTTGCATTTGCAAAAGCTACTCATTTTTTCAGCAAAAGTACCTGTGAATTTGATATTGTACTTACTAGAACAGTTAACATTTTGACCACTAACGAGCTTGTTAACTAACAATGCTTTGAACAACTGGGCCCAGAGCATTAAGAAAATTCATTTGGTTAATCCCTAATTCATCATATGATTAAGCCACATCATGAAAAACTCTACATATTTATTAAAATAAAGACAGCCATCTCATTACATAGCTACAGATAAGAGGGGGTATCCACATAATATTTTTCTTATTTCTGCATGAAAACATATATTGTGGGTACTCATTAGAAGTGCCTCACTGAGGTGCTTCTAATGAGTACCCACAACATATGTTTTCGTGGAGAAATAAGAAAGATATCAGCATTTTTCGGATGAAAAAAGCACCCTATCTGTTGCTATGCATTATCTCCATCTGTAATGCTAAGGGCTTTAACGTCCTGCTGTGGAATTCTGTACTTAGCAGGCTGGGTTAAAAAAAAAAAATAAAAAAAATTAGATGACATTTTGAACCACTTTTTCATATTTTTCTCAGAAGATGGTGTCAGCATTTTATAAAAATTGTCTGTTAAGCCTGAAAGCACTAATCACAGCAGTAGAAATGACATTTCGAGTTCTGTTTTTTATTTTTCAGACAAAATGAGGTATTTCATCTGAATTGTCTGCCTAGCATGCAATGTACCTTACTTTCTCTACGGTCATTCTCTCCCTTCAGGTGATTCAAGAAGGGCAGTTGTCAGTTTCTGGCAAAAGAATGCATAATACTGGTTAACCGCTTAGAGGAAGAAGCCTGCCCAGTAAACGTGTGGTTAGGTAAACTGATAGCACTCCACATGACCCAATTGGGTTGGCTGGGCAGTAAAAACTCAACACAAACAAACAAACCTTACTTTCTCTGAAAATGTATTTGAGAATATCACCTGCTACAAGTTTGCATGGTGCTTTAAAGGTTAAAAAGAGAGTTTGCATGAAATGCCAAATCATATATTTGTGGGAAAAATAAGAAAAAGTTTGTCATTTGCTGAATTTGTCCTGTGAATGTTAATCATTAAGCAGACATGAAAAGCCCTATTCAGATTACAGATCCTGTTGGCATTTTCATAGTTCCAGATAAAGTGCTTTTTTTTTTCAACTGAAAAGTACCAGTATTTTTCATATTTCTCCACAAAAACATGGGTTGTTGTTAGAAGTGGCCACTGTGGCACTTCTAATGAGTACCAGTAACATTTTTTCAAAGAGAAATAAGAAAACATTTTAATGTGGGTACCCCTTCTTACCGTATTTACCCTAAGTATTAGGAAACCTTAACTCCTTACCATACTTATTTAAAAATTTGAAAAAAGTCTATTCTACTACCTGCTGATGTGTCTAAAATAGTGCTGGATGAGTGGCAAATAGTGTAGACCTTGGTCAGACGCCGCATTCTGCGGCATCTGATCAGGGACTACACTGTTTGCTCAGGCATGTCTGTCCCAATGTTTAGGGTTATTACGGTATATTCTGGAGCTAGGATGTACATTAAGTACTTGTTTTGCTTGATGTCGCTTAATTTGTTTCCTAGTTTCATTTGAACAAGGATTACCTCTGCCACCTCCACCATCTATATTTGGTGTTGCCGGAGCTGAGATGTTCTGGCCAATTAAACCTGAAATCGCCCGCTCTGTGGGTCTTGAACCGTTTGGACCACTGCCTACGTCTTCATAAATATGAGGGTATATTAAGCATGATCGTAATTTGTGATCGTGCATTTGTTTGCATGGCTGACTTAAGCATAGGGGTTCGGTGCATTTTTAATTTTTTTTAGCTTGCCTGAGCACAAAGTGCTCAAGGTGAGCTATTGTGATAGGTCAATGTTCGTTGTGTGTCATCCCTTGTGGAGCGTCAACAATTTGCTTTAAAAGCCTACTCCACCAACACCCCTTGGCCAATCGTTTTGAAACTTGGTAGGAAGCATCATGGTGACTTGTCGATCAAACATAGCTAAAATCGTTACATCAAATATCTAAGATGGCCATCATCTTGAAAATCTTTTTTTCGTTTCTTCTCTTGAACTGAAAAGCCAATTTTGACTGGAAACTTAGTAGGAAGTATTGGGGTGACTTGTAGATAAAAAATAGCTAAAATCATTCCAAACAGAAATCCAGCATGGCTGCCATGGCCACCATCTTGAAAGTCAAATTTTCGCTTTTCTTCCTGTTCCAAAAGACCAATTGACTTGAAACTTGGTTGGAAGCATAGGGGTGACTTGTACATCAATAATAGCTAAAATAGTTATGATCAGAAATCAAAGATGGCCGCCATCTTGAAAATCTGTTTTTTGCTTCTCCTCTTGAAGCAAAGGGCCAATTGACTTGAAACTTTGGTAGAAAGCATCCGAGTGACGTTTAGATAAAAAATAGCTAAAATCATTCCTATTGAAAATCCAAGATGGCCGCCATCTTGAAAATCCTTTTTTGGCTTCTTCTGTCGAAAGGCCAATTGACTTGAAACTTGGTAGGAAGCATTGGGGTGACTTATAGATCGAAAATAGCTAAAATCATTCAGATCGGAAATCCAAGATGGCATCCATCTTAAAAATCTGTTTTTCACTTCTTCTCCTGAACCAAAAGGCCAGTTGATTTGAAACTTGGTAGGGAGCATCAGGTTGACTTGTTGATCAAAAATAGCTAAAATCATTCCAGTCGGAAATCCAGGATAACCACCATGGCCACTATCTTGAAAGTCTATTTTTTGCTTCTTCTCCTGAACCAAAAGGCCAATTGACTTGAAACAAAGCATCAGGGTGACTTGTAGATCAATTATAGCTAAAATAGTTCCGATCTGAAATCCAAGATGTTTGCCATCTTGAAACTCTTGCCATCGCTGCTGTCATGGAGATCTAGTTTGCGCTTCTTCTCCTGAGCTGAAAGGCCAATGAACATCAGCTTGGTAGAAAGCATCAGGGTGACTTTTAGGTCTAAAGTAGCTAAAATCGGTCGGATTGGAAATCCAAGATCGCTGCCATCTTGAAAGTCTATGTTGAACTTCTTTTCTTGAATCAAAACCCAATTAACTGACTCGAAACTTGTCTGGTAATCAGGTGAGATATACAGGGCCATCTTGGCCCTCAAGTTTATGTGTGTTTTTTTTTTTTTTTTTTGGAGGGAGGGTTGATTTGGAAGGGCCATGAATGTAAAAAAATAACTTAGGTTTAGTCGTAAACTATTTTTACATTTATGGCCCCTCCAAATCACACACAAAAAACAACAACAAAAAAACAAAAACATAAAAAAAAATATAAAAAATTGTGAATAAATAAAAACGCGTCGGACCCCTATGGACTTAAGTATTTACTTGAGGATAGCTTGTTTGTTAATTTATCAGAAGTTAAGATATTTTTCTTCTTTGTCAAAAAGTATGCCTGTTTTTCTTATTTCTCCAATAAAATATGTTGTTAGCTCTTATTAGAATGGCCTTGAAGAGAAAATTCTATTGAATACCCACAGTTAGAGTTTTCTTCCAAGAAATTGCAAAAGCAACAAGTTACCTTGAGGGGCCAAATCAGAATTTGAAAAGGCAAGAAAATCATTTGAGACAGTTTGGCCTCCAGTGGCCTCTCACAACATACCCAGCAAACACATAACGTCTCAGGAATGTCGTTACAACGTCGCTGCAATGTCAGGACATTGCAGCGGCGTAACAACGTTGTGTGTTTGCTGGCTATATTGTCATAGAGCAATAAGAGAAACATATGCAGATAATCATCTTATCAAGAGCTATGTGAGTCAAGCAAAATGTCAAAAGTTTCTGCTGTGTAGGAAAGCCATTACTTAAATCCCTAAGTTTTGAATATAAAAAGATAAAAAATAATGGATCTATTAACCTAAATTCAAGCTAGTTTTCCATTATTTGGTTGATACAGGCTAGTGATAAATAAAACATTTTTGCTTGACTGGATTTAAAAGTATGAAAGGGACACAGATTATTTAGGGTGATGTACAGTATTATCCAGGTTATTTTGTATAAACCAGGGCTAAGAAGTTATACAGATTTAAGCTTAATTATACTAATGAAAAAAATAGCGGATGAAATAATGATTAAATAAAAGTAGACAAAAGACTGTGATATTACTTCAAGAAAATTTATATGAATTGTTTCCTTTGAATGTCTGCCCTGCAGATCAAGAATTAAAATGTAGTCTACTTATATTTGAATATAGTGCACTTTGAATGAATGGTTTTTCAGCAGGTCTGAGTACGACTTATATAGCTGCCTCACCTTCTGGGCCCAGTTGTTCAAAACTTAACAATGTTGTTAGCTAATGTGACATTAAATTAACTTAAAATGTTTATCCTGAAATATGGCAACTACCCGGTACATTGATATTTTTTTGCAGCAAAAATATATATTGATTTGAATATGCCTTAGCTACAACAGTTAAAAACTAGTTTGTAATTAACAAGCTTGTTAAGCTAACAATGCTTTGAACAACTGGGCTCTGGTCTTTAAAGGGGCTGGATACATATGATAGCTTTTTGGCCTCTTTAACAAGGCAGACTACTTGTGTGACTTCCAGTTTGCTTTACTGCACACCAAGCCCCTTCTGAAAATGGTTCTGTTCATTGGGAGCACATTTTTTGTTCCTTTTTGCATAGGTCCCTTAGGCAGAAGGGACACCAGAATGATTATACAGTATTGTCTCCCCTGAAACAAAGTACTGGACAACCACTGAGAGGACTAAGCATGCCGAGGAAAAGTGTTAGCAGGTTAACTGACCTGCTTGACATGACCTTAACATTGTTGACTGGGCCATAAAACTGTAACTCAGACAGACTGATAGTGTATCCATTCCTTTTCAGTGAGATTAACCCTTAAACTGCCAGTCACAACAATAGTCGTCTGCTTTGTCATCTGCTTGTGATTTTAAAAGTCATTTTTGCAAACAGTGTGAACCCAGATGAGGAGCAGTCATATCAGGGTCCACACTGTTTGCCTGTATGCAAAAATAGGTTTGAAAAGTTTGCAAGAATATTCAGCAGACGACATAAACAGACGACATTTTCTTGGCATTTTAAGGGTTAAATGACATTATTGATACTGAATATAGCAATTGGTAAAAACATTCTGCAGCAGATTTTGCATATTATTGTCCTTTTTACATGATTGTACTTATTTGAAAGTAGGACTTTTTCCAAATCAATTTTCTATGATTAAAATAGAGATAAACAGCTTCAGACAAGGGTTATCCTAATAAATATATCTATTATTTCTAAACAAAAATGTATGTTGTGGGTACTGTTTAGAAGCGTCTCATTTAGATGCTTCTGATGAGTACCACAACATGTTTTCTCAGAAGAAAGAAAAAACGTCATTGGTTTTCAATTGGAAAAAGTCTGCTTACCTGAAAGCACTTAACAGATTTGGAGCAGACAACATTCTAAAATTGATTTTGTTATTTTTCAGAGAAAATAAGACTTGACATTTCATGTGAATTGTCTGCTAGGCAGACAATTCACATGAAATGCCAAGACCTACGAATGTTTTTTCTCTGAAAAATAATATTTCATAGTGTCGTCTGCTGTGGTTAGTACTTTAAGGGTTATGAATTTGCTGAACAAGGTGCTAAATAGAAAGCTTGTTACTGCAGAGTTTTGAAAGTTTTGCTTTTAGCTGCCATCGTTGTTTTAAGCTTCTACCTGAAAATAGCAGACAAGAAAATGAGGCTTATTTTTCTAACTTTTCACTGAAAATAGAGCTTGGCAGCTTCAAAGCAGATAATTTTGAAACAGCAAGCTTTTGATATGAGAGGTATCCAGATAAATATTGATGTCTCCCAACCTACGGGGAGGGGGACATTGATTTTGGAGTGGATCCTTTTGGCGTCGGTGTCTATGTTGGTATTGGCGTGGGCATGACATTTTCTTGTCTGCATGATATCTAGTGAACCATTGGTTGGCTTCTTCTCAAATTTTCATGGATATATAATTGGGACATAACAAAGAACTGATTAGATTTTGGTGACCTTGACCTAATTTTAAGGTCACAGCAGCGGTAAAAATGGAAAAACCCGCAGTTGGGGGACATCTGTTTTCTCAGAAAACACTGTTACTAGTTTTCTAATTTCTCCATGAAAACGTTCTTGAAGAGAAATGCCTTGATGAGCTCCCAGAATAAGTTTTCATGGAAAAAAGAGAAATATATAGGCATTTTTTTGGTTGAAAGAGAAAAGTCCTGTAGGATAATTGGGTCACCTGGTAGATTTTCGGCCATTTCTGCCAAGGGAATTAACCCTTGTCATGCTGAATAAATTAAGATGCCGCACCCACTTCTAATTTTCAGCTAATCAGATTACTTGATCCAGATTGTTGATATAAATTCATTACTTAATTGCAAACAGTGCAGATCCAGATCTGGATCTACACTGTTTGCAAAGACAGGGCATATCCGGGTTCAGCAGGACAAGGGTTAAAGAGACGAATGGAATGCCATCTAATGGTACTGTTTTCAGGGAGAAATAAGAAAATGCCTGCTGTATTCATATGTCAGGCTATAAGTTTGTTTATAGAATTGCTGATATTTTATTGCTTTGGAGATCAAGAAACGATAATAGTTTTAACATATTTAAGAATTTTCTGCAAAAATATAGTCTTGGAGATATTATAAGAATTAACATTCTGAGAAGGTTCTATTGATAATGATATTCAGTAGCTGTAGGTATGTTTTTGTCAGCTAAAAGTTATTGATATTTTTATTTCTCCATGAAAATATAATGTAGTGGCTACCGATTAGAAGCACTTATAAGTCCCAACAATAAATAGTTTCATGGAGAAATAAGAAAACTAATTACATGTGTTTGGATACTTCTTATTCAGAGGTGTGCTGAATGTTGTGGCTAGATCATGAGAAACAAAAGACTGTTTTTATCTTCAAAATATTGTTTTGTTCTGTTGCAAGCGGTGAAATCCATGCATATCCAAAATGAATAAAAATGATATTTTCTACTCATTTTGGATTACTTCGGTTGTCTTCATTGTTTCCTAACAGATACTGATCCCACCAGCTTGTCTGTTTCTGAGCAAAAATCTAGTGTTGGTATGCATTTTCTTAGAATGTAAGGAACAGTTTGGTAACAAGATTATTTCAATTTGCCAAAACTTTTTTGTTTTTGTCTCTCCAGCGCTTCACATGTTAAGCACTGACTGTCAGTGCAATGACATTCATATTTTATTTGATGACGTTAGTTATGTCGACAGAAGCACGCAAATTAAAAAGAAAATCTACTCTTTTTCAGAGAATACTATAAAAAAATTTATCTCGTGTAATGATAACTTTCAAATTTTCACTTGTGCTTCACACTCGTGAAAATACAAATACTAATGTTTCAATGACACTCTATGAAAATGTTTACGGTATTCACAGCAAAAGAGAAACTATCCTCTATTTCTAGAGTTATGTTTATGTCAGGGGTCAAGCTGGCTCAGAAATTTAGGGTGAAGTGACTTCTTCCTCCAGACAAAACAGGGAGAAGTTTTACAGGATGAGGGAGAAGTTAAGACTCGGTTAACCAATCACCTTACTGAAAGCGTGATACTTAAGGACTCTCGACTCGCTTTACCACATTGTCTTGGAATTAACAAAAAAGGAAACAATTTTTACTGTAGATCTGTTAATTCTTACTTCTAAACCAATTAAATGATTCACAGAAACACAGACGTGAGTAGGGCAAATGCATCATATCTGCACCCATATCTTTTTGGAAATTGATCTTCTCAGTCAAAACTGATAGATCTGATAAACTATAAACATAATGATAAAAAGAAAATTGTTGGCTAAAATGTCTGTCAACTTTTAAACTTAGATTTTAGCATTTTTAATGCTGTTTCTGACCAATTTTCAGCACGTAAATGGTTCATTTATGAAAAAAACGGACACCCATGAAAACTAATGACATTGACGAAAACGACCTTTTGGTCACTTAGTAGGCAAACCGTTTTCCTCCAAAACTTGTTTAACCACATTAGACTTTATTCTGTGGCATTTCTGATACTTCTAACAACTTTTTTTTTCAAAAGAATTTTACCTTTGCATGTTTGTTCAATTTTTACTGGATTTCTCCTAACAAAAAGTTCGTTTTGCACAAGTATTAGCTTTTTCAAAAATTGCAAAAATCAAGGGTGAAGTTTTTGTTGCCCTCAGGGCTTCCCAGGGCGATTTAGAGCCCTCAAGGGCGACTATTTCGCCCCAGTCACCCTGTAGCCTGACCCCTGGTTTATGCTGTTTGCATGTATATGCTTGAAATGGACATAGTCTTAAGACTGTGAAACAGGTGACATGGTGGTTACCTGGTCTCTTATTGAGAGCAAACAGCCTTTGCAAACAGTGAAAATCCAGATCAGTTGGCTTCTGAAGTAGCCAGCTGATCTGGATCTGCACTGTTTGTTAAGACAGGGCATGTCGTGTTCAGCAAGAGAAGGGTTAAGAAGTTCCACAAAATTTTCACAAAATTCGTTTGGAGCATCAGTATCAGTGAAGAAAAGCAAAAAATAATTTCTAATAAAATTTTTCTGAACATCCATAGAAATTGCATTGCTCAGACCCATTTTTGGCTTTAAAATTGATTTAACCCATTGTATACTGAATAGACTCTCCCACACTATATATTGGAAGAGTCCAATTTCGATTTTAGGTAGGTCCGGCTGTGAGATTTACATATTCCTAGAGGAAAATGGCTAAACTATTTGCAAACAGTGGAAACCCTGATCAGACACCGCATTCTGCAGCATCTGATCTGGGTCTGCACTGTTTGCCAATTACCCTTTTAGAGGTCTCCCTACTACAATGGGTTAACAGTAAATTTTCTAGGGAAATGTGCAAAAGTTTGGTTAGCCACTTAAAGAAGTAAGCCTTCCCAGTAAAAGTGTGTTTAGATAAACTGACCATGCTCAACATGGCCCCATTGGGTTGACTGAGCTCTAAAACCTCAACACAAACAAACAGTAAATATTTGAAAACAAAGCTCAGAAACAGAAAAGACAAATGCTTCCTGATAAGATTTGGTCAGTCACAACAAAACATTTTCATTTAAAATAAAACACCAAGCAAAAAATGTCATTCCAAAGGATGTGGAAAGTACAGTAGCCATGTTTGCCAAAGGAAAAGTAATGATTCTTTATTTCTCCATGAAAATCTGTGTTGTTAGTACTCATCAGTAGCGCCTTGGCCAGGTGCTTCTAACAAGTACCAACAAGGCATGTTTTTGTGGAGAAATAAGAAAATTAATATTTGGAGGTATGATGGAAGGTATATTTTCTTATGGTGTGGCTTATGTTAGCTTGAGTCATGTACATACACTCAGCAGATTTGTGTGATCAGAACAGATATGACCAGCCACCAGCTGAAACACAGAGTGTTTAACGCTTAGCACTCTGGGTAAAATTTTCAGCAGACGACATTTTGAAATATTTTTCTTATTTTTCCCAGAAAACAAGATTTGACATTTCATGCAAATTGTCTCCTAATCTGGGAAAAATAAGAAAAGTATCATCATTTTGTCATCTGCTGAAAATGCCCAGAGAGTGGTAAAAGTTGACTTTAGCAAGCAGAATTTTAGCAGACAGATGGGCAATATTATTAGCTCACCAGAGCCAAAGGCTCCGGGGGAGCTTATAGGATAGGCAGTGGTCTGTCGTCGGCTTCAACATTTTCAAAAGGCATCTCCTCTGAAACTACTTGGCTTATTGAAACAACAGTGCACGGTCTTGTTCAAATTTTGCAATAAATATGGTAAGGATTTATGGTTTCTGAATACTTATGAGTGTTTGTAAATGAGTAAATATGGTATCAGTGGGGAAGTAGTATACAGTGCTTTGTCATGCTTTTGTTTAACCCTTAAAACGCCAAGAAAACCTGCATCTGAAAATGTCGTCTGTTTATGTCATCTGCTGAATATTCTTGCAAATTTTTCAAACCTATTTTTGCATACAGGCAAACAGTGTGGACCCAGATCAGACTGCTCCTGATCTGGGTCCATGCTGTTTGCAAAAATGACTTTTAAATCACAAGCAGATGACAAGGCAGACAACAATTGTTGTGATTGGCAGTTTAAGGGTTAACAGTAATATAACAATGTTTCTGACAAAAAATCCTTTAACACTCAGCATGCTGGGAAAAAATTTCAGATGGCGTTTTGAAATATTTCTTTATTTTTCCCAGAAAACAGGAGCTGACATATTATGATAATTGTCTGCAATGGAGACAATTTGCCTGAAATGTCTAATTCTATTTTCTGGAGAAAAAAATTAGAAAAATATCATCAGTCATCTGCTGAATTTGACCAGGGAGTGGTAAAGATGAATGTCTGAAGTGGACTCTGAGAGAGTAAAATAGCTTATTTAAGAAATCTACACAAACAAGTGTAATTCCATTTTGAACCAATCAAATTGTGCTAAATTAGTGTGAGCCTGTTGAGTTTGAATTACTAATTAATAGAGCGGCATTCAAAAAAATATTGTTCAGAAAAAACAAGGCTTAATGTTCACATGAAATGACAAACCCTATTTTCTTCGAAAAACAAACAAAATTTGTTTTCTTTGAAAAATAAAAGAAATCGGAATGTTGTCAGCTATTGTTGTGCCTGGCGCTTTACTAATGAAAGATTTTTTTCATTTTATTTAAGTTGCAGAATAGTTAAGTTGCAGAAATAGTGAAGACTAGGTATGTTAGAGAAGCTCCTGTACTGTCTGTGTTGTTAGCTTGTAAACAAACTGAGACACTTTATGAAGCCTTCAGTGGAGGACTTAGGAGTAGCACCAGCTCCAGTGAGAAAAGTCCTGAATGTGCAGGTTCATTATGAGGAAACCAAACTCAGACTATGGCTTTAAATATGCGTGGGTAGTCACATAAATAAATATGTTTTCTTATTTCTCCACAAAAATATAGATTGTGGCTACTCATAAAAAACACTCTGGCAATGTGTTTCGAATGATTACCCACATTTTTATACCAAACTAAGAGAAATATGAGTGTTTTTTGGTTGAAAAAAAAAATATGTGGAGCTATGCCAGTACATAGAGCGTGCCACCCTTTTTTAACCAAAAAGCATAGCTCTTGATAAAATGCTTTAACCCATTGTAGTTAGGAGACCCCTAAAAAGGTATTTGGCAAACAGTGCAGACCCAGATCAGATGCCGCAGAATGCGATGTCTTATTTGGTCTTCACTGTTTGCACATACTTCAGCCATTTTTCTCTAGGATTCTAAATCTCATAGCCTCACCTACCTAAAATTGAAATTGGATTTTCAATACATAGTGTGGTAGAGTCTATTCAGTCTACAATGGGTTAATCAATCCAAAAGTATTGATATCTTTCTTATTTTTCCATGAAAACATATGTTGTGGTACTCATTAGAAGCACCTCAGTGAAGTGTACTTCTTATGAGTACCCAAAACATGTTTTTGTGGAGAAATAAGAAAAATATTTACTGATACTCACTCTTATTCAGACCTATGAAAAAGTGTTTATATTTTTCATAATTTCCCCAGGAAAAAACATATGTTCTGGTTACTCATTAGAATTGCTTCACAAATTCCCTGATCAGATCATGAAAATGCATTATAATATGCCTAGGTGACATATTACTTAAACATGTAATTGGCTGTTGTATATACAGTGCGGGGAATCCACGTGACCAAATGACTAAGTGCACAGAATTTGTTACTATTTTTAGCTCCACATCAGGTAGGATTTTTTAGAATATCTCGATTTATACCTGATGGAATTTGTTAAAATAAAGCACAGAGTACGCGGAAAATCAAGTTCTTTCTAGTGGTGTAAGTGCTATTCTGCAATCTGGTCTGATTCTCGAGAACATTTGGAGAATTTTTTCTGTGAAAATTCATGTAGATTGTCCCGATAGCCCAGATTGACAGCAAAAACATTCTTTGAATGTTCTCGAGAATTAGATCAGATCGCAGAATAGCGCTTACACCACCAGAAAGAGCTTGATTTTCCACGTACTCTGCGTTTTTTATGAACAAATTCCATTTGGTGTAAATAGAGATATTCTAAAACATCCTACCTTATGTGGAGCTAAAAATAGTAACAAACTCCATGTGCCTGGTCATTTGGTCACGTGGATTCCCCACACTGATATATTGATCATTGTTTTGGATGGTTGACAAGTTGAATTTGGTTTTCTCTGGTGTGTCTCAGGTATTATAAGAGCTAGTCAGGTTGCTTAGAATTCCCAGATTAGTTGCCCTGTGTTGTCTTGCATGCCTATGTTTATTAAAACAGTTACAAATCCTAATCTCACAAGGCTCACAAATTAACGCTTGTCATGCTGAACCTGGATATACCCTGCCTTTGCAAACAGTGTAGATCCAGATCAGTTGGTTACTGAAGAAGCCAACTGATCTGGATCTGCACTGTTTGCCATCAAGTATGTAAATTTGTATCAACAACTTGGATAAAGTAATCTGATTGGCTAAAAATTAGAAGTGGGTTGGGCATCTTAATTTATTCAGCATGAAAAGGATTAAAGGAACTGGACAAACTTGCTATATCTTCTTATACAGTTGTTTACAGAGGAGATAGCTTATGTGATTTCTTTCTGAAAGCAGTCCACCCTAAAAATAGCATCATCTCTCATGACTTAACCCATTGTATACTGAATAGACTCTCCCACACTATGTATTGGAAGAGTCCAATTTCAATTTTAGGTACGTCCCTCTATGAGATTTATACATTCTTGGAGAAAAATGGCTGAACTACTTGCAAACAGTGGAGACCCTGATCAGACGCCGCATTCTGCGGCGTCTGATCTGGGTCTGCACGGTTTGCCAATTACCCTTTTACGATTCTCCCGACTACAATGGGTTAAATAATGTTGAAAGGAACATCAAACACCAAATCATCATCGCTACTCTGAAAGGAAAAAAAATTTGCTCCTGGAGCAAATACTTTCCTTTCAGATTACCATAATAACCAGATAGGCCTTTGCAAAGAGGTGTAGACCAAGATCAGATGCAGTTGAATGAGGTATCTTATCAGGGTCAACACTGTTTGCCATTCACACAGCAATATTTTAGATACATCAACAGGTAGTAAAATGAACTATTTCAATTTTAGGACAAGTATGGTAAGTAGATAAGGTGTCCCAATACCTATATATAAACAGTTAACAGTAGACCTCTTTTCAGAAAGAATTTAGAAAACATTGACAGAGTTGTCTACCCTAGAAGGTTATCCTTACCCCATAAGATGGGCTGCCTGGTGCCTCTGCAGCAGGGCTTGTAACTTAAGGCAGACCTTGAGCTTGACATTTTTGTCAGGTAGGGTATAAGTCAATTCAGAGGCAACACCTCAAAATGGTGAAATATTCTTGACCAAGATGTTAACCCTTGTCATGCTGAATAAATTAAGATGGCATGCTCACTTCTGATTTTCAGCCAGTCAGATTGCTTGATCCAGATTGTTGCTATAAATTAAAATAGTTAATGGCAAACTGTGCAGATCAAGATCAGTTGGCTTCTTCAGAAGCCAACATCTAGTCTAGATCTACACTGTTTGCAAATGCTGGGTATATACGGGTTTAGCATCACAAGGGTTAATCCACAACTCAGCTCAGAAAAAAAACAAACAAAAAAAAAAAAACAGCAAAAAAACACTGTTTAATACAGTAGACAAAAATAACAGATGTACAAGGTTAATTCATGTATAAAAGTTTTAAGTTTCAATATTGATTAAGTAGCTGAAACAGTTTCAATATTGATTAAGTAGCTGAAACAGTTTATCCTGGCTCCGAGGTTGTAAATAAAACTTTTTTTCATGAGCAATTCAGCAAAGCATGAAATTTTTCATGGTAATAAATCTCAAATTACTGACTATTGCAAATGCTTTCCTTCTAAACATGGCTGAGCATGAAAATTTGTCAGCTAATAAATATGAAATTGCCAACTGTTCTTGGCATTTTCATATTTATTAGCAGAGAAAATTTCATGCTCAGCTGAGTTGAGCATGAAAAAAGTTTTATGACCTCGGGGCCTGTTCTACTTAACTAAATTGGAAATGCCATTGTTTAACCCTTAAAACGCCAAGAAAACCTGCTTCTGAAAATGTCGTCTGTTTATGTCATCTGCTGAATATTCTTGCAAGCTTTTCAAACCTATTTTTGCATACAGGCAAACAGTGTGGACCCAGATCAGACTGCTCCTGGAGGAGCATTCTGATCTGGGTCCACACTGTTTGCAAAAATGACTTTTGAAATTACAAGCAGATGACAAGGCAGACAACAATTGTTGTGATTGGCAGTTTAAGGGTTAAATAATTTTGGAAAATTGAAGTAAAAGTACCATTTCGGCCTGTATTGGGGCACCACAGGCAGTTTGCCAATGACAAAGCAGTAGACTCTTTCTGAAATACATATATATTTCTGAGAAGATACTGCTTCACATGTCGACTAATTCATCTGTTAGCTGAGCCTGCCTAACATGATTCCTATGAAGTCAAGCCTTACTTTTATAGAGAGAAAAAAAATAAATAAAATTGAGTGCCAACTGCAACAATTGGTATGGCCTTTCAGGATTAATCGTTGAACATGTAGAGCAGAGTAAATATGCATGATCATTGTAAAATTAAATTTGTAGACTAATCATAGCTCTAGTTAATGATATTTTTCTTATTTCTCCATGAAAACGTATGTTGTGGTACTCATTAGAAGCGCCTCACCGAGACGCTTCTAATGAGTACCCACAACATATGTTTTCCTGGAAAAATAAAAAAAATGTTAACCTGATACCCACTCTTATCTAGGCGTATGGTAGTGTAGTTGCATGGTCGTAACATAAAATGAACCACATTGTGTCAAGAACATTCTTTGAGAATATGCAAATTGTGCCTGCCCTGTCCAAACTGTGCATAATTCTGCTCTGAAATGGGCTGTTGGAGTATGTATGTGCTCAAAGATAGGGTAACTCTGGATGTATTGAGAATCTGATGTACCAGAATTCGTAAGTCAAGTATTGCAGAACACAGTGTAATGTATGTAGACCTATACTAGTCATGCCACATCGTAGTGGAGGGGTTTATATTATACTGTGTCTGTCCATCTACATTTCAAATGATTACTTGAGTGTCTTTTCACAGTTTATGCATTCTATATCCTGCTTCAAGTATTGGATTTAGGTGAGATTTGCATAGATACTTGGACAGTGTAGAGTTGAGTAGATTCTGGTGACCTTGACTTCATTTTCAAGGTTAGCATGAGTTAAAATGTTAAGGGAAGGGGAAATTGTTTTCTCTCAGAGAAAGTTTGTGTGTGCGTGAGTGTGTGTGTGTGTGTGTGTGTGTGTGTGTGTGTGTGTGTGTGTGTGTGTGTGTGTGTTTTAAGGGGAGGGGAGAGGGATAGGGGAGGAAGGTGGTTGTTTGTATGTGAGTTAAAATGTTAGAGGTAGGGTAAAACTCTTTTCTCTCAGGGAAAGTTTCTAGTTTCTCTCTGTGTGTGTGTGTGTGTGTGTGTGTGTGTGTGTGTGTGTGTGTGTGTGTGTGTGTGTGTGTGTGTGTTTGTGTGTTTTAAGGGGAGTAGGGGGTGTGGGGAGGGGGATAGGGGAGGAAGGTGGTTGTTTGTATGGACAAGCTTATTTTTACCTATAAATAACGATGTCTTAAGGTTTTTGATGTTGCATTTATCCTGTTCAGACTGCTGGATCAGATTCAGTGTGCTGACTGATCAAGGTCTCCAGCTTGGGGTATGGAATGATTGTACAACATCAATCTGTCCTTGCAAAGTGAAATTATACAGTAAGATAGCTTGTAGGTTCCCTATATCAGTTTGTGTAAGCTGCTCTTGATATCCATCTTGTTTTTTTTTTTTTTTTTTTTTTTTTTTTACTGACTTATTGTATGTCAGAACCAATGTATGTTGCTGATATGCAAACAAAGTCAGTTAACCTGTTGTAGTCTGAAGACCCCTAAAAGGGAAATTGGCAAACAGTGCTGACCCAGATCAGATGCCACAGAATGCAGTGTCTGGTCAGGGTCTCCACTGTTTGCAAATAGTTTAGCCATTTTTCTCTAGGAATATCTAAATCTCATAGCTTGACATACCTAAAATTGAAATTGGACTCTTCTAATATACAGTGTGGGGGAGTCTATTGAGTCTACAATGGGTTAAAGCTGAAAGGATACACTTACAGGGGAGGTAACTGTCTAAATGTGTTGTTTCCCTTAAAGAGGCTACTCTGAAAAAATCAAAGCATGGTGGCTTGATTGTCTCTAAGTGTGGCCTGAGTAAATGATCCTGAGCGGGGACTTAAGACAGTTTCATATAAGCTATTTAATCCTTAACTTCCTGTAATTTAAGCAAACAGTGCAGTGTCCCGAATGTTCCAGTCCAGGTTTTACAGATAACCCTCTATCAAAAGCACTCTCTGATGACAAGAAGAGCGTGGCTATAAATAACTGTTACCTGGATTTTGTCTTAAGTCTGGACATGGACAGCTACCTTAAGGAAATTTTGTTGTTTGTATACTTTGTTTTCGATTGTAAACAATTGACCTGAAAGTGGCTCTTCCCGGGAGAAATGCTTCCTTTTTAGAGTAGGCCCCTCTGGAAAACAAATAGGAACTCACAAAAGGTGACGTCCACGTAAAAGTGGCAGAAAAATTCCCGAAATATACCATTTAAGGCGAATGGATGTACTTAAAAGATTTTTTTCCACCATTTTGCAAAGGCAGACAACTTTTTTATAGGCAGGGACAGGAACTTTCCTCCCTAAACTTTCTGAAAATGAATATCTTTAAAGGACAGAATTTGCTCCCAGAAAGGGGGAATACTCTTAAAGCAAAGAATTTATCTTATTAACCCATTTTAGTCTGGAAACCCCTAAAAGAGTAATTGGCATTATTGTGCAAACCCAGTACAGCGGAGACCTTGATCAGACTCTGCAGAATGCCACATTCTGCAGCATCTGATCAGGGTCTCCACTGTACTGTTTGTAAATAGTTCAGCAATTTTTCTCTAGGAATATCCAAATCATGGTCTCACATACCTTGGGGATGTATCAGTTTGCCTTTAACTAACAATATCTAGAAAAAGGGACACAAAGAATTTGTGGGTGGGGGGTGGGTGGGGGAGTGGATTTAAACAATAAATTAAAAGAAAAATGCATTTTATGGTTCAGTTGGATGCGCCGTCCGACTGTAGACCAGGAGGTTGTGGGTGCAACCCCCGCCGAGGTCGGCAACATTCTTTCGTGGAGATTGACCGTGAAATATTTTCTACGGTCATTCTCTCCCTTCTGCTGATTCAAGGAGGGCAGTTGTCAGTTTCTGGCGAAAGAATGTGCACAATACTGGTTAACCGCTTTGAGGACTAAGCCTACCCAGTAAACGTGTGGTTAGGTAAACTGACAGCGCTCGACATGACCACATTTGGTTGACTGGGCCATAAAACCTCAACACAAACAAACACAAATAAGCATTTTATGGTAGATGTCCTAAAATTTTGTACACCAGTTTTGTCACATAATGGCCTATGCAAACAGTGCAGACCCAAATCAGACTTCTTTTTCAAGACTGCTCCTGAAGGAGCAGTATGATCAGGGTCTACACTGTTTGCTATTATACTAAGTATTTTAAGAAACAACTGCAAAGCAAAGTATAGGCCAAAAAGTAAGAAGTAAAGTGTTAGAAATTTTAGGAAATTTAACGAATGTAGAGTAATTAGATAAGATAGCAGTTCCTACTTTACAGGTTATTTTTTTTCTTTTTTTTTTTTTTTCTTTTTTTCTTTTTTTTTTTTAATTTTTACCAAGAATGCTTGTGCATTGTATTTATTGCATGGTTTGGCTGCCATAATGTATTCTACAGGCACAGTGAATGTCCTAAAATTTAGAACAATTTATTCTTTTTTGTCTTAAATTTTGCTTTTTATGCAATTGTTTCTTAAAATACTTACTTGAATGGCTAAAAGTATAGACCCAGATCAGACTCTGGGTCTGCTGTATTTGTCTTTACCTTTTTGTCAGAAACTTCGGTGTTCAAAATTTTAGTTACATTTACCATCTTGTAACCTTTTGTGAAATAGATTTACCGCTGGCTTGGATGATTCCATTCCAGTTTTGGGAAATGGCAGGAAATGTGTGCTTAATGAATTGGAGCAGAGGTTTAGTTAAAATTTACATAGGACCAGTATGAGTAGACCCAGATAAGCTTTTGAATTACCACAGTAACAGAAAAGTTGTTAACGCTTAGCATGCTGGTTAAACTTTTCAGCAGACAACATTTTGAAATATTTTTCTTATTTTCCCATAAAATAGGCTTTGACATTTTATGCAAATTGTCTCCTTAGGAGACATTTTGCATGAAATGTTAAAGCCTGTTTTCTGGGGAATAAGGAGACAATTTGCATGAAATTTTCTAGGGAAAAAAAAAATAAGAAAAATTTCATCAATTTGTCGACTGCTGACTTTGCCCAGAAAGTGGTAAAGATTAAATGTTATTCTGTTCTTTCAGACACTTCAGCAGATACAGGGAAGGAAGAAGCAGATGGAGAGAAGGGAGGAACAGATCTCAGTGTGAAGAAAGATGTTATATGCCTTGACGAAAATTAAAAACTTACAGAGAATGGTGGTCAATTATTTATTTTCATTAAAATTGAGACAAAAAGTGTATATTTTTTCAGAAGAAAACAATTTTGTGGCCATATATGAATAACACTTACAAAATCTGTCATGTCAGAAACAAATGGTGCATTCTGCAGGCATGTGAAAAAAAAATTAGTACGGTAAATGTCCTAAAATTTTACACACCAAAGTTTCAGACAAAATAACATAATGCAGACAGTGCTGATCCAGATCAGACTATTCCTGAATGAGCTGTCTGATCAGAGTCTACAGTGTTTGCCATTCCACTAAATATTTAACCCTTGTCCTGCTGAATAAATTAAGATGCCATGCCCTCTACTAATTTACAGCCAATCAGATTACTTGATCTAAATTGTTGCTATAAATTCACATATTTAATGGCAAACAGTGCAGATCCAGATCAGTTGGCTTCTTCAGAAGCCAACTGATCTGGATCTACACTGTTTGCAAAGGCAGGGTATATCCGGGTTCAGTAGGACAAGGGTTAATTAAGAAAACTGCATAAAAATCAAAATTTAGACAATAGCACTATGGAATAAAGTGTTTAAAAGTTTAGGGCATTTTTCCATATAATCTGCCATGTCAGCCAAATCAAGGTGCATTTTGCATGTATGAATATTAGAAAGACTCAGCTGAGCGTGGGCATTTGTTCAACCTGATCAGAGATTTTACCATTCACCTGCAGGATATTATAGAAGCTCGTCCAGATAGTTTATTTTTTCAACCCAGAAGTACAGATATTTACAAAATGTGTTTATTTGTTCAGGAACTGATATGCTTTGCATACCATGTCTACATTGAATATTTAGATGTCCTGAAATTGGAATATATATCCTTTTTACTACCTGTTAGTGTGTCTGAACACTACTGGCTGAGTGCAAACAGTGCAGATCTACACTGCTTCCTCAAGCCTGTCTGTCTGAACACATAAGTTATATACAGTACTCATTAGAAGGACCTCATTGAGATGCTTTTTATGAGTACCTACAAGGTATGTTTTCATGGAGAAAGAAGAAACCTTTTAACTCTTAAAGCGTCAGGCAAATGTGTAGCAGACAAAGTTCTATTATTATTGTTTTTTTTTTTTTTTCGTTGAAAATAAATATTGTAATTTCATGTGAAATATCAATATATATATTTAAATAAAAGTCATCTGCCTTAGCTACAGAAATTAGGGAGTACCACGTAATGTGTTGAAAACATATGTTGTGGGTATTTATTAACAGAACCTGTTTTCATCGACAAGTAAGAGGAATATTGATACTTTTTGGTTGAAAAAATAACCTAATCTGGACCTATGATATGCTACAGTTGTGATGGATCAAACTTATACGGAAGCTAATTGGTGTAAACTGAAGGCTTTGCATATGTTGACTGACCAGACCTTTAGCTGTTGGCATAATACCAAATATGTAATGTAATTAGGGTATGCAAAATGTTAACTGGGATGTGTTAACCCTTTTAGCCTGGCAGACCAAAACAGATTGTACTTGTGCAAGTAGTGTAGATCCAGATGAGATGGATTGTAAACGGTCTCATCTTGATCTACACTGTTTGCCATTCTGTTCTTGATTTTAGTATAAAACTTGTAATTACGTCAGTGCTTAAGTCTAAATTTAAGCGTGAAAGTCCACTACAGAAACACAGGTATGAAACATTTGTATTTGGAGATGATTGAAATGAAATGCCTAAACCTATGGTCAGGGACAAATGAACCTCACTGAGAAATTAGACCATATTTATTCTTCATATTCAGCCATTATTTACCATTATTACCCTAAAGTTTGAATCCTTGTTCTACTACATGTTGAGGTGTTTGAAAACTGCTGAGTGAGAGGCAAACAGTGTAGACTCCGATTATGTCAAATCTTGATCAGCACTGTTTGCTCAGGCCCTGAGGTTATATTTTTCTTTCATGCTCAACTCAGCTGAGCATGAAATTTTCTCAGCTAATAAGTATGTAAATGTCAACTTCAGATGGCATTTTCATATCTATTCGCAGAGAAATGTTCATGCTCAGCTGTGTTTAGCAAGAAAGAATTTGCAATAGTTAGTAATTTGAGACAAATTTTATACTCAGCTGAGTTGATCATGAAAAACGTTTTATAATCTTGGGGGCCAGATCTGTCAAAATACTAAGGGTAAATATTGTAACCTTAACCCTTGTCCTGCTGAATAAATTAAGATGCCACGCCTTTTTCAAATTTTCAGCCAATCAGATTACTTGATCCAGATTGTTGATATAAATCCACATACTGAATGGCAAACGGAGCAGATCCAGATCAGTTGGCTTCTTAGAAGCCAACTGATCTGGATCTACACTGTTTGCAAAGGCAGAATATATCCGAGTTCAGCAGAACAAGGGTTAAATTTAAACTAGTCCATTTGACTACCTTAGGTGTCTTATATTTAATTGCTGGTAGTTCGGCAAACATTATAGACTATGATCCAGGTTTCAAATTTGATCTTGACTGACACTGTTTGCCGAGATGATTCTGTCCAAACATTTAACATCAATTTCCATTGTCCTGCATTTCTGCCATTTATTTTATGGTCGTCAGATTCATATAAAGCCAAATCTTTTAATATTGAAAATTGGTATTTACATTGCTATCATTTCATTTCATTTCATTTCATTGTCTTCATGTCATTTCATTTCATTGTTTCAAACAGCTCCAGATAAGATGTTTTATCAGACAAATAGTATTGACATTTGTTTTTCTTTATAAAAACATACATGCTCCACAGTTTCAGATAAGTTCTTTTTTTTTTTTTTTTTTTTTTTCAAAAGAAACTTCATGACATTTTTGTTAAGAAAAATATGTGGATACCCCCTCTTATTAGTTCATTTGAGCTCGCAGTGCTCAAGGTAAGCTATTGTGGTCGGTCAGTGTCCGTCTTGCATCATCCCTGCAGCATCATCGTCATGCAACATCAACAATTTCCTTTAAAAGCCTACTTCTCCTACACCCCTGGGCCAATTGACTCGAAACTTTGTAGGAAGCATTGGGGTGACATAGCTCAAAGATAGCGGAAATTGTTCATTAGAAATCCAAGATGGCAGCTATCTTTGAAATCTATTTTTCACTTCTCCTGAACCAAAAGGCCAAATGACTTACAAATTGTTAGGAAACATCAGGGTGTAGATCAAATATGGCTAAAATCCTTCCGATCGGAAGTCCAAGATGGCAGCCAAGGCTGCCTTCTTGAAAATCTATTTTTCGCTTCTCATGAACCAAAAGGCTGATTGACTTGAAACTTGGTAGGAAGCATCAGGTTGATTTGTAGATCAGTAATACCTAAAATCATTCTGATTCGAAATCCAAGATAGCCACCATCTTGAAATTCTGGTATTAGCTTTCTTCTTCAGGACCGAGAGGCCGGTTGACTTAAACTTGGTAGGAAGCATCGAGCTGACATGTAGATCAAAAATTGCTAAAATCATTCTGATCAGAAATACAAGATGGACACCATGACTGCTATCTTGGAAATCTATTTTGCACTTCTTCTTCTGAACCCAAAGGCCAATTTACTTGAAACTTGGTGGGAAGTATCTGGGTGACTTGTAGATCAAAAATAGCTAATTTTTTCCGATCCAAGATGGCCGCCACAGTCAATTTTGAACTTCTTCTGAACAGAAAGGCCAATTGACTCGAAACTTTGATAGGAAGTATCGGGGCGACTTGTAGTTCCAAAAAATCTAAAATCATTCTGATTGGAAATCCAAAATGGCCACCATAGCAGCTGTGTTGAAAATCTATTTCGAATTTTTGTATCCTGAACCAAAAGGCCAATTGACTCCAAACTTCATTGGTAGTATGAAGGTGACTTGTAGATCAAAAGTAGCAAAAATTGTTTGATTGGAAATCCCAAATGGCAGCCATCTTGAAAATCCATATTGAACTTCTTTTGAACTGAAAGGCCAATTGACTCAAAACTGGTAATCAGGTGAGCAATACAGGGCCATCTTGGCCCTCTTGTGTGGAGCTATGATAAATCATTACAATTGCTTCACTGATGTGATTCTGTTGATTACTGAAACCCACTGTATTTACCCTAAGTATTTGGACAACTTAACTGTTTACTGATCTTGTTCTGAAATTTGAACAATCCATTTCACTACCTGTTTATGTCTTCTTACTGCTAGGTGCTATAGATGAAGGGCAAAAAAGTGTAGACCCTGATCAGAAGCCACGGTCTGCAGCATCTGATCTGGGTGTACACTGTTTGCTTAGGCCTGTCTATCTGAATACTTAGGGAAAATATTATATGTTACAGAGAGAAGTATGGTAAATGTCCTAAAATTTTGAACACTTTATTCCATACCTTCTTGGCCTAAATTTGCTTTTAATGCAGTTAGTTTCTTAACCCTTGCCATGCTGAATAAATTAAGATGCCACGCCTACTTGCAATTTTCAGCCAATCAGATTACTTGATCCAGGTTGCTGACACAAATTCTTATAGGTAATGACAAACAGTGCAGATCCAGATCATTTGGCTTCTTCAGATCTACACTGTTTGCAAAGGCAGGACTTATCCGGGTTCAGCAGGACTAGGGTTAAGATACTTAATGGAATGCAACAGTGTAGACTCTTATCAGGCCAGGGTCTGCACTGTTTACATATGTCATTTTGTCAGAAACTTTGGTGTATGGAATTTTAGGACAGTTACCATAGTAAAACTATTTGTCTGGATGCACTTCTTATATAGAGCTGTGCTCAAATTGGTCGCTTTTTCATTTTTGTACATACCGTAATCCATTTTGTACAGCTGAAAAGTTGCCTAGAAATGTTTTATGTTGTCAGACAGTGAATACTGTTTTGGAATAAAAAAAATATGAAAATAAAAAATGAATTATAACATTTTATTGTTGGTTTCTTAACTGTTCCTCCAACAAAGTCAAGGAAGACTTTAGAAAAGGGTTTCACTCATCTTTCAGTCTTCTCCTGCCAAGGTAGAAGTGAGGTAAGGTCAACTGGCTGGCTCGACATGACCCTTATGAGTTGACTGGGCCGAAAAACCTCAACTCGACCTAATCCTTTCATCTGTTTGCCATCTCGTAAGCCCTGGATACATTTTGATGATATATGTACTTGGTAGAAATGTAGACTTAATTAGTAGTAGTCAAATTAGTGTGTCCCACATAATGGAATGCACTGAACTCCTGGTTCAAGTTGAGCTATTGTGATGGGTCAATGTTCGTCTTGTGTTCAAGTTGAGCTATTGTGATCGGTCAATGTCTGTCTTGCAGTGCCAACAATTTGCTTTGAAAGCCTACACCTCATACACCCTGGGCCAATTCTCAAAACTTGGTAGGAAGCATAGGGTAGAATTGTAGATCAAAAATAGCTAAAAGCGTTCTGATCGGAAATCCAAGGTGCCAGCCATGGCCGCTACTTAGAAAGTCTATTTTTAGCTTCTGAACCGAAATGCCAATTTACTTGAAACTTGGTAGATAGCATCAGGGTGACTTGTAGACCAAAACCAGCTAAAATCGGTGGATCGGAAATCCAAGATGGCCGCCATCTTGAGAATCTATATTCAGCTCACCTGAGCACAACATGCTTGGGGAGAACTATTGTGATCGCCCTGTGTCCGGCGTCAGTCTTGGATTGTTCGTCGTGTGTCATCCACAGTTTGCGTCAAATGACATCACCTCCATAACTACTGGGCAAATTTCAACCAAAGTTGATAGGATTGTTCCTTTGGAGGTCCTCTAGCAAAATTGCTCAAATCGTTCTGCTCCACTGCACAAAATGGCCACCAGGGATAAAAATAGAAAAAAAAACCTTCAAACAACAACATCTTCCTCCGTAATCACTGGGCAGATTTCATCCAAACTTGATAGGATTATTTCTTGGGAGGTCTTCTACTAAAATTACTCAAATGGTTCCGCTCTGCTGCACAAAATGGCCACCAAAGCTAAAAATAGAAAACACTTCAAACAACATCTTTGTAACTACTGGGCGGATTTAAATCAAACATGATAGAAAATCCTTGGGAGGTCCCTACCAAAATTGCTCAAACCGTTCTGCTCTGC
This sequence comes from Anodontia alba, assembly GCA_964016985.1. Classification (NCBI taxonomy): domain Eukaryota; kingdom Metazoa; phylum Mollusca; class Bivalvia; order Lucinida; family Lucinidae; genus Anodontia; species Anodontia alba. Next base: position 44,918,152 of record OZ024836.1, read on the forward strand.
TGCATAAAACGGCTGCCAGAGCTAAAAAAAAAAATAACAAAACAACTTCAAATGAAATATTTTCCGTTACCAGTAGATGGATTTCAACCAAACTTGTTAGGATTGTCCCTTAGGAGGTCCTCTACCAAAATTGCTCTGCTGCATAAAAGGGAAGCCAGAGCTAAAAATAGAATAAACTTCAAATGACATCTCTTTTGTAATCACTGGGTTGATTTCAATGAAAGTTGATAGGATTGTTCCTAAGTAGTTCCTCTACCAAATTGCTCAAATTGTTCTGCTAAGCTGCACAAAATGGAGGCCAGAGCTAAAAATAGTTTTTAAATTCATTAATTTAATAAATTCTCCATAATTGATCTTTAAAACCTTACCGAGTTATAACTGTTTGAAAGTGAAAAAATATTGGGAAATAAAACGACAAATTTTCACCTAATTTGGGAGTACACTTGGGCGGCGTTGTATGTCTGGACTCCCTCCCAGTATGTAGCCAAACTTTTGTACTAAAGTACCTACAAACTGACACTTGTTATTTCTTAATCAGTTAAATAGTAATAGCTGAAGTTGACCAAGTATTGCCAAAATGCTGCATTTTCAGCATGGGGTACACTTAGGTGGCGTTGTACATTGGGACCCGCTCCCAGTATGTACCGTATTTACCCTAAGTATTCGGACACCTCAACTCCTTAACATATATGTTCTAAAATTTGAACCAGTACAATTCACTACCCGATGTTGTGTCTAAAAATTGCTGGATGAGTGGCAAACAGTGTAGACCCAGATGAGATGCCGCGTTCTGCGGCGTCTCACCTGGGTCTTTACTGTTTGCTCAGGCCTGTCTGTCCGAATACATATGGTAAATACGGTAACCTAACTTGTGTATTGGTTTTTTAATTAGCTAATTAATTACCTAAAACTGATACCAAGTTTGTTATTTTATCTTATACTGTTAAGGAGTTATGGCTGTTTAAAGTTGACCAAATATCGAAAAAATATCTTGAAATTGTGTGTGGGGGTGGTAATTTTTATGCTCCCTGAAGGGAGAGCATATAGGCGCTGCTTTGTCCGTCCGTCTGGGCCAACATTTCAGGTTAGGGGGTTCAGTTTTGTAAAAAAAAAACATGACCCTGTCACCTCTAGTGACTTCCCTTCTTAATTTTTGCAGTAAAAAGCTTGTCAGGAGCATATCTCTGAAAGTATGGAAGGTAATTAAATGAAACTTGATACATTGATAGATGGCCAACAGAGGAAGTGCAGAGTGCAAGAACCATAACTCTATCACAAGTAATTATAGAGTTATTTCCCTTTCTAATTTTTTGCAATAGTAAGCTTGTCTGGAGCATATCTCTAAAAGTATTGAAGATAAATAAATGAAACTTGATACACTGATAGAGGGACATGAAGGAAATTGCTGAATGCAAGAATCATAACCCTGTCACCAGTATTTACGGAGTTACTGCCCTTAATTTTTGCAATAAAAAGCTTGTCCGGAGCATATCTCTGAAAGTATAGAAGGGAATTAAATGAAACTTGATACATTGATAGATGGCCATCGGAAGAAGTGTAGAGTGCAGGCAAAGGTGCCTGAGCATCCGTCTGTCCGGTCATCTGTCCATCTGGAGTTATCTCCCTTATACTTTGGATGCACGCGTTATTTTTTTCATGATTTTTACATTCTTTGTTAAAAATCATTACTAGGGAACACAAAACTCCGTTTCTTAGTCTTATGGTTTAAGAGGTACAGGCATTGCAGGGAAAGTGCCTTACATTTCTCCTTATTTTTGCATTCTTTGTTGAAAATCACTTACTAGGGAACACAAAACTGAGTTTCTTAGTCTTATGGTTTAAGAGTTACTGACCTTGCAGGCAAAGGGCCTTATATTTCTCATTAGTTTTGGATTCTTTGTTGAAAATCCTTAACTAGAGAACACAAAATTGAGTTTCTTAGTCTCATGGTTTAAGAGTTACTGACCTTGCAGGCAAAGGGCCTTATATTTCTCATTATGTTTGGATTCTTTGTTAACTAGAAATGTGTCCAAAGTACACAGATGCCCCGGTTTGCAGTTTTATAGAGGTACACAAAGCGGGGGCATCCGTGTACTGTGGACACATTTTTAGTATTTTTTTTGGTACATTTTATAGGCTTTCAAATGGATCTCTAGTCATTTGTCATTGGGCCTTCTGATGCCCAAGCCACCAGCGTCGACAGGGCTTTGATTGCAATAATAAGCTTGTCCGTAGCATATCTCTTAAAGTATTTTACTCTCAATAACATAACCCTCCCACTACTGCGCATCTTCTGGGAGTGTCCTTCGGTTTCACCGATTCTCTTGTTTTGGATATATAATTGGAACATAATAAAAACTGATTAGAGTTTGATGTGTGTGTGTGTGTGGGGGGGGGGGGGGATGTTTTCTCTGAAAACACTGTTACTAGTCGAGTTTATGAAGCTCTGAAAACACTGTCACTAGTCGAGTTCATGAAGTTAGTACGAGATTAATATGTTTGGTGTGTTGCTCTGATCGTATTTTGGAAGATGTTATAGAACAATATATTGATACAACCATCGATAGCGCGCGCTATTGTAGCAACGTTCATTATTGTAACACTACAATAATGAGCATTGGTACAATAACACGCAACACACCACCCAAGGAACACATGTGCAAAGTTAAGTTCTGATTCCTCAATATTGCTTATGGCATAGACTTAGAGGTCGTTTAAGCGGAACTGGTACACTTTCAAGTGAGACAACTCTGACAAATTAATTTTGCTCCCTTCTGTAACGGGTCTAATCCAAAATGAAAGAATCTTCCTTTTTGAAGAATGTGCTTCCTTTTTGGAGTAGCCGCCTCAAGTTTTCAGAAGATTAGTATACTGCAAAGCAAAAGGGAAGTAACAATAGTTGTCTCCCTTGGCGAAAATGATGGAAACTACCACGTGTATCCGTTCCCCTTTACAGTTGCTCAGTATACTTGTAAGGGAAACGTGTTGGCATTGAGGCTGACACAATTAATCGGATAACCGATTAATTGATCGATAAATTCCAAAATAATTATTATCATTACAGATTTGCTAAAAATAGATGGATTTCTGTGTCTGTTACTTTACCGTATTTACCCTTACTATTCAGACACCTCAACTCCTTACCATACTTTATCTAAAATTTGAACAAGTACAATTTACTACCCACAGTTGTGTGTAAAATAGCTGGATGAGTGGCAAACAGTGTAGATCCTGATGAGACGCCGTGTATGCGGCATCTCATCAGGGTACATTCAATAAAATATAACATATGGTAAGAGTCAGGCTCAGACAGGTAAAATTATGACCAAATCTTTAGTGATTACTAATCGATTATCGATCACAATGGTAGGACTGATAATCGATTGTCTTTTCAGCTCTGATTACCAAGCCTTAGTTGGCATGACATACAACAACGAAAGCTATAGGAACAATAAAAACAAAATGCTTGCCTGCATTATTTAAGGGGAATTGATATGTTTTTAGAGAAAAAAAAAGGATCATTCAATAGCTGTACCAATTTGAATTAAACGTAGTACAGTTATTCATTTAGTGAGCCCTTGTCGTGTTTATGTTTGTAAGAATAATCCACTGACTTGATTGGTTGCCATTGCAACGTTAATTTTTTAAATAGAAAATCTTCATAGGCGTAGCGCTCATTACGCAATTACGCATATGTTAAACCCTTGTCATACTGAATAAATTAAGATGCCACGCCTAATTTTCAGCCAATCAGATTACTTGATCCAAGTTGTGCATGCAAATTCAAATATTTGATAACAAACAATGCAGATCCAGATCAGTTGGCTTCTTCAGAAGCCAACTGTTCTGGATCTACACTGTTTGCAAAGGCAGGATATATCTAAATTCAGCAGGACAAGGGTTAAGGAAAAATATTTGCAATAAAAAAGATATTACCTGACATAAGATATATTTTTCTTTTTATTCATAGGGGCTGCTCTTAAAAGGAAGAATTTGCCTCCTCTGGGGAGGAATTCTTTCCTTTAAAAGTAACCATACGTTAGAAGCGACACTAGGATTTTTTTTTTTCTAGAATTTTGCAAGGGCTGTATAATAATAAATACGTTCTTGCTACGCCTCTGCACGCTGGTTCGACGCCAGATTCAACAGAAACGCAACTTCGCAACACTGATTTAAGGGGAAAAGATACACTCTGAGGAGAGAGAGAGAGAAAATGAACTATACTGTACAAAAAATGCAGCTCTTACTAAACCATTACCACCTATAGCAAGAAGAAAATTTGAAAAAAAAAAAAAAAAAAAAAAAAAAAAAAGAACAAGAAAAAAAAAAAGAAATGTCAAAGTTTCTTTTCTGAGAAAGGTATTTCAAAATGGCATCTGCTGAGTTTTACCCAGCATAATCAGTGTTGAAGAACTACAAGAATAAATTAGTCGGTTGACGTTTGCCAATAAAATATGCTCTCTCTCTCTCTCTCTCTCTGGTTCTCGTTCATGGTGTATGGTGTGTCTGCGTTTACGTCTTCGTATTATTGACTGAACAGGCTAATATTTGTTTAAACTAAATTCCTTATTGTCGGAGTTGCATTTCTGTTTATTAATTATTGTAATTGTGTACTATTTAATGCCAATTAACAGTCAAACACCACATTTGTTGCGCTTCAAAAAAAAAAAAAAAAAAAAAAAAAAAAAGCCGGACTAAATGCCTTTGCGAGTAATAATGGTGGCTCAGATGCACTTGCAGTCTGATCAGGGCCTCTACATATACATGCTAAAGTAAACACTGATTTTGTAAGCGAGCAGTGAATGCCCAAGACGGCACGAATACACAGGCTGATATCGATCATAAGCCGATTCTTTTGTCTGGCAGGACATATTTACCTGTTCATTCTTACGACTTAATTTTCACTTGAGCTTCAAATGGCATGTGACAAAAGCGCTTCTGACCAAATGCAGACAACGATGGCCTTGATACATGTAAGCCTCCGCTTCAGAGCTGTCTGACCAGTGCCATAGCAGTCCGTTTATCGATTCAGGGCACCTTGTACTAAAGAGAATGTTTAAATGGATAGAATGACCAGACTGCATGGGTCTTTGATACCCACATATGCCTCGAAAGATACATTTTCTCATGGAGCGGGCCAAGCAAAAGTTCATTCAGGAGAATGGGCACACTTTCAAGGGAGGCAATTGTCAAAATGGTAATTGTCTCCCTTATGAGAAAAGGGTCTACTCTAAAAGGAAAGAATTTGCTCCCCCCTGGGAGCAAATTCTTTCCTTTTAGCGTAGACCTCTTTTCAGAGGGGATTGGTGTGCGGTAAAGCAAACAGGAAGCCACAAAGTTGTCTCCCTTAATGGAAATGGTAGAACATTTGTCCCTTTTAGACGTATAGGAAGTGTCATTGACCCAGAGCTCACCTCGAGGATGTTAATAAGGACAACAAAAACGCTTGGCTATAGCTGTACAAATATATCGCCAGTGAGGAAATTGTGAACGAAGGCGGTATTTCGGTTGCATGGTCTTACTAACCCAACAAACTCGCAACGTCAAAACAACGTCTTTTCGACGTCGCCGTGACGTAATGTGACGATGTTGAAACGTCATTGTGTGTTTCCTTGGAATTTGTCGTTTGCTGCAGCAATCGATGGACGAAGTCTTTAATTCTTATACCAGCTTTAATTCTTATACCGCCTTTCACAACTGCAGCAGGCGACATATTGTTATTATTGTTATTATTATTATTATTTTATTATTATTATTTTTTTTCATAGAAAATAGGTTTTGCCATTTCAAGTGAATCGTCTGCCAAGCACACGAGTCACATGAAAACTCAGGAATTATTTTCTGTTAAAAATAAAAGAAAAATAGAATGTCGCCTGCTATAAATTTAGCTTGGCGCTATAAGAGTTAACAGATACATCACGTATCAAATTTATTCATTTCCATGGTGTCAGATAATGAAAATTTTTGTTTGAGCTTGGAACTGTGAAAAAAAAAATAGTGCAGTTGGTTATCAGTACTTCAGGAATCGCGCGGTGACTTCGGAAACATTTCAATGAAACAATGTTATATTATTAAGACTTGGATGTGCTCATTTAGGTAGGCTTATGGACTTAAACTGAAAGTCTGTTTCAGTTGATTTTGGGTCAGTCAGTCTAACCATGTGATGTATGCCTGTATGGGCCAGGTCATTTAAGATATGTGTTTTCGGCTTTACCTCATATTACATAGCTCCAGATAAGAAGGTATCCACATGATATTTTTTCTTATTTCTCTTCAAAACATATGTTGTGGCTACTCATTAGAAGCGCCTCGTCGAGGCGCTTCTAATGAGTATCCACAACATATGTGTTTGGTTTGAGAAATAAGATAATTATCAATGCTTTTCGGTTGGAAAAAGTGCCTTAGCTGGAGCCATGATATTAGTTGATGTTTGCTCATGGATTTTTGTGCCAATGCAAAACTCTCGTCATCTCTTTTTGGCAAAATCTTACATCTTAGAAGACACACAGGACACAAAATTATACATAGGACACAAAAGTATGAAACTGCATTTCTACATGTGCAATAGAGCTAGCGAAGTTAAGGCGCAAAACTTGTAAAAAAACAACAAAAAAAAAAAAACAACGTTTTGCTGGAATCATTGAAATGGCGAACGCTCGCCGCAGTCTGACTGCCACCTTAGTGCCATTTGCAGTGGTACTGTTAACTTTCACGGAGACAAGCTATCAATTTAAGTCTGTTGCAACTTACACCTACGTAAGAGACAAATTTCCAAACTTTTATATCAAAAGCTCGCCTTGGTTCCCATATGTCGCTTCTTACAACGGCACCCGTATGAGCGTTGTTTATTGCGCAAGTCTTTGTGAGGAAGCTCAGGATTGTTTTGGATTTAACTTTTGTGACGTCAGTGGAACATGGTCATGTGACCTGAATCCCTCGAACTTGAAACCCCTTGACACAGCACGTATTTGGTTTCGTGTTGGGTGCCAATATTTTCATCAGCTGGTAAGTATGCTCTTTACTACATTTGTATTTAACCCTCAAAATACCAAGTAAAATTTAAAGCAGACGACATTTTTTTCAAAATTTTTTCAGAATTAAATATGTCTTGATTTTATGTGAATTGTCTTAGTTTAACTTTTATTTTATTTGTATACATATAACATTACCGTTTACAACGTGACATGACAAAACATCAATACATACAAATGGGATCCAGAAGAATTGTCTTCTGAGCAGATGATTCACATAAAATGTCAAGATTGTTTTTCCATGAAAAGTAATACAAATATTTAAAAGTGTCGTTTGCTGCAGTTTTGATTGAGACTTTTTGTTTAGATTAACTATTCAGACACGTGCAAGATAGTTTTCAGAGAAATATTCTTGACATCTCAAATGAAAGGAGGCAAGACAAAAAATGAAGAACCACCCCCCCTCCCCCCCCCCCCCCCCCCCCCCCAAAAAAAAAAAAAAAAAAAAAAAAAAAAAAAAAAACAACAAACACTGTAGTCTGCTAAAATTTCTCTAAGGGTTAATTTCCGTACTTACACTATCATACCTAGCAGACAAACGAGGTTTGTACAACGTCGATGCAACGTCATGACGTTGCATCGACATTGATGCGACGTTGTCTCAACGTTGCATGCCAACTGGGTCCGTACTGAGGAGATTGGACACAAAAGATTCTTGTTTGTTCTCCGTCAATCTAATCCCATTCTGAAAAGGGATCTAGTGTCTATCCTAAATTGAACGGATTTGCAAATTCTTTCCTTTTACAGATGCTATTTCAGAAGGGAGGCAAGACAGTTATGCTTTAAACACATTTTATTTTCAAATACATGTAAAATTACCAAGCGGGCATGCAACGTTTATACAACGTCGCATCAACATCGATGCAGGATAGAATATAATAGAATAGAATAAAATAAATTTTATTGCACGGACATACCCGTCATATGGGTTATAGGCAAATCAATGACCTATAACAACATTTTGAACAAATCCCACCCACTGCTTTATCGGCCATACGTTGTGGGTACTCATTTGAATGGCCTGTACTTGTCGAGGCAATTCAAATGAATACCAACAACATTATGCTTTTATAAAGAAAATCAGGAAAAGTGGCGCAGATCCTTCAATAAATAATCCTCCAATGGTCCTGTGCTGGCTGGTCTTACTTTAAGAGGGTCCTTATTAGGTGGATATTTTACTACAACATTTTTCCAAGTACTTTTGAAAAACCTTAGCCCACTTTATTTTCTGAGAAAGCATGATGACGTTGGACCATTACATCTGAGAGAGTCCTCATTACGTCCATTCATATATTCCACATCGGGATAGGTATCATTTACAAGCATGTGAGCAGAAAGGGTCATTAACCGTTATCACTCTCAGGGCTAATTCAATAGACGACAAATTGATGATATTGTTTTTATTTTTCACAGGAAATAAGCTTTGTCTCCTGAGGGTTTAAGGGTAACATAGCTCTCATCCCACAAATCACAAGCAAGAGGATAGATCTGCATTCGCACAATCACGTTGTAGGACCAATTTTTGCTCTGGTTATTCATATTCAAGAAGCAAGCTGACCTATATATCTGCTACTTGCTTATCCCATCATGCTTTTGTTTTTCATTTTGACTTTTTTTTATTTTCTTACAGAGCCCCTGTTTAAATGGAGGCCTGCTAACGCACGGGAATTCCTGCTTGTGCGCGATGGGATATACTGGCGAATTCTGCGACGGGTATCTGAAAGGTAACGTTATTTATTATTTTGTTTTTCACAAGTTACGAATAGCCCATATAGCAGCTGCAGCTTACATGCATGACCATTCAACTATTACAACGGACAATCCTTATACATGTAACAAGTATTAGCATTCACACAGAAGCTTGGCCTACGCTTACACGATTATTGGCTTTCGCATAAGGCTTGGTCTACGCTTAACACACAATTAGTGGCTTTCGCATAAAGCTTGATCTACGCTTAACACACAATTAGTGGCTTTCGCATAAAGCTTGGTCTACGCTTAACACACAATTAGTGGCTTTCGCATAAAGCTTGGTCTACGCTTAACACACAATTATTGGCTTTCGCATAAAGCTTGGTCTACGCTTAACACATGGTTAAACGTAGACCCAAGCTTTTATGTGAAAGCTAAAAAAAAAAAAATAATAATAAAAAATAAATAAATAAATAAATAAAAAAAAATAAATAAATAAATAACACACAGACAAAACACTATTTCTTTATATATTTTTTCACTTAATTTTTCGCAGTAATATTTTCCTTTTTGATCTTTGCAAAAGATTTTCAGCGTTAAAGTTGTAGAGGGCAACCATCGCTGGATCCAAAAGGATCCAGCTTCAAATCAATTATTGATTTTCCGCTAATTAGATTTTACAAGATCCCGTGTCCACATCTGTCAATCACGCCATTGTGAGGTGAAACACGTGCTTCAAACGGGTATCAATAGAACCCTCGTACCGTATTATTAGAGGGTTGTTTAAAACTTACCAAGAGACCAGCTACCAGGATTTTCAATATTTTTCAGCTCGATGTTTCTGGGATTATGTTTTTGATTTTTTTTTAATGTCCAGTGCCAAAGCTGTAGAGGTAATCTCCAAAATGTCTCAGACCGCGAAGGCTTGCTGTGTTTGTTCTACTAGCTTAAAAAATTGCAATTTACTAATTCAAAAAAAAAAAAAAAAGAAAAAGAAAAGAAAGGAAAGACAAACATTTTTTTTTCATTACCAGGAGAAGTTATCTGACCGGTTACTGACATTAAGGGAGTTAGTCCGGGTGGGGTAGGGTAGGGTAAGGTGGGGTGTGGTGTGGTGTGGTGTGGTGGAATGGGATGCGTAGGGTGGAGTAGGTTGGATGGGAAAGGATATTTACTCACCTCTATATCCCATTGTGTGACTGGGTCATGTACATTGTAGTCATATCACTTCGCATAAAATGAGACAATATCTCAATACATTTAAAAATAAATGAGTTGCACAGTGAAAGTATGCCTTTTGGGTATATGCGGACAGCAAAGACCCATGACCGGTCCGAGTGGCAGGCACCACCTTCGAATTGGGGGGTTATAGGATCTCCAGCCGGATCATACCTAAATCTATAAAGGTAATAGTAATTCTGTCTCTTGGCACTCAGCATTAGATAGAAGAACAAGGTATGGTCACACCGGTGTCAGTATACTGCAACAGGTGGTAGTATCCTGTCATAATGCCTGGGGCATGATCCCAGCTAGCATTCTTTATAAATCTATAGCGGGCCGTTATCGGCCCATCAGCTACCCTGACGGGCCGATAACGGCCCGCTATAGATTTATAAAGAATGCTTACTGGGATACTGCAACAAGGAGACACACATAAATAGGGCATAATTTCCCATCGTCACATCCAGACTGAGGGATTGTTTCCTGTGGCGTTCAGCTCAGCTCCTACAAACACAGCGAATGCCCAGATGACTGTGCAACCGCGCGTTATCGGCCCGCTATAGATTTATGTAGAATGCTTACTGGGTCGGACTCCATACTATATCGGAAGAATTTCGCAGGGACCCAAAAACCAGTTCGATAACGGTCCGCTGTAGATTTATAAAGAACGCTAGCTGGATATAGGCCCTGATAAGTTACTTGATGGATGACAAACAATATACCCAGTTAGCATTCTACATGAATCTATAGCGGGCCGATAACGGCCCGCTGTAGATTTATAAAGAATGCTAACTGGGTATTAACCCTTATAATACGCGCGTTCTATGGCATCTGAGCTGGGTTTACACTGTTTGCCTAGATCAGAATGTCCCAATACTCATGCAGCAATTTTAGTATTTGTAATACTTTTAATATTATCTAAATCAATAAATTATGTTTCAGATTGTGCTGAGGCATATTACCAACAAGATTACCACAGAAAGCAAAGGATCTTCATTCAGCCCCATCCAGATATTCACAGGTTCTTGGTCACATGTAATCTGTATGACGGACCAGTCACAAGGATACTTTCACGAGCAGTAAATTACACCGATGAATTTGAAAACAAGATGTGGTGGCATTACAAGTAAGATTACCGGGGGTCGCATGTTCGAATCCCAGCTCGGACACATAACTTTCGCGGAGACTGATCATGAAATAATTTCTACGGTCATCCCCCTCCCCTCACCTCACCACACACACCGCCCGCTGACTCAAGAAGGGCGGTTGTCAGCTACCGGCAAAAGCGTGTATATTAAGTATTGGTTAACCGCTTAGAGGACAGATCCTGCATAGAAAAAAATGTGAATAGGTCAACTAACCGGCTTTACATGAACTTAACAGTTTGACTGGGCCGTCTAACTCTAAATCCAATTAAAAGAATGTTGTTGCTTTACACTACAGCACGCTCTCTCTCTCTCTCTCTTTTCTCTCTCTCTCTCTCTCTTTTCTCTCTCTCTGTCTTGTCTGTCTGTTCTTGAAGTTGTTTATGACAAATATATAGAGGAATAGGAAAAGTATAATTTATAAGGCTGGCACAATTAATCGATTAATTGATGGATAAATTCCACAAAAATGACTATCAGTACAGATTTGCTAATAATCGATCATCTGATTTCTGTGTCTTTTATTTTACCGTATTTACCCTTCGTATTCAGACATCTCAACTCCTTACCATAACTTTATCTAAAATTTAAAAAAAAAGTACAATTTACTACCCACTGTTGTGTCTAAAATAGCCAGATGAGTGGCAAACAGTGTAAACCCTGATGAGACGCCGCGTTTGCGGCGTCTCATCTGGGTCTACACTGTTTGCTCAGGCCTGTCTGACCGAATACATACAATAAATTATAACATATGATAGGTATAATTATTAGCAAATCTTCAGTGATTACCAATCGATTGTCGATCACAATGGCAGGACCGATAATCGATTATCTTTTCAGCTCTGATTAGTCAACCTTAATAATTTATGTACATGTAAGCAGAACGTATAAAAAGCAGTCTCAATGATACAGGCCGCGCCATGTGAAAATGTGTCGTCGAACATATGCGGACAATGAAGGCTCAGATGAGCCTGTCCATGTGCGCAGTCTGATCCGGGCCGTTGCAGTTCGCTAACAAAATCACTGGACACTGTCGAATGCATCGATGTAGAGCTGATCCCCGGATGAGATTTTGCGCATGCGCGGGATGAATCTGGATCTGTGCATTTTGCGCACGCTCGAAGACACCTTTTCGCTTGACAGGACCCATATATGTATACTGAATGACGTAAAGTTTACGGACATAGAACCATAACATATGTAAACCAGTCTCAATAAAGAAATACTTACTGAATGACGTTTAATTCATATACGTGGAACAATAACGTATGAAAACGTCTCTGGCTGGACTCTTAACTGTCTTGACTCCCGTGCCTGTCCACAGTCGCCTGAGCAAACTCAGACGTATCCAGCCTGAAGAGTGGAGTTCTTGCCTTCTTATTCTTCTTCTATAGAACCATTATTATGTTGATCTGCCTTGTATGAACGTTATTTGTAAAACTGACGTATCTCCTACTTATAGTAAAGTGTCATGTGATCTCGCCAAAACCCGAACAAAAGTCGTAGAAAGCTCGCACACTGTGGAAGAGATATCGCAGTTATCCAAAGAAATATCGCAGTGAACTTGGCATATTTCAAGTTGGCACAGAATACTGTGGCCAGTCGAATGTTGCCCACCTTATTTCATACTATGTCGCCGGTCTAGAAATGTCGCCATTCTAGAACAGCGAGAACAAACGAGAACGCACGACAATATATACGACAGTTGTTCAACAATGTACGTATGCGGTATTGCTACGCAAATACCAAAGGTTGCGAGAACTTTAAATAGTTAAAATTCGCGGAAATTCCTTTCAACAATATACGAGATACAAAGACTCATGAAAGTGTGACCTATGTCTCTCGCAAGAGTCCGTCACGAAAACATACCTATATAATGTTGACCCCCTTAAACCCCACTCTCAGAAACCCCACTTTTATATAGTAAAACTGGGGTTTACAGGGGTATGCATTATTTTCCTTATTTCTGCTCAAAAACATAGATTGTGGTTCTAACGAGTACCCACAATCTCTGTTTTGAGCAGAAATATGAAAAAAAAAAAAAAAAAAAAAAAAAAAAAATCAGATTTTTTTTTCTGAAAACTTCTAGTTTTTGATGGTGGTATTTTCAATATATTTGAATAAGCGTGTCTTCGTAATGGTACAGTAAATCGTTCTGACCTCGTAGCTAATTTGAAAATTTTATTACGTCAGCCATTGCTGCATTACGACTGACCGTCCAGTTGTCATGGCTGGTTGGACCAATACAGAGGCTCATTTATGTTTCCGATTTATTTCAGGAATGGATTCGGATATCCTTGGCAGGAGAATGGATGGATCGGTCTAGAAAAATTGCATTATATTCTGTCAAATAGTGATTACAATCATACTGCTCGAGTCACAGTCTATTTTCACAACGAGACTACAGCATATGAAGGGTACTACGAAAACTTTTTTGTTTCTGACGAAGCGAATAACTATATGATAACATACAGTGGTTTCTACGGCGGCGTAAACGCACTGGAGGATGGATTTTCTGGAACTGGAACCAATGATTCCATAAATGGGCAACCGTTCTGTACTCCAGATGTGGACTGTGGAGGATGTGCCGATAGCAGTAACTCTGGCTGGTGGTTCAATAATGGGTGCTCGTACGTTAACCCAGCTGTACCGATAGATGTACTTGTCTGGCCCAGAGCCTCAGAAATGGCATCAGTTGACAGCCTGTTTATTGACATTATTGCAGACATATGGTTGTCTCCTTAACCCTTGTCCTGCTGAATCCGGATATGCCCTGCCTTTGCAAACAGTCTAGATCCAGATCAGTTATCAGTTGGCTTCTGAAAATGCCAACTGATCTGGATCTGCACTGTTTGTCATTAAGTATGTGAATTTGTATCAACAACCTGGATCAAGAAATCTGATTGGATAAAAATTAGAATTGGGCAGACCATCCAAATTTATTCAGCAGGACAAGGGTTAAAATGAAACATCTGGGCCCAGTTGTTCAAAACTAACGATGTCGTTAGTTAGCTTATCGTTAAAATTTTGATCATTAAATGTGGCATATACGCTAATATTTTTGCTGGAAAAAAATGTGAGTAGCTTTTGCATTTAGCAAAAGCTACACACATTTTTCAGCAAAAATACCTGTGAATTATTGTACTTACTAGAACAGTTAATATTTTGACCACTAACGAGCTCATATTTCTTCTCAAAACATAGATTGTGGGTACTCGTTAGAACCGCCTCGGCGAGGCGGTTCTAATGAGTACCCACAATGTATGGTTTTGAGCAGAAATATGAAAAATAATGTATACCCCTGTAAACCCCAGTTTTACTATATAAAAGTGGGGTTTAAGGGGGTCAAAACTATATAGGCGTATTTTCGGCACATTTTGAATAGCAAGGGATGCAAAGTTTCTTCATGCAGAAAATGAAGACACTGATCAGACTGTGCGGGCTCAGCCTGCGCGGATGCACAGGCTAACAGAAGTCATTGTTGGGCGAACATGTCAGAATGTCGTTTTCTCGAGTTGCTGACTACATTACATGCATGGACAGATATCATGTTAGGGCAAATGTCTGGGAATATAAACTGTAAGTTACGGAGAGACGGATGATATTACACTTGACGAAATAAGTATCCGCGTAGTCTGGTTTAGGCACATTTCACACGTGGGGCACATCAGCACAGTCTGGTGTGGTCTGGTATGGGTATGTTGGATTGTTGCGTAATCTGACACACAGAAAATTTAATTTCTCCTGTGAAGTGCTTTTCTCTGCGTTCTTTCATGACAATGCCGTTAAATGCCAGCTGCGCGTGCTCAAACACTTCTTGCATCTTGATGGAAAAATAGACATGTAAACAAATCTATTTCAGCCCGGCAGACCGAAACAGATACCGTCTGATCCAAGCCGCACAGTCCAATAGTGGGCTTTGCTATACTTTACTACAGTCTACAGTATCCAAGGACACTGAAATCAGACAGCGATGACCTTGGTCAGACTGTGCACGGTGCGGCTAAATAAGATCTTGATTCGCTTTGGGAGCAAGGAACGATCAAAGGTGTTACCAATGCACTCATTTGCAAACACAGTCAGAAAACGTACCTTCATACATGTGCGCCCCGGGAAGATTCAGATCAGCATTCGCATTCCGTGATCAGATTCTTTACTAGGCGCATTTTAGATTTTGTTTGTTTGTGTTGAGGTTTTTACGGCCCAGTCAACCCAATGGGGTCATGTCGAGCGCGGTCAGTTTACCTAACCACACGTTTACTGGGCAGGCTTAGTCCTCTAAGCAGTGAACCAGTATTGTGCACATTCCTTCGCCAGAAACTGACAACTGCCCTTCTTGAATCAGCGGAAGGGAGAGAATGACCGTAGAAAATATTTCATGATCAATCTCCATGAAAGAATGTTGCCGACCTCGGCGGGGGTTGAACCTGCGACCTCCTGGTCTCCAGTCGGACGGCGCATCCAACTGAGCCACCGAGGCCCGCATTTTAGATAGCCAAGTTTCTTAAGTTTCTTCATACAGACAACGATGACTGATCAGACTGTGCAGATACGCAGGCTGATTTAAGTTTTCGTTGGGCGCACATGACCAAAGGTATGTTTTCTCACGTGTTGAGGCACAGATATATATATATATATATATATATATATATATATATATATATATATATATATATATATATATATATATATATATATATATATATATATATATATATAACATACACTGTCAATACCAATACCCAGAAAGATGTGTAATTTTTCTGCAAAAGGTCTTTCAGTTTGCAATAAATTGCAACATATAGAAGTACTTCCATTTTGGGGAGCACCATCGTTACTTGCAAACGTGTATTTATTTGGATAAGTTTAATTGATTTATTAAAATATTTTCTTTAACGCTAAACAGACGGCATGGATTTTTTTTTTATTTTTTCCTAATAAACAATTGTTTCAGACAATCATATGTCTAATCCTGTTTTCTATTAAAAGTAAGAAAAATGTCATCAATTTAACATCCGCTGAATTAGCCCATATAGTGGTAAAGGTTAAAATACCTGATACTGTGTATACTTTGCTATACTACATTTTGGAATACATTTAACAAAACATGGTTACCTCCATCCAGTCTAAATTATGTTAACGTAGGTAACAAATGAATACTTCATTACCCATTTATGCCGAGTGGATTCTTCTACCTTAGCTCTTTGGACGTGTCAATTTCCAATTTTAGTTTTTATTATTTCCATGTTTTAATGAAATTCTTGTACTTAATGCAAACAGTGTAGACTCTGATCAGACGCCGCGTCCTGTGGCGTCTGAATTGGGTCTACACTGTTTGCCAACGTCCCTTTTATGGGACACTAGGCATATATGGGTTACTGCTCAGTTGCATTTTATCCCAAAGTCCAGTATCTAAAATAGTGATCCTTTAGAAGCAAAAAGTAGCTCTTTAGTCAATTTCCAATAAAAGGGGTGTCTGGTTAGTTTTTATTATTACCATGTTTTAATGAAATTCGTGTACTTAATGCAAACAGTGTAGACCCTGATCAGACGCCGCGTTTTGCGGCGTCTGATCTGGGTCTACATAGTTTGCCAATGTCTCTTTTATTTGACACTAGGTATAAATGGGTTAGTTCATAGTTGCATTTTATCCCAAAGTCCAATATTCTGAAACAGTGATCCTTTAGAAGCGAAAAAGCTGATTGGGTCTGGCCAAGAGGAAGCTGTCCTTAGGGCATACGCGGACAGCGTAGGTCCAGATTAGCTTATCCGTCCCCACAGTCTAATTAGGGCCTTCTGTGTCGGCTTATAGAATCGTTGAGTAGAATGTACCATTGTATAGCAAAGACGCTTATTAGATTGTGCGGCTTTTTGGGTCTTCACTTCAGCTAGTGTTAGTGCCGTTTGGCGACCGTAAAACTTCAATTTTGTGTAGTTAAATTTTCTGGTCCTTTGGGATCCTTGAGTCCATCCGGGGATTTTTCATCATCTATATGAGGGTCACTGTTGAGGTCCAGTTGGCAGAAACTAGCAAGACTGGCCTAAAAAACTTGACGTTTTGTGAGTGTGTTCACTGATTTGGTACGAAGTCAGTTCGTTCTCAAGTCAGTTCGTACTTAAATCAATTCGTACTTAAATCAATCTTCGGTCAATTCGTCCTCAGTTGGTCAATTCGTACTCATTTTGGTCAATTCGCCCTCATTTTGGTCAATTTGTTCTCACATAAAATTGACTAATTTCGACAAAACAGAGGTCCCAAAATGAAAACGAATTGACCAAAACATGAGTATGAGTTGACCTAAATGAGGACGAATTGACCAAACTGATTACGAAATGACCAAAACATGAGTACGAGTTGACCTAAATGAGAACGAATTGACCAAACTGAGTACCAAATGACCAAACAGTGAGTACGATTTGACCAAATGAGTACGAATTAACCAAACGGTGAGTACGAATTGACCAAAATGAGAAGGGAATCACTGCTTTCAAGGGCCATTCCTTTTAGAATTTATACATTGTTCGCACAAGTCCTGAGCACAGTTTTTCTCACTGTGAGGCCGGTTGTCTTTCAGATGCCCTCTGTTGATTCATTGTACAGTATATAAACTAACGATTTTGTAAGTGAATAGTGAAGGTTCTCATTAAGCTACGTGGATGCCACGGCTGACTTGGGTTGCTCTTGTCTTCATATGCTCCGAGGACATAGCTGTATTTAATGGCTCTTGTCGACAAGAAGCTTTACTAGTATTGTAAAATACAGTTGGCACTCGTTATCTCAAACACTGATAACACAAACTACTGCTTAGCTTAAATTAAATCAAGGGCAATGTAAATTGAGTTCTTTATAAATTTCTTAAATTTCAATCCTTTTACTTCAAACCAAACGTTCGGATCTCATATGAAGTTGGGTCCCATGACGTTTGAGATAATGAGAGTCAGCCGTATATGGATGTATTGTAAGTTACGTCGTCATATTTTAACCCATTTATGGCTGGCGTCCCAAAAAAGGGACATTGGCAAACAGTGTAAACCCAGATCAGACGCCGCAGAACGCGGCGTCTGATCAGGTTCTACACCGTTTGTATTAAGTTCAGAAACTCCTACAAAACATGGTAATAATTAAAACTAACCAGACACCCCCAATGTAGAAAATGAACCTGTCCAAAGAGTTAAGGTACAAGAATCCATTCGGCATAAATGGGTTAATTAATCCATTTGTGCCTTGCGTCCCATAAATGGGACATTGGCAAACAATGTTGACCCAGATCAGACGCCACAGAATGCAGCGTCTGATCAGGGTCTACACTGTTTGCATTAACTACAGGCATTTCAATAAAACGTGGTAATAATAAAACTGACCAGACACCCTTAAAATGGAAATTGACTGGTCCAAAGAGTTAAGTTACAAGAATCCATTCGGCATAAATGAGTTAATAAGCAATAAAATTAAAGTAAAAAAGGTTTGCCTTTGGAAACAAAGAACACACAAAATCCCGAAAATCGGAGACTCGGTTTGATTGAGTCTCTTCATATGCAACACTGTAGTTTGTGTGGCTGCATACGTCCCCTAACGCCGGCTTAAGCGGTGTTCGATTTTCAAAATAACCAGGATGGTCTAACCACTTTTCAGACCACAGGCAGAACAAGCATTTAACCATATTTACCCTAAGCATTCGGACATCTCGACTCCTTTCCATACTTGTTCTAAAATTTGAACAAGTACAATTTACTACTCGATGTTTTATCTATAAAAATTGATGAATGGGTGGGAAGCAGTGTAAACCCTGATGATTGGGGTTTACGGGAGTGGCGAAGGTGTCGTGTAGCTTACGTCACTGGGGCGTCCAACTAATATTGGTTACAGCTGGGCAAGGCCTGCTATCCTTGTAACAGGTAAGGGTAGAGGGGAATGTTTTTATTTCTTCTGTTTCTTCACTTTCATTCCTGTTCTCTGTCTTCCCTGTCCCTCTCTTTCATCTCCTCTACTCTCTCTTCCATCTCTTTTCTCCCTTTCTATGGGAGACGACACTAAATGACCCATAAGGGTTGACATGTCGTTAAACCCCAACACAATAAAAAAAACAACAAAAAACGGATGAGACGCCGTTTCTCATCCTGGTCTACACTGTTTGTCCTGGTCTGTCTGTCCGAATACATACGGTAAATATGGTATACAAATTTGCCTCCTTCCCCACGCTCCCTGCAACTATTCCCGTTAACAGAGTGTTTGTAGAATGAAGACGTGCTACATGACCAGGACACACAATTCAATCATTATTTTGGCGACGTAGGTCTGGTTATTTTCTGTTGTCGCCCATTTCTTTGTATACGTGCCAACGCTGCCAATATCCAATGTCTGATTTAAGGTGACTTCATACACCTGGTGGATTTTCTGTCATTCTTTAAAGAGGGAGACGACTTTTGTGACATCTGTTTGCTTGCCCTTACACCAAGACTTCTTTTCTGAAAAGGATATATTTTTTCCCTTTTAGATTAGTACTTTCTTTCAGATTGGAGAAAAAACAATTTGACGGAACTGCCTCACTTGAATATGCATCCATTTTCCTCGAACGAGATATTAACCCTTAAAGCGCCAAGAAAAACTACATCTGAAAATGTCGTCTGCTTATGTCGTCTGCTGCATCTTCTTGCAAACTTTTCAAACTTACATTTTGCATATAGGCAAACAGTGTGGACCCAGATCAGACTGCTCCTAAAGGAGTAGTCTGATCTAGGTCCACACTGTTTGCAACAATGACTTTTAAAGTAAACGGCAGAAGACAAAGCAGACGACAATAGTTGTGATTGGCGCTTTAAGGGTTAACGTTTCCCACAATTCTAATGTACCGTACTTACCCTAAATATTCGGACAGACAAGCTTTAACAGACTGTGTAGATACAGATCAGACGACTTAGTGTCTACACTGTTTGCCATTCATCGAGTAGATTTTTGACATTTCAGAAAGTAGTAAAATGGACGGTAAGTGGCTAACCCTTAAGATGCCAAGAAAAAACTACATTCGAAAATGTCATCTGTTTATGTCGTCTGCTCCATCTTCTTGCAAACTTTTCAAACATATTTTTGCATATAGGTTTATGTCGTCTGCTGCATCTTCTTGCAAACTTTTCAAACATACTTTTGCATATAGGCAAACAGTAAGGACCCTGATCAGACTGCTCCTAGTCCTAGAGGAGCAGTCTGATCTGGGTCCAAACTGTTTGCAACAATGACTTTTAAAGTATTCGGCAGAAGACAAAGCAGACGACAATTGTTGTGTTTGGCATCTTAAGGGTTAAGATTTGGGAATGCTTTGGGTAAATACGGTGTGTTTATTCAAGGATCTAAATTTGCAATAAGGCTAATTTGCAACACATCTACTGGTACCATTTCAGAGTTTCTAGGCCAAACTAATTGGTCCATTGGCGCCATGGGAGTCACATATGAGCAGCCAGTGTTAAACCACCAACCAGATCCACTGGTATTTGCGCATTCATCACAGTCCTTGTCCGGCGCACAAAACGGCTGACCGTTTATCGAATCGTTGTTTCCTGACCCAGAAAACCCATCTTCCAGTGCATTTCGGATATGTCCGTAGAAACCATTATATGTCAATGTATAATTTTGTTCTTCACTGGATATAGAAAAATTAGCGTAGTATCCCTCAAAACGCGACGTCTCATTTTGAAAAGTCACCCTCACATGAGCTGTATGATTGTAAGGACTGTTGGTAAGAACTGAGTGTATTTTCTCAAGGCCAATGAAGTTTCGTCCAATCCCGTTTCTGAAAAATAAACAAAAAACAATGTTCCGTATTTATCGTAAGAGCTACACCGTGAGAAAACGTACCTTCTGACATGTGCGCCCAACGAAGACTCAAATTAGCCTGCGCATCCGCACTGTTTGATCGAAGTCTTCGCTCTCCTCATGAAGAAACTGCATTCTTGCATTACGAAAACATGCCTATATAATTTAAACCCCACATATATATAGTAAAACTGGGGTTTACAGCGTATACATTAATTTTCTTATTTTGCTAAAAAAAAAAAAAAAAAATAATAATAGATTGTGGGTACTTGTTTAAAACCGCCTCACCGAGGCGGTTCTAACGAGTACCCATAATCTATGTTTTGAAAATTATCAGATTTTTTTTTTTTTTATCTGAAAATTTTCCTTTTTCGGTTGTAAAATTTTCAATATATTTGAATAGGCGTGTTTTCGTAATGATTATCCAAAATGCGTCCAGTGACTAGTCTGCATTCACGCAGTCTACTCTGAATCTTCAGTGGGCACACATGTCCGAAGTTACGGCTCATAACTGTTCGAATATACAGAAATGAGCCAAACGTGTAGACCAAGATAAGACTGATAAGGATCTACACTGTTTCCCCCCACTCATCCAGCCGAGTATAAACATAAACAGGTTGTCAAATGGACTTATATTTCAAAATGTCGTCTGCTTAATTTTTTACCCGGCATGCAAAGTCTTAGTAGTCGGATATATAATATTTACTCGATGCCATATATTCTGCGATACCATACACAAATTTATGGTATCGAGTAAATATATCCGACTACTAAGACTTTGCATGCCGGGTAAAAAATTAAGCAGACGACATTTTGAAATATTTTTCTGATTTTTCCTAGAAGATAGGATCTGACACTTCATGCAAATTGTCTGCATAGGAGACAATTTGCATGAAGTGTCAGATTTTATTTTTTAGGAAAAATATATAAAATATCATCTGTTTGTCGTCTGCTGAATCTGCCTATAGCTTGGTATGTTAAAGGTATCTATTATATATATATATATATATATATATATATATATATATATATATATATATATATATATAATATATATATATATATATATATATATATATATATATATATATATATATAATTTAAGGGTCACTTACTTAAGGCAATTTTCCATATTCACAAACTGACCGAGTCTATGGGCAAAACCACAGAAGATACTGAAATATCGTTGATTGTTTCTTAACGTGGAACCCGAAAAGAGATGTTTCTAATAACAAATTTTGAAAAAAAAATTCATTTTAAAATTTGTAAAAAAAAATGCTACTTTTTACCCAAAAATAGAAAATTGACATTTGAACATGTCTTGACTTCAAAATGTGAATAAATCATAGAGACAGCTTTAATTTCAATTAAGAAACTCATATTTCATGCAGGTACCATCTGCAAATTATTCACGGTCTATGGGGAATCATCGAGGCAATTTTAGCCTCTTAAAGGGTTGACCTCTTTTTCTGGCCATATCTGTGTGTCTTTTACCCCTAAGAAAGTGGAATTTGCAAGATTGTGTTTTGGGTAAATCATTGTTTTGACTAAAAATAGAAAATTTCAGATACTCTGAAAAAACGTCATTTTGGGGTAAAAAGTAATTTTTCAGAAATTCCCATTTTTCTAAGAATGTTCTAGGCTGACAATGCTCGCGCCATTGACACTTTGGTAGCTGAACGTATTGCTAACATACTGAGCTTATTGAAATGGGCTTGCAAATAGTAGTATTGACCACAGAATGATTTTAACAATTGACGGGTTGCTTTTGCGTGTTAATTAAAGGGAAACTGAAACTGGTGACCCTTTAATTATTTTGTTGAGTATATATACCTAACAACCAAAGAAATGCGATACTGTCAATACAATAAATCAATGTCAATATTGACTGTTTCAAGGCAAACACATTTGAAAACGTTCTGGAAATATGTTTAATATTTACTGCGAAATACATATGGCACTGCAGAAATTGGCAATAGCATATCATATTTATCCTAAATATTCGGGAACGACCTAAGATATCGGCATACTTTAAATGTTTCCCGTACTTGTACTAAAATATATACAAGCCCTTTTAACTATCAAGTGATATGTCTATAGCTGCTGTAAGAATAGCAAACAATGTAGGCCTTGATTAAATACTGTGTTATCCTGATTCTGCATTGTTTTGCAAGGCCTGTCTTTGTCAATACTTAGTGTAAATACGGTACCACTTTGTTGTTGTCCTTTTGTCGCTTGAGACAGCCACATTTGTTTTGTTTCTGAGTATATTGCAACTTCATTTTACGTGAAGTAACTTAACACTTGTCCTGCGGAATAAATTAAGAAGCCACACCCATTTCTAATTTTCAGCCAATCAGATTACTTGATCAAGTTTGTTGATATAGATTCACATACTTAATGGCAAACAGTGCAGATCCAGATCAGTTGGCTTCTACACTGTTTGCAAAGGCAGGGTAGATCCGGGTTCAGCAGGACAAGGGTTAACATTATATACCTAGGAGGCTAAAAATGGTAAAAGATAGTTGCTTTGAGATACATAATATCTATTTAAAGACTGTTGAATACTCTGAAGGCAATGAAACTCAGTCCAGTGCAAAAATTTAGAATATTAGTTGTGCAATGTGTAAAACATTAAGTGAAAAACATATATTTTGCAGATCTTGAGACAATTTTAGAATTCAATAAAAGCGCTTCAAGCACTGCACCATGCCCTGCCACTGCATTTACATCAAGCAAGTGCCATAACTCTGTCAAAAATAAAATCAAGGGAAGGCGAATCAGTCTTTACCTATATAAAGTGACAGATGACCAGTTTCAATGTTCAAAGGGCCATAACTCAGTTAAGTAAACCAGACTTACAGTTCTCGTTTTCTGCAGATCCTTGTTTGTGTTGAGGTTTTACGGCCCAGTCAATCCAATGGGGTAATGTCGAGCGCGGTCAGTTTACCTACCCACACGTTTACTGGGCAGGCTTAGTCCTCTAAGCCGTTAACCAGTATTGTGCACATTCTTTCGCCAGAAACTGACAACTGCCCTTCTTGAATCAGCGGAAGGGAGAGAATGGCCGTAGAAAATATTTCATGATCAATCTCCACGAAAGAATCTCTCATGATGCTTCACATTCGTATAAAGTTTACAAGTATATCACAGAAACTGTTATTTTCAATGTTCAAAGGCCCATAACTCAAAAAGTAATTAAGCCAGACATATGGTTCTTGTGTTCTACATATCATCTTATTTTGCTTTACATTTTGCAAGACTTCAGGAAAATCTCTGGGTCCATTTTCAAGTTATAGAAAGGGCACAAGTATATGACTGGGATCACAATGTCCAAAGGGTAGTAACTCCAAAAGCAGGTAATTAAGAGTTATAGTTATTGTGTTCTGCACATCATATCATGGTGATATACATTATTTTGCATAAAGTTTCAAGAAAATATCTCAAACAAATTTCAAGTTACAGAGCAGACACATATATTACAGAAATCACTATTTTCAATGTTCAAAGGGCCATAACTCCAAAAGTAGGTTAAGCAGTATCAGGGTTCTTATGTTCTGCACCTTGTCTTATGATGCTTTACATTTGTGTGAATTTTTGTCAAAATATCTGAAACGGTTCCCAGCTTACAGAGCTGATACGAGTACACGATAATAATTGTCATTTTCAATATTTACTATGTTCAAAGAGTGGTAACTCCAAAAGTAGGTTAACCAGATGTACGGTTGCGTTCTGCACATCCTCTCATGGTGCTAAACATTTGTGAGAAATTTCATGAAACTATATCAAACGGTGTTTAACTTACAGAGCGGACACAAGTACATGGTAGAAATTTCTACGTTCAATTTTGAAAGGGCAATAACTCAAAAAGTAGGGAGACCAGAGTTACAGTTTATAAGTTCTGCACTTTGGCAAATAAAGCTTTAAACTGGTGTGAAGTGTCATCAAAATATCTGAAAAGGTTTCCAACTTACAGACCGGACACTAGTACATGGTTGAAATGGCTATTTCCAATATTTACGATGTTCAAAGGGCTGTATCTCCAAAGGTAGTTTAACCAGTTATGGTTCTTATGTTCTGCACGTTATCTTATAGTGCTTTACATTTGTATGAGATTTCATGAAAATATCTCAAACGGTTTTCAACTTACAGAGCGGACATGAATACATGGTGGAAACAGCTATGTTCAATGTGAGGGGTAATAACTCCAAAAAGTAGGCAAATTAGAGTTACGGGTCATGTATTCTGCACGTTGTCTTATGGTGTTTTATATTTAAGTGAAGTTTCGTGAAAATATCACAAACGGTATCAGAGTTATGGAGCGTACAGGAGTACATGGTATAAATGGCTATGTTCAATGTTCAAAGGTTAAGTATCCGTAAGTAGGCAAACCAGAGTTACGGTTTATGTGTTCTGCACATTGTCTTATAGTGCTTTACATTGGTGTGAAGTTTCGTGAAAATATCTCATATGCTATCAAAGTTATGGAGCGGACACGAAATTATAAAGCGCTGACGGACGGACGGACATTCAAAATTTCGGACGGTATAATATTATACCGCTCCACTTTTTGTGGCGGGGCATAAAAATTAGATAGTATGCGTGTCTGCACCAACATAGAGCTAGAAGAAGTATTATGGAATATGAAAAATAGGGAAAATCTGCTAAAATGTCTGATTGAGTCTGCTATCGACAGCTAGCACGCTCTTTGCAATCGCATGGGGTTTTACGAGCGGATTCTCATCACAGCTATTTATGCGTGTATTTATACGCGCACTACTTCTTAATCAAACGCAATGCGGCACTATTACGGCGAACTGAATGTGAAGCAGCGGAATTTTGTATGGCTTTTTTATTTCGCTAACATAACTGTAACTGAAATCGATTTAGATAATGTAATTTGAAACATAGACTTCAAAATTCGGTGTAGTAATACACGCGCTACTTTTGTCAAGGCGTTAATTCGGCACGGGGTCCTACTAATCACCCCATGGCACCCCACGATATCCCAAGGCACCCCACGGCACTAAATTATTTCATTGTATTTATTAACTGAATGCTGAAATTACACCAGGGTATTAGTTTTATGTATCCAAATTTGTTTTTGTGATAGTTTAAGACATTAACCTTACTTCAAGCGATTATCTCGGGGCGCCTAAACACCAAGATTCAAACTGACGCTAAAATATAGCAAAGAGACCAATGGTGTAAGTTGATAGTCTATCAAAAATAAGTTTTAACTTAAAATTACATTTTATATTCAACTTTATTCACACCTCAGTGACACGGAGTTGTTTTACGACTGCTGGCCCATTTATAGGTTTATGACCCTTCTTTTTTGGACATCTGAAAATCTCTTGAAAAGGGTAGGCATAGCTGGTCGGGCTAATCTGTTGATGCTTAGGTGAAAACTAGCAAATGACAATCAGTTGTTAACGCTAATCTGGACTGAACATAGCCATTTCAAATTTATTTAATCTGCTCTTGTCTTAATAATAAGTTGATAGAGTAAATTTATAAAATTGTACCAGAATAATCGTGGAGCTACATCAGGTGTTGAATTTGTATGAACTGGAGCATATCTAGAGTTGAACTTTAATAATTCTAGAAATTGGAAATTGCTGCTGGAGATACACTCATTTGGAATAATCAGGTGATAAACTTCATTGGAAAATTAAGAGGTTCATTACTCCAATTTCTGCATTGGCCTATATATGCAGATAATAAAATGGATTTTTTGTGAAGAAAGAAACAAAACAGAAGAGAAATAATTGTATTTGGTTTTTCAGTACATGGTTAGATTATATATGTATATCTGTTTTACACAGATGCCTCAGTAATGAGTCATTCTTATTCATACATTAAAAAAAGTAGAATGCATTTCCATCTGACTGATTTTGAGAAATTGATAGTGAAAGCATGTAGTACAGAGTGTTCATGTTGGTTGTTTTTCAAGGAATAGTAAATTTTCTCACAAGCCTTGTCTCAGAATGTAAATTTAATATTGGATGAAGCCACTGGTTGTAAGCAAGCGTGAAAATATGGATATAGAGCAAAATCCAGGTCCATCATGATCAAATCATATAAATCTACAAGAAAATGCATCTGTATTATTGCAAGGAAGTATCCATCAAGGAGATGAGATATTTAGTCATGATTCAAGAGGGCTTCAATGCCTACCATGTTGTTTAGTATTTTTGGTGAAAGCTGTACAGAAAAGGATCTGTACCAACATGTGGAATGTGAACAACATGAATGAAATTCTGTTTGCAGGAGATAAATTATACGAGTATCCTTTCCTTGATTTAGAGACAACACTCGCTATGACTTTCTCATTCAACCCATATGCAGTCTTCGCTTGACGTACATTTGACAGAGTTTTTAAAGAAAGTCTCCTTTTCAGAAAGTACAATGCCCAGATGCTTGATATATTCCATAGAGCTCCATCTTATGGTGTAGTATTGGTAGCATTGGAATGCCACCTATCTTCTTTGCATGTATTGTGTTTGCATAGAAGATACACAGCACTCCATCAATACTTCACAAGCTAGCAGACTCTTAGGACTATCAGTCCTTTGATTTTTATTTATAATCAGCAGGTAAAAGTTTTACCTTTCTAGCTGGGTAATATGCTTGTTTGACAGACAGTAGGTTGCGTTCCTTTTCAGTGGAAACTAAATAAACTCAAAAGTTTGCAGAATTATTTCTGCGGTTATGAACTCAATGCACCAAGAAATGCTTTATTTATTTAGAATTGAGGCACCATTTCACATTTTTATATAGTAACACGGTCTCTTCAATGGATGCCTGAAAACTCCCTGACAGTAATCAAAGCACCGACAGCACTGGTGGGTCGATATTGTCTCTGAGTGTAGGCTGGGAAAATGGTCCTGGAAGGTGACTTTACATCATGAAAACATGCCTATATAATATTGACCCCCTTAAACCCCACTTTTATATAGTCAAACTGGGGTTTACAGGGGTATAAATTATTTTTCTTAGGCGAGGCGGTTCTAACGAGTACCCACAATCTATGTTTTGATGTGGTACTCGTTAGAACCGCCTCGCCGAGGCGGTTCTAACGAGTACCCACAATCTATGTTTTGATCAGAAATATGAAAAAAATATCAGATTTTTTTATCTGGAAATTTTCAGTTTTCAGAGGTGAAACTTTCTACATATTTGAATATGTTCTGCGGCGTCTGATCTGCGTTCTGCGGCGTCTGATCTGGGTCTGCACTTTTGCAAATGTCCCAAATGTCCCAGTCCAGGTTTTACAGATAACCCTCTAACAACAACACTGATATCACAGCCACATCTTTTACGAAATTACTTTAATATAGATCAATCTTTATATGAATATTTTAAAATGCATTTTCAGCCAAGTTGTGAAAAAAGAAAATTATACAAAACATCCTTCTTGAAAAACTCAAGCCAATCCCTGGATGAATATTCTCACCGACTAAAATTGTCAAAAATGCATTTCTGATGCAGTAGTTAATAAATTTAAATTTATTATGAAAAAAAAAAAAAAAAAAAAATATATATATATATTTATTATATACAAAGTAATGAAATACAGAGAATTATTAATGAAATAAAATGCATATTTTCACTAGTGAAATATAAGTTTTATAAAACTTATATTTTCACTCCTCTGAGCAGTGAAAAATATAAGATCTGGATCTACTGTTTTCTTATTTACATTAATGTTTTCATTACACTAGATGAAAATTTTTATGGTATTCACTGAAAAAGAGTAAATTTTCTTTTTATTTTATTTTTATACGCCAATGCGCGTTTCTGACGTCATATCAAACGTCACCAAACAAAACAAAACATGAACGTCATGGCGCCAAGGGACAAAACTGCGTGTCAGACTTTCCCTTGCAAATGCAAGATTTGCATCTCTTCTATCGAAAGTGATGTATATAATAAAAAGAAAATTCAAATGTTTGTCGTGAATATGACTTTTATTTCATCTCGTGAAGTGAAAAAATGTATATTTCATTCGTGCCTTCGGCACTCATGAAATATACATTTTTTCACTTCACTCGATGAAATAAAAGTCATATTCACTCCAAACATTTGAATATCCCCTCTCTCTCTCTCTCTCTCTCTCTTCTCTCTCTCTCTCTCTCTCTCTCTATATATATATATATATATATATATATATATATATATATATATATATATAAGAAAATAGCAAACCATGATTGTTTTGTAGGTCGTCTTCGAAACATTACATGTGATGAAGTAAAAAATCGCATGTTAAAATAACGAACTGGAGCCTTTAACTTATATTCTGTATAGTTGTTATGCGTCCGCTATTGATTTGTACCCGTCAGAGTTACCCTTATGTAGAGCGATGACGTCACATCTTCATAGCGCGGCTCAGTTACTAACGTTACCTCTTTCTCGTCTAACGCGTGCTGTGATTACATTGGTCAATGATAATAACGTGGACAACTACGTTACGGAAATTTGGCGTTTGTACACTATGGCTCGATTGTAAACAATCGACCAAAAAGGGGCAATTAGGAGTTGCAGTGATTATGAGACCCAATTAAGGCACTGTCTGCTTAGCACCCCTTTAGACAAATAATGAACCATTCTAATATTTTTAGTTATACATACATGTATATGGGTAAATGACGCTTCCATTAGTTTTTCTGTTGACCATTTTTCTAGTGACCATTTTAAAGTAGTATCTATTGCAGTTCTTCGTTTTGTTTGTTCTGTTTTTGCAAGAGAACTGAAGTCGTTACTGTTGCAAAAGCAGGGCGTATCCGGGTTCATCAGGATCAGGGTTAAGATTTCTATAAATCTTCACTGCAATGTCTGCTTCAGGTAATCAGTGCAATTATAAGCAGATATTGCTGGTTCAGTAATAACAGAAAACTGTGATGTCATTTCGTATGCCCTGGCGGGGAGGGGTGGGTTGGGGCTGGTTCCATGAATATAGCCTTTCTTGGGTATTCCCATGCTTATATTGGTTTAAACAGTATTTTATTGTATAAGTCCTTACAGAGAGGTACAAAACAGAACATAGCATGTATGATATTTCTACAAAAGTGATCCAGAAGAAAGTCAACTAAATTAATTAAATATGTACCACAACTACAATAAGTAAAGTAAACAAGGAGTGTGTGATTTACATGCAACAATCAGTGTTACTAAATAGATACACTGTTTTAAGTTCCCTAGTAATTCTTAACAATAGTTGGCAGATCAAACTGCTCCATGGGGATCGGAGCTTATGTCTATCCCACGTCCTGCTACAAGTCCACCCACATTTTTATAGTATATTTACCTGTAATCGTTCCATTTCCTGTTAATAAATCTATCCGTCTGGTTTATATGACGAGTTAGTATATACGTCTCGGCTTGTCGACGGAGTGAGCACTTCACTCTAAAAGGCGGTCTGCTGCGATCCGGTTGAATAAAAATCTGTCGAGACAGACGATGACCCTGTAGGTATGCCTCCACACAATCTGTTGAAATAAATGAATAAAACGTTACCCGGCCCCTTTGAGTGGATGGTATGAAAAAAATTTTTCCTAAACTATTTTTGAGATTTTAAACACACCTGCACATCATAAGAAGAAATACTTCATTGGGGTCACGTATCTTCGGATATATGCAGACAGCGAAGGCCCAGATCAGCCTGTGCACGCTTCACATAAGGGCTTTCGCTGCCCGCAAACAGAATCATTGGATACTACAGAATAGTGCAATATAGAGCAAATGCCCGGATGAAACTGCGCATGTGCAGGATGAATGCGAATCCGCAGATTTTGCACATGCTCGAAGGCACTTTCGCTTGGTGGGGCCAATTAATGCAAAATTTTGGGCTCCATGTCACCACTTTATATAGTTTAACCCTTAAAGCGCCAAGAAAACCTGCATCTGAAAATGTCGTCTGTTTATGTCGTCTGCTGCATCTTCTTGCAAACTTTTCAAACATACTGTTTGCACATAGGCAAACAGTGTGGACCCAGATCAGACTGCTCTAAAGGAGCAGTCTGATCTGGGTCCACACTGTTAGATGAAATAGCTTTTAAAATCACAAGCAGATGACAAAGCAGACGACAATTGTTGTGATTGGCAGTTTAAGGGTTAAAGGGGGAATCATGGGTGGTAGGGTGATGTACACTCCTATTGAACTTTTGTGGGATTAACTTTATTCTTAGCAGTGTTATATTTTATTCAGTAAGCTTATCTCCTATACAGGTAATTATCCGCCCAATTTCCCTTGTCAAATTGGGAAGAGCCAAAACTTGTCGCTAATTAGCCGACATAGCAAGAACTATGTTTTCAGCATAATCGGGGTTGGATACCTACCGTATTTGCGCTGAATATTCAGTAACCTTAATTCCTTACCATATTTAAACAAATCCACTTTATTACTTGTCCGTGTGTTTAACCCGTTTTTATACTGAATAAACTCTCCCAGACTAAATAGTGGAAGTCTAATTTCAATTGTAGGTAGGTCAGTCCACGTGATTTAGATATTCACAGAGAAAAATGACTAAAGTATTTGCAAACAATGCAGACGCAGATCACACGCCGCAGCGCCGTCTGATCTGGGCATGCACTGTTTACAAATTATCTATTTGGGGATCTCACGACTAATATTGATGAGTGGCAAACAGTGTAGACCCTGGTCAGACACCACGTGAATGTATTTACTAATACTTCGGGTAAATACGGCCACCCGTTTGTGGTTTTGACGTAAACAGTCGATCTCATCAGATAAATAATTTTTCAATAATGAAGAAGCTTTTGCGTAAGGGATTATCTTTTTAAACAAAGACCACAAAAGGATGAGAGGAAGACATTAGACGATAAAAGAAAGAATGTTGAAATATAGGAACTGAAGGAGTATTGAAGTCGTCACGTTTATATTAAACATTTCTGGAAAGCTTTACTGTTATGACTGCTTCAGGTTATATAGTCCAATTATAAAGTAGACATTTGCAGGTTCAATAATTAATGACCTTGCTTGCGAATTAACACACTTTAAGAAGTCTGAAGTATATTGAGATGTTTTAATACTGGATGAGCTATTTACAGTCAACTGAATAGTCAACTGTAAATAGCAAAAAAAAAAACAAAAAAAAACAAAAAAAAAAAAACAAAAAAAAAAAAAAAAAAAACAACAAAAAAAACAAAAAAACAAAAACACAACGTTAAATTGGCTATTTACAGTCAACTGCAAATAGCAAAAAAGAAAAAAAAAATCGTTAAATTGGCTATTTACAGTCAACTGTAAATAACCAGGAAACGTTAAATTGACCTTAACTGTCATTAGCCGAAAAACGTTAAAATGGCTGTTTACAGTCAACTGTCATTAGGCTTCAGTTCGATCGTAACTGATCTGTCTTCATATCGGTTAATCAAAGTTTCTTACTTGTAACATTTATTTTTTTGTTGTTGTTGTTATTGTTGTTTATTCTTTGTGTGTGTGTGTGTTTTTGTTGTTTATTTTTCATGTTACATGTACAAGTAAAAATTTATTTTTTTCATCATCTTCTTCTGAAAGAAGCAAAACACTTTATTGTTTTATAAGCATTGTAAAAAGATTGAAAAATGCTTACAAAGCAAAACATGCGCATAAATGGCTTGATATACGTTTCAATATTGTATCTTATATTTATATTTGTTCAATATTAAAAAGATGTATTCTGTATTAATATAGTTATGGCCAATAACATATATTTATTCACAATAAAATATTTATTTGTGTTTTAAAAATATATTTCTTAGCTACATAAATACTTATCGCCAATAAAAAATTATATATTCACGATAAAATATTTATTGGCAATAAAAATATATTTACTATCAATGAAAATATTTATTTGCGATATATATATTTTGCATTATTAAAAATGTTTTGATACAATATTTTATTTGGACAAAAAAGTATCAATATATATATATATAAATATATACTTATTTGCCACAATAAATATTGACAATATTTACAAAAATATTCATTGTAAGTTCAAAAAGTATTTTGGGTAACAATTAGCATTGTGGGATATGATGTAGCCTTGTAACAGAAAATTTCATTGGCTCGACGAAATTTCCGGCAGTTTGATCCTGGGTCAACTCGCTGTTTAGATTTTCGCACTTTAGACTTTCGTGCTCAGGTATCCCCATGTTTGCCGGTTTCCTAGCTTTTTGGAGACTATTTTGCAGTTTTGTAAAACCTTCCATAAGAACTTAAGTTCTGGTTTCCAAGTCTGCACGGAACTAGTGGTCCAAGATCGGCCGCCAAGATCTGGACTATATCAACGTATAATATGAACTAAAGACACTGCCTTCGATGTAAACACACTCAGTCAACTATTTTTTTTCTGATAAGTATAATATTTGACAGTAGTTTGTTTACAAACTAAGTTGGCCTCACGCGCCGGGGTCAATATTGAGGTGACGTGATATGTTCGGTAATTTTTTTATTTGCATTTGTTTTTGTAGTTTTTGTTTAAATTCAGCAGAGTTTATATTTATTCAAGCGCATTTTTAAACAGGTTTATCCATAATTATTTCTTCTTTTTGGCTGATTAATTATTCATTGATCTGCTTACCGTTATGCTAAATTAAAGATGGCGAACGAGATAAAACGAAGTTTGCTACGAGATTCCACACACGAGATTTGAGTGCATAAGTATGTTGTTAGCCTCTCTACAGTAATGCAAAGACTTCGTATGCTTGCTTTAATACTTTTAGGTTTCAAAAATTTTCATATAAAACTTTCTTATTTTTTTCCTATTCTATTCCGTTCAATTTTTTATTTTTTTATTTTTCTTATTCATCTTACTCTATTCTGTTCTATTCAATTCCATTCTATTTCATTCTATTAAATATATCCTTTTGTACTTTATTCTTTTCTGTTTCTGTTCTGTTGTTTTTTTTTTGTTCTCTCTCTCTCTCTCTCTCTCTCTCTCTCTCTCTCTCATTAATATCATAGCATATTCTATTCTATTCCAATTCTATTCTATTCAAGTTTTATTCTCTTCTATTTTATTCTTGTTCTACTCCGGTCTGAGATCTTTTGAGATCTCTGTTCCATCCACTTATTGGTAGCTTTGGTCAGTTTACACAGATCTGTATAGTCTGGTCGTGGTAACAGCGTTTTTTTTTTTTTTTTATTATTATTATTGCTGGAGTCTAGCTACTCGTAGCTTTGCGTCATAAATTGTTTACTCTTCTTTTTGGTGTCATTGGTAGGCTATGTTCTTTGACCGTGGCAACCTTCTTATTTTCTGACGCAGTTCCCAGTTTGGAGATCAAGTCTAATCTAGGGTATGATAAAACTACTGAAGCCCGATAAAGCCCCTGTTTGTCAAATCATTCGTGCTTATTGTAAACCAAATGATTTCAAACGCTTCATTGATAGGATTTGTTGATGACCATAGCTCCTGGTGCGGGGCCATGCATATCTAAGAGTCACAGGGTCCACCTGGAAGGCATTGTGCAACTGAGCCAATCTGTCATTTTTGACAAGCATTCCTTATACAAATTTGCTCCATTTTATAACAGCTGGCTGCTGCCTGTTTTCTTTGCAGTGCTATCGGAATGATTTGGAAACAAACAAATATACATGTATATACAATTTTCAATCAAAGCCCTGATTGTCTCTGAATGTAGGCTGGGAAAATGGTCCTGAACGAGGACCACCCTTAAACTGCCAATAGGAGCAGTCTGACCAGGGTCCACACTGTTTGCCGAAAGGAGCAGTCTGATCTGGGTCCACATTGTTTGCCGGTATGCAAAAATAGGTATGAAAATTTGTAAGGATATTCAGCAGACGACATAAACAGACGACATTTTCAGATGCAGGTTTTAAGGGTTAAGACTGATTCATTTAACCCTTAACTTCCTGTTATCTAAGCAAACATTGCAGACCCTGATTAGACGCCGCGTTCTGCGGCATCTAATCTGGATCTGCACTCTTTGCCAATGCCCTAGTCCAGGTTTTACAGATAACCCTCTGCACTCTGATGTCACAGCGACAAGAATAGCGCTGCTATAAATAAATAACCATTCAAACGTGTGGCTTGATTTCATTGGTCAATGATACATTACGAAACACGCCTAT
This sequence comes from Anodontia alba, assembly GCA_964016985.1. NCBI lineage: Eukaryota > Metazoa > Mollusca > Bivalvia > Lucinida > Lucinidae > Anodontia > Anodontia alba. The sequence goes on from OZ024836.1 coordinate 44,953,159, forward strand.
TTAAATAAAGTGTATATTGAGAATTTTACCAGTAAAAAATGAAGCGCTGCCTCTATGTGACTCAGTTGCCTGGCAGCGTTAGAAATCTGAAAACTGAAGTAAAAAATGAAAACTTTCCGATGAAAAATTCTGGTACTTTTCATATTTCTGCTCAAAACATAGATTGTGGGTCTTGTTAGAACCGCATCGGCGAGGCAGTCCAAACGAGTACCAACAAGCTATATTTTTGGTTTAAACATATTTATTTCCGAAATGTTTACATATACAACACATACAAAAGTACAACAATAGGATTAGAACGAAAGCAAGCTATATTTTTAAGTAGAAATAAGAAAATTAATGTATACCCCTTATACCCCTTTAAACCCCAGTTTTACTGTATAAAAGTGGGGTTTAAGAGGGGTCAAAACTATATAGGCGAGTTTTCATGGTGTATTCACGTAAATAGTTGACCCCAAAACGGAATTACGCTAAAAATGACAAACACAATAACTAGACTAGTAAGGCATACCATCAGGATAGCGGTCGCAGAATTCCCCAGCGTATCCGAGAGCGCAGAAACAAGTGTTATTGTTGGTTTTTATCCCTCCATTTAAACAAGGACCCTGTAATTGAAAGAACAACATTTCTTTTGCTAAATCAAAAGTTAACCGTTTAACGGATTATGTATGGTTCCATTTTATAATATAGCTAGACATTAATATTTATTTATAATTTATTAGTGAACAATTTATAATATCATAATTCGTTTTCGGTTCATAGAAGAAATATCAGTTATATCTAATAGCTATTTTGTAATGGCTTGTTTTTAATGCCGGCTTAACCCTTAAAGCGCCAAGAAAAACTGCATCTGAAAATGTCATCTGTATATGTCGTCTGCTGAATATTCTTGCAAACTTCTCAAAGCTGTTTTTTTTGCATACCGGCAAACAGTGTGGACCCAGATCAGACTAAAGGAGCAGTCTGATCTGGGTCCACACTGTTTGCAGAAATGACTTTTAAAATCACAAGCAGAAGACAAAGCAGAAGACAATTGTTGTGATTGGCGCTTTAAGGGTTAAATATGTTTTTCTGCGGTTAAGATGTGTCAAAGGTTGAGAAAATGATATATATGTAACGGGACATTATCCAGGGACCTGCTAAGTTTCGCTGTTAACCGAGCTACCCCGTCTATTCAATTAGATTCGCCACGAATCTGCTTGAAACAAAATAAAATACTGATGACTGCGACCGTCCGTAGACTCATACAGAGTATCAGGTTCAGAGAAAATACACAACCGCACAGGGACTCAAACCATAGATTTCTGATAACTGACGCTCTGTTGATCAAGCTATTCCTTCGCTATTGTCACTGAGGCTAAATACAATTATGTAAACAACAACAACAACAACAACAACCTATGATGTTTGTTTTCACTTTTATTAACTCAGTTTAAACTAGTCTTTTTTTCTGTTTTAAACAGAACAAACAAATTTGTATAATTTTTACGATCATGTTGAATAAGAAAAGGCGACTTTTAAAGGATCCTTTCTCTGCCAGACGTATTTACAAAAATTACATTTGAAAAGACTGTTCATTTTTCACGGGAGTGAAAACGAAAGAATCACAAGATACTGAAAGCTTATTTGTCAAAAAAGCAGATACTGAAGGCCCAGTCTGCCACAGAGCTCCATTGTCCGCGTACACTGAGTTTTATAGTCTCGTACTATAAACATTTTCGCATCAGTGAACAAAACAAACCCTGATCTGACTGAGTAAAAAATCAACAAGCTCATCGTTTTTGCATATTGCAGTAAGCAACTGTGGCTCCATTTTACAAGAACAACGATGTAGATCTTAAATGGGCCACGCAATGCAAAAACGTGTCTTAGGGCGTATGCGGACAGAGAGGCCCAGTTGAGCTTGTGTATCCGCTCAGTCTTATCCGGACCGTCACTGTTCACTGCCAGAATCACGAAAAACCCGCCTATATAATATTGACCCCCTTAAACCCCACTTTTATATAGTAAAACTGGGGTTTACAAGGGTATACACTATATTTTTCTTATTTCTGCTCAAAAACATAGATTGTGGGTACTCGTTAGAACCGCCTCGCCGAGGCGGTTCTAACGAGTACCCACAATTATGTTTTTGAGCAGAAATATGAAAAATATCAGAGTTTTTTATTTGAAAATTTTCAGTTTTTGGAGGTGAAATTTTCTATATATTTGAATAGGCACGTTTTCGTAATGGGTTACTGTAGAATGTGTCTATGGAGAGCACATGCCTGGATGACGCATAATGATGACGCTATGATGATGTGAACCCGCACATTTTGCGCATGCCCGAAAGCATTTTTCGCATGGTGCGGTTCAAATGGTCGAGTCAGAAAAAAAGGGTCCTTATCGCACACTCGGAAATTTGAGCCAAAACACGGCAGAACTTTTAATAAGACCTGTGTGACCAACGAAGACTCAGACCAGCCTGTGCATCCAACCTGTATGCCAAAGGTTCTCTTTCATCCCTCTTTGGATAGCCCGGAGGCTGTAGAAGGCACATGCGATCGGCAAAGACTCAGATCAGACTACGTGGATGCACAAGCTGATCTGAATCTTTGTTGGTCGTATAAGTCTTATTGTAGGTTTTGTCGTGCGCTGGCTCATTTATAATTTCGAGCTGCACAAGTTTGAGAAAATGAGTCATTACGAAAGTACACCTATTCAAATGTATAGAAAATTTCACCTCCAAAAACTGAAAATTTTCAAATATTTTTCATATTTCTGCTCAAACCATAGATTGAGGGTACTTGTTAGTTGAGGCGGTTCTAACGAGTACCACAATCTATGTTTTGAGGCGGTTCTAACGAGTACCCACAATCTATGTTTTTGAGCAGAAATAAGAAAAATAATATATACCCCTTCAAACCCCAGTTTTACCATATAAAAGTGGGTTTTAAGGGGGTCAAACTTACATAGGCATGTTTTAGTGATGTTTCAGAATTTCTCCATATAACTGTATAGAAGTCAGTTTGGCTTACAAGGTCAAAAGTCAACATATATAGGACCAAGTTGTTAGCAAACATGACAGATCTCTCTTTGCAAAGATTCAGCACTAAAGCTTTCTTAGTTCTTGGCATTCGTGTTTATGTTTTACCATATATTAAATGGTGGCCATCTTGTTCAACAGACTGCATTCATGTTTGTATGTAATTTTGCATTACCTAAACCAGGAAGACAAAAGTTGACCCTGCATATTCAAAGAAAATTAAAAATCGTTCAAAAATGGGGACGGACAGACGGACGGGCGTCGGACGGACGTCCGTCGGGAGCCAAAGTCTCAGACGAGCTATTGATGAAAAAAAAAAACAACAACAAAAAAACAAAAAAAAAAAAAACAAAAAAAAAAAAAAACATAAAAAATATAATTGCAAGTAATAAATCAAATTTCACATCAAGGTAAAGAACTTATAAGAATTTATTATATACAAAGTAATGAAATATAGAGAATTATTAATGAAATAAAATGCATATTTCGAAAAAGTTATATTTTCACTAGTGAAAATATAAAACTTATATTTTCACTCCTCTGAGCAGTGAAAAATATAAGATCTGGAACTACTTTTTTTCTTATTTTTAATATTTTCATCATACAAGATGAAAATTTTTATGGTATTCACTGAAAAAGAGTAAATTTTCTTTTTATTTTATTGTTTACAAGCCAATGCGCGTTTCTGACGTCATATCTAACGTCACCAAACAAAACATGAACGTCATGGCGTCGACGTCGACTTCCCCTTGCAATTGCAAAATTTGCATCTCTTCTATCGAAAGTGATGTATATAATAAAAAGAAAATTCAAATGTTTGTCGTGAATATGACTTTTATTTCATCGAGTGAAGTGAAATAATGTATATTTCATGAGTGCCTGTGAATATGACTTTTATTTCATCGAGTGAAGTGAAAAAAATGTATATTTCATGAGTGCCGAATTTTATGACTTTTATTTCATCGAGTGAAGTGAAAAAATGTATATTTCATGAGTGCACTCATGAAATATACATTTTTTCACTTCACTCGATAAAATTTTTTCACTTCACTCGATAAAATAAAAGTCATATTCACTCCAAACATTTGACTATCCTCTATATATATAATAGGTACCAACACCTTTTCAAACAGAATATCTTTCTACCCGCATATTGGTTTCTATGCCTTTTTTGAACTTGTGATCTTTTCTGTGTATCTCCATAAATATTGTTCAGATCACCTTTTGCACATAGGAGAGAGACAATGATGCAGAACTACATCCTACACATATCGCCTTATAGGTGTGTCACATGTAATGTAATGTAATGTATTGAGCAGACTTTCCCAGATAAGGGCGAGGTTTCACGCTCGTCAAACTGGTTTAACCCATTGTAGACTGAATGAACTCCCCCACACTAGATATTGGATGATTCTAATTGCGATTTTAGGTATGTCAGACTATGTGATTTACATATTCCTAGAGAAAAACGGTTGAACAATTTGTAAACAGTGGAGACCCAGATCAGACGCCGCGTTCTGCGGCGTCTGATCTGGGTCTGCACTGTTTGCCAATTACCGGTTTAGGGGTTTCCAGACTACAATGGGTTAAGAACCACCTACAGCCAGCGGTTTTCCTACTGACCGTTCCAAGACGGTGCCTCTGTTGCAGTTCTTTTTTGTTTGTGCGTCGGTGGATTCATTCGTGACGTTTGTTTTGTCATTACATGATTTTTGTTCCTCGTCTCGGCTTCTTGCCGTGCCTCGCCTTTGCTGCGTGAATATGGCATTTCCTGGATATCTTCACATATTCTTTTTTTCCACACAAACGAACTTCAAATATATTCTGTACCATTCAGACTGAATACGATCTTTGTATTTAAAAATAAAATGCTTTGTATTTCCGCATTTTAATCCAATAAAACATATTGCGCTTTTTTTTTTCATGCCATAACATTCCTGTTTACTCGAAAGCTGTTTGAATAATTGTATTACGTGCTTGTGTTTAATAAAAAAACTGATTATTTATACATTGTATTTCATGCAATTATGGAGAAGGAAAATTTTTCCTGTTATCTTTATGCGGGAAAATATTTAATCTTTCTTTTAACATACATGTATTTTGTAATTGATTATGATTTAATCTTAATGCTTCCATCTGCTTTTGAATCAACTGACTATATTCTCTACAGTCACCAATATACGTTCTGAAACATCTTGACACTTTTGGATGCAAATTTATCATATTAAGTATTTTTCATTGAATGTTTTCTTATTTACATTCTAATACCATTTGGGCCGTGTCGAACGAAAATATATCTTCGATCATGCGCAAAATGCACAGACTCATCCCACGCACGCGCAAAGTTTCATCCGGCATTTGTGCTCCACTGATACATTCTATAGTGTCCAATGATTTTGTTAACGGACAGCAAAGGCCCTGATCAGACTGTGCAGATGCGCAGGCTTATCTAGGCCTTCGCTGTCCGCATATTCCCGAAGACACATTTTCGCATTTGGTCCTGGCTTTACAGTAATATAGATTTTATCATTTTATGAAGAGATCTTTTTGCTTTCATGTTTTGATGAATCAGCTTTACGCTAATTTGCAGTCGCATATTTGACGAACTGTGTGCCAACATCTGCGTGACCTCGTTATTGATTACACTTTACCAGGTAATAAAATATAAAGTTTCCGAGAACGCCATAATAAAACATATTTGCAGAACACAACAATGTAAAGAACAGTGTCTAAATACAAACGCCAGAAATATGAGTCGATGGCTCGATATGTCGACCAATCGTTTTGCATGGGCTGAACTCAAGAGACTGACAGTCAAGAAGACATCCTAGTTTAACCCTTGTCCTGCTGAACCCGGATATACCCTGTCTTTGCAAACAGTATAGATCCAGATCAGTTGGCTTCTAAGAAGCCAACTGATCTGGATCTGCACTGTTTGCCATTAAGTGTGTGAATTTATAGCAATAATCTGGATCAAGTTATCTGATTGGCTGAAGATTAGAAGTGGGCGTGGCATCTTAATTTATTCAGCAGGACATGGGTTAAATGATAAAGGGAAGCGATACATTTTCAGGTAACTCTGTCAAATTATTTTGCATCCCTTCTAAATAGGGATCTATGCTAAAAGGTAAACAACAGCTACCCTTGGGAGGAAATCCTTTCATTTAGCATAGATTCCTATTTAGAAAAGGCTTTATGTGAGAAAAACAAACAGAAAGTCAGAAATACTGTGTCCCTTGTAAAAATGGCAATAAATCTACCAAGCGTGACCCTAACCCCTAAACAGTGCCCTATCCACGTGTGATGCGCCGTCTCTAAGGACAAAAAGAGTCTCAACATGAGAAATCGTACCTTCTGATGTGCACCCAACGAAAACTCAAATCAGCTTGCCCGTTCAGCCCGTCAGGTCAGAATTTTCGTTGCCCGCATGAAGAAACATTTGAATCTTTGCTATCCAAAACATGGGCCCAATGAAGATTTGATTAGACTGTGCAAACGTATCTGAATCTTCTCTTCCGGGCGCACAAGTCCGAAAGAACGTTTTCCGACGATACGGCTTAGGCCTAAAATTTGTAAGGTCTTAACCCTTTTCATGCTGAATAAATTAAGATGGCACACCCACTTCTAATTTTCAGCCAATCAGATTGCTTCATCTGGATTGTTGCTATAAATTCACATACTTAATGGCAAACAGTGCAGATCCAGATCAGTTGGCTTCTTAAGAAGCCAACTGATCTGGATCTATACTGTTTGCAAAGGCAGGGTTTATCTGGGTTCAGAATGACAAGGCTTAAAATTACTTTTGTTGCGTTTGACAACCGTTGAGCCATTAGTGTATTATTGCGCGGAACACATTTTTCACAGTATTTTTGTCATTTAGAAGCAGAGAAAATATCTTTATAATATCCAGTGGCTAACGAAATAGCCCTAGAAGTCTCTGTGAAGAATGCAATCTAAAACGTGCTGAACAAAGGATGCACCGAGGTGAAATATTGATCAACGTTGTAATTCAGTTGTTTGATATCGTTATGAATTATGTTTTGAGCTCTACATTTGTAATAAAGTAATGGATAGAAAACACGAACAAATATCAAACTGTTTGTTTGTAGTGTTTTTTTTTCTTTAGTATTAATGCCGTATTTGATGCGTAAAACTGTCTGAAGTGCTCTGCATATTTGGTCAAAATTAACTTTTCACCTAATGCATGTTTCACATTAAATACATACTGTGGATTCATGTACTGAAACAGGTATACAGCAGCCTCAAAATATATTTCCAGCGTAAAATATTTGCGCGCGCGCGTGTGTGTGCGTGCGTGCGGATAATAAGCTGTTAGAACAGTTGACAACAGTATATCAGCCAGTTGATGAACAAAATATTAGCCACATTGTGACTGATATATTGGTTGTCAACTGTTCTAACAGCTTGATATACGAAACCACACACACACACACACACACACACACACACACACACACACACACACACACACAAAATGGCTTGTGCATCCGCGCAGTTTAACCAGAGTCTAGCGCTGTCCGCCTGAAGAAGCTGGTCGGATTGAGCAGATACGCAAACTGATCTGTGTGTCTTCGCAGTTCGCTTTTGTCCGACGGCATATTTTCCCTCGTTGTGGCTCAGAACAGATATAGCATTTACCTTATGAAAGTACGAACATCCCGGGCGCAGCTTCAGTTGTCCTATGTCAAGAGGTCTCATGTTAGACGGGACCAGGTCGCATGCCGTTACACCAGATTCGACGCAAACATTAAATCCGAAACAATCCGAAGCTTGTTCGCAAAGACGTGAGCAAAACACGGCATTGACGGCTTTGTAAACGTCAGAGTTCGTGGAATATGTACAAACCCCTGCGTAACGTCGGTTAATTTCCTTGTCCCGTACAAGGGTGTACGACAAATTCGGTGCAATGGCGACGGCATGTACACAAGTGAACAAACAGAAAAACAGGCACGACATTTGATCCATTTATTTGCTTTTCTTAAGATCCGCATAATTCAAGTAAAAAACATAATTGTAGCACAATCAAAAATTTTAGCCCAGTTTAGACTGAACAGACTCCCCACACACTATATATTGGAAGAGTCGAATTTCAATTTTAGGTATGTCAGGCTATATGATGTAGATATTCTTAGAGAAAAATGTCAAAATTATTTGCAAACAATGGAGATACTGATCAGACGCCGCATTCTGCGGCGTCTGATCTGTGTCTACATTGTTTGCCAATTATCCTTTAAGTGGTCTCGGACTAAAATAGGTTAAAATCCGCATAATTCGATTAAAAAACATAAATGTAGCTACACGATTTTTTTCGAGAAATGTGTTGACAAATCAGTCCTCAACAGAGCCTGTTTATTTTCATCACCTAAACAAATCTATAATTGTTTAAAAACAGCATACTTCGAAGTCGTCCGCGGAACGGGAAATAACAAGACTCGCGTAGCATGACGGGAAGCACGCGTCAAAATAAAGCTACCGAAGTGGATACCTCCCATCATAAGTTAGAACAGTTTAATATTGATCATTAGTCCATAGCTCCGGATAAAGGGCTTTCAAACAAAATTGTTAATAACTTATTTCTCTTTGAAAACATATGTTGCCAGTACTCATATGGAGCACCTCGTGGAAAACAACAACAACAAAATAACAAAAAAAAAAAAAAAAAAAAAAACCAAAAAAACAAAACAACAACAACAACAAAAAAAACAACAACAGAATATCTCGATACCCCTCTTATGTAAAACTGCTTCTGAGCTAAGATGCTACTTAAATCTATGTCGGACCGATAATGGTCCAACATTTGCTTAAGTGGACTGATAGCTAGGATGTATATAGTACATTGATGGAAATGGTCTCCTTAGAGAACGACCGAAGATGAGAAATAAATAGTCCGAAAGTGGGCATACGTTTGCATGCAAGCCATGCATGCTGTCAATCCATTACGAAAACATGCCCATTCAAATATATTGAAAATTTCATCACCAAAGACTGAAAGTTTTCAGATAAAAAATTTAATATTTTCATATTTCTGCTCAAAACATAGAATGCGGGTACTCGTTAGAACCACCTCGGCGGTATCCGCAATCTATGTTTTTGAGCAGAAATAAGAAAAGTAATATATACCCCTGTTAATCCCAGTTTTACTATATGAAAGTGGGGTTTAAGGGGATCAAATTTTATAGGTATGTTTTCGTGATGTATATCCCGTTAACTAATTATGTTGGGACCATAGAAAATTGTTCGAGACGTGGATAGTTCGAGTCACTGTGGGTTAATCATGGTGCCAGGTCAGGAAGCAAATAGTGATAACTTATGGATTTTCTTTTCGATTTTCTACACAATAATTGTATGATGAGAGAACTCAGTAGAATCGCCTCACTGAGGCGATTCTAGTAAGTAAACACAACATAGAATGTCATGATAAAAAGAAAACAAACCCCTTAATATTTGTCTTCTTGAGCTATCGGAAGAATTCATAGGGACTCAAAAATGAGTTTCAAATAGCCATGGTAAACGAGCCATCGATATTCGATCTATTGAGGTTCGACTGTATAAATGAAGATACCCAGAGGATGCCACAGTCATGAAGCACAAGCCTTTCCGAGGCACCAGAAGAAGGAGAGGTGAGGAACACATAATGACGAAACAGAGGTGAGGAACATATAACAACGAAACAGAGGTGAGGAACATATAATAACGAAACAGAGGTGAGGAACATATAATGACGAAACAGAGGTGAGGAACATATAACAACGAAACAGAGGTGGGGAACATATAATAACGAAACAGAGGTGAGGAACATATAATGACGAAACAGAGGTGAGGAACATATAACAACGAAACAGAGGTGAGGAACATATAATAACGAAACAGAGGTGAGGAACATATAATGATGAAACAAACCCCACACATGAAACCACCGACGCAAAAAGCATTACGAAAACATGTCTATTCAAATATACTGAAAATTTGACCACCAAAAAAATGAAAATTTTCAGATAAAAAAATTCTGATATTTTTCATATTTCTGCTCAAAACATAGATGGTGAGTACTCGTTAGAACCGCCTCGATGAGGCGGTTCTAACGAGTACCCACAATCTATGTTTTTGAGCAGAAATAAGAAAAATAATGTATACGCCTGTAAACCCCATTTTTACTACATAAAAGTGGGGTTTAAGGGGGTCAAAATTATATAGAAATGTTTTCGTGATGGAGAGAAGATCAGTAACAGAGGAATGGTTTTGCAGCGGTAAGCAGAAAACTAGTACGGGCTTAAAACACTTTACTCTCGCGAAGCCTCATCCTTTATTTTACCGCAGCCCCACAATTGTTGGGTCCACTACCTCATTTGTGAAACATCACAGAGAAACACATATAATTAAAAACTGTGATGACACAAAGCAAAGGGTTAAAGTCAGAACTGAAGCTAGAACACAAGAAAACCAGACCAAGACAGCGATGGGCCCGACCTCGGGCATTGACAGTCAGGCACCGACCATCTGAAACAGACTGCGGAGGAAGCCGTCATTTAGCCTGAGGACCGACACACCGTCGTTTAATTAAAGAGGGAAGCAAAGTTATCAAGCATAATTGGGTTAGCAGTCATACGTGTATGGGGTGCCGTTTTACTATAAACCTCCTATTTTTGATGTCACTAATTCGATTTTGTGATATCACTTAATCATGTCTATTTAGTGATATCACTAAACCGAATTAGTGATATCACAAAATCGAATTAGTGATATCACAAAATCAATTTAGTGATATCCCCTATTTTGTGATATCACTAAATCGAATATGTGATATCACTAATTCTATTTAGTGATATCACTAAATAGAGATGAATTTGTGATATCACTAAATCGAATTAGTGATATCACCAATTCGATTTTGTGATATCAGTAAATAAATTTGATTTAGTGATATCACTAATTCTATTTAGTGATATCACTAAATCGATTTTTTGATATCACTAATTCGATTTAGTGATATCACAAATTCATCTCTATTTAGTGATATCACTAAACAGAATTAGTGATATCACATATTCGATTTAGTGATATCACAAAATAGGGGATTTATAGTAAAACGGCACCTCATACACCTGCAGTTTATCGCAGAATATATGTATTGCTAAATTTAACACTTACTTAATTTTGTGGAGTATATATGAAAGACTCATCATTGATAACTAATTAAAAATGCGTTAATAGAAACGTGGTGTTATAGAAGAATAAGGAATCGGCTCATTGCGCAGTTAGTCTTTTCTTTGTCGTCAGAAGCCTAGTGAAACTATTGTCAGTCATGTTTTGTAATATCGGGGCACGCCGCGACAACTAATTCATAATGAATGGAGCCGAAACGTCAGAAACCGTACCTTCGGTCATGTGCACCCAGCGAAGATTCAGATCACATTATGAAAACATGCCTATTCGAATATACTGAAAATTTTACCACCAAAAGGTGAAAATTTTCAAATAAAAAATTCTGATATTCTTAATATGCCTGATTAAAAACATAGATTGTGGGTACGCGTTAGAACCGCCTCGCCGAGGCGGTTCTAACGCGTACCCACAATCTATGTTTTTGAGCAAAAATAAGAAACATAATGTATACCCCTGTGAACCCCATTTTTACTACATAAAAGTGGGGTTTAAGGGGGTCAAAATTATATAGGCATGTTTTCGTGATGAGCCTGGGCATCTGATCAGAATTTTCCCCGGGCACATTTTGGATAGCTGAGGAGACAAACTTTCGTCATGCAGACAACAAGGAATCTGATCAGTCTGCGTTGATGCGTTCGTTGAGCGCACATGGTACGTTTTTTGACGTTTCGGCTCATTTTTTACAGGATGTAATTGAAAATAATAATAAAAAAAAATGTACAAGTAAAAAGTGCTCATAGTCGATAAGATGCCTTGTTAGATACAATATATAAAGTGAAACGATTGCAAACGTATTGATTAGGACGAAATGTAGTTTCTGGACCAAAAGGCAAAACAAATAGTAATTTTAGATATGCTATCACCAACAGTCCATGTCAGCCTGCACAGCGTGCAGTCCGGTCAGGTTTCTTGCGATTACTGAACTTTGAAAAAAGCATATCTGCCAAAACAGAAGATCCCGATCCAACTGCGCAGGTCTAACTTACTGTGTATTGCCGTTGTTACCTGATAACTTAAGGTATATTTTTCTTACTTCAGGTCACTTCATCAACACTCTAAAAGCACAGCGGTCCGGGTTCCTGGACATAAAGGAAAAACAAGTGCGGAACATTAGCGCAAGGGTAGACGTACTTTGTTGTATGAATGACAGCATGTAGAATATTGTCATAGTAATGATTTAATCGTTGCCTTAAGAACTAGGTCATTAATGTACACTTGAATATAAAACATATGTTCCAACAAGACTGTACACATATAACTGACGTGCAATTCACAGATGCGGAACTTTGTTATTGATACTATTATAAGCCATGACTAAATTTAAGGTGGTTGAATGATTTTATACTTAGAAGGAACGGGATTCATTCTTAGAAACATCGTGCTGATAAACAAACAAACACACAAATAAACAATCCCATAAAAAAGAAGAAAACAAAATGACACTTAACTTAAGCCCTGCTCAGCATCTGAAACAATTAATAAATAAAACGCCCTCTGTAATTGCACGACGGTGGGTCGGGCCTTAGACTAAATGTCGGGCAATCTTAAATCCTTTATAGACGGCGTGTGTCTGAACTTACTCGGCTGTTATCGGGCTCATCATGATTTTGCTAGTGGTTTTTCTTCTACTCTGACTTCCGTTTGTGATCGAATCCTCATCTTTGTTTTACAATAGTATTGAAATGTTGATTGTGTACCAACGCACGACAAAACCTGCAATAAGACTTATGCGACCAGCGAAGACTCAGATCAGCCTGCGCATCCGCGCAGGCTGATCAGGGTTTTCGCTGATCGCATGTGCCTTCTACATCCCTCGGGCAATCAAAGAAGGGATAAACGAGAAGCCTTGCCATACTGGGTGGATGTACAGGCTTATCTGAGTCTTTGATTGTCACACAGGTCTTGTAGGGTTTGTCGTGCACTGGCTCGATTACTATGTTTTCCTACATTATCTGTGGATAAGTTAGAAAACCCTACGCGCACCTAACAGGCATTTGCAGCTGAAACTGTATCAGAGGTAAGGGCGAGGTTTATGCCCCAAACAGCTGTGCTGTTGATCGTTCCCAGGCGGCCTTTCTTTTCATTACCAAAACATGTCTATTCAAATATATTGAGAATCTTACCACCAAAAAATAAAAACTTTCAGATGAAACATTCAGGTGGTTTTCATATTTCTGCTCCAAACAGATTGTTGGTATTCGTTAGAACCGGCTTGGCAAGGCGGTTCTAACGAGTACCCACAATCTATGTTTTTGAGCAGAAATAAGAAAATTAATGTATACCCCTTTAAAGCCCAGTTTTACTGTATAAAAGTGGGTATTAAGGGAGTCAAAACTATATAGGCGTGTGTTCGTTCTGTTTTCGATGAAGTGCTGTATTTGTCGTTTTGTGTTATTCAATCCTGACCCACGATTTTGTCTCCATATACTGTTTATACAATGATTCTATTTCGGAATGTAGATGGAGACATACTACTGTTGATGTCACATTGTTATGGTACCCTGAAAAAATAGTCCTATCTAAAAATAGAGTGCACAGAGTAGATATGTATACAGAACAAGGTAAAAAAAGATTGCATTGTTCTGTTTATTCCAGGCAACAGAAGGTTTTTGGAGAAAAATTTCAGACGCTCAAAGATTTTGTAGGGAGTTATTTGGCTGAATGGAGTGCTACAAATAAAAGTGGTGGGCCATTCTAGTTTGTGATCCTGAATAGGAGGAGAAATGTTTTGGATGTCACGGGCGGGCAATGTCGAAGTGATGGAGAGGACACGAAGATCCTAGGATCTATTGCTGACTCAGGTGGCTATTACATCACAACAAAACCTGGGTCTGATATGGAACCAGGGATCTGTAGGAGGTGAATAATATTTAGTCTTGTGGTATATGGAGAAAATGATAAGAGTTGTATTACCAGATATGTTTAATTACTTTTGAAACACACACTATATATATTGGTGTTATTAGCCCTTCTCTTGCTGAACACGACATGCCCTGTCTTAGCAAACAGTGTAGATCCAGATCAGTTGGCTTCTGAAGAATTGAGACAATTCTAACAAATATCCCAAACATATTTTTAAAGTATTACGTACAATATTCTCTCTTAATTTCTTATTGATTGTCACCTCTTGAGATAAGGTTTTGTGCCACTCAAATTATCATTTTAACAACTGTCATTGTATGGTCTGGCGGTACAACGAGATTGACTGTACTTGCAATTCCCTTGTTGCAATTCTTACATTACAGAGTCCGATTGGTTGAAGGTATCCGCTGTTAAAGGGGACTGGATTTACGTACTTTGTAGGTTTTTCGCCTTTTTTTCAAGGCAAATAGCTTTTATTACCTCCTGCTAACAAGGCCTTCTGAAAAGAGTCTATATATAAAATGAACCGATTAGTAGCCAGGCTTTGTGGCTTCCCGTTTGCATTTCTTCAAACAAAGCTCTTGGAGAAAAAAGTCTTTCCTTTTATTGTAGGTCCCTTTTCAGAAGTAAGGCAAAAGTTTGAAAGTGTACCGAATTCACCGTATGTATTCGGACAGACAGGCCTAAGCAGTGTAGACCCAGGCAGACACCGTTAGCTATTCAACTAGCAATATGTAGACAAAACATCGGGTAGTAAATTGTACTTGTTCAAATTTTAGAACAAGTATGGTAAGAAGTTGAGGTGTCCGAATACTTAGGGTAAATACGGTATCTTCCTCCCCCCGACATATATCATCCCACCTTAAATGGGAAAAATATCAATTGAAATTTTGTCAACTGATTCAGTTTGGTCTTCTCTCGGCCAAACCAGCTCGTCAGCTGGTAAATTGAGTTTAACTCCCGAACAATCCGAACTGAACCACCAACCAGAGTTACTGTTCTTGGCGCAATCTCCGCAATCCCTATCAGGCGTGCAGAAAGGTCGTCCACTAATGGATTTCTCCTCTGAAAAGACATCTGATAAAGGATATACTCCTTCGGTACGAAAGCTGGAATACGTAATAGTGTAGTTTTCTTCTTCTGAACCAATTTGAATGCCATCTAGGTAGCCATCATAAACTGTGGCTTCACCTTCAAAATTTATGGCAATTCTCATAGTATAAGTTCTACCACCTACATTTAATAGCTGTCTAATTTTCTCTAGACCTAACCACATGTTAGTTTTAGCAGGAAGACCAAAGCCATATCTGAAAGAAAGAAAAAACGGAATTATAATGGGCGCGTCAAGCAAAAAAGTGTCGTCGAACATGCGCTTATTGCGCAGATTCAGATGAGCCTGTGCATGCGCAAAGTATCATCCGGGCCTTTGTTCTTCATTCATACATTCAAATTTGTCAATTTTTGAGTTGATCCCTTTTCAGAAGGGAAAAAAAATGTTAGAGTTGTCTCCCCTAAAAATTTAACCATTCCCGAATCACTGACTTCAAGAAATAGTAATTATAGAACTGGAGTGATCAAGGTATACTATCTGCTGTACATATTTGTTAAGTGGAATGGCTGGGGCAGCTACAAAACTTCATCCCCCCAATCAAGTTGTAAACATTCCTTTGCACTTATTGGTCAGTTACTACTTTGGTCTCTCTCCACTTTACAAATTTTGGTTTTGTAGACACTCGACCGTTCGCATACATTGTAAGTTACTACTTAATTGCAGATGACTTGCATATAAGCGTTAAAGCATTGTTGTATGTATGTATGGATGGATGGATGGATGTGCGTGCCTGCGTGCGTGTATGTATGCATTTATGCATGTATGCATGTATAACGAAACTCAATATTAACCATTATACACTTACTTATAGTCATTCCAAGTTTTTCCCGCGAAATGATCCGTTCCGTCAGTGCTACGTTTTACTATCCTGGCAGACGGCTCCTGTACAAGACGGCACTTGACTTCGAAGGGAAGTAAATCTGTACTGGGTTGAACAATAGTCAAAGGTGAATTCCGGTATCCTTGATCATAGGCTTCAACACAATCTGCAGTAAACAGGGAACCATGAAAAAAGTGGATATTTTATTGGGCATATATGTCTCATGTCAGCTGGCATAATATGGGTCACGTCATGCGAAAACCTGTCTTCGGACATATGCGGACAGCGAGGGCTCAGATCAGCCTGCGCATCCGCGTAGTCTGATCAGGGCCTTTGCTGTCCGATGCCAGAATCATTGGATACTATAGAATGTATCTATGGAGAGCAAAGGCCTGGATAAGACCTTGCGCATGCGCCAGATGATGTCAATCCGAACATTTTGCGAATGCTCGAAGACACTGTTTTCGTTTGGCGCGGCCCATATGAAGTTTGCACATACTTACAACAAAAAGATGTTCGAACAGAAACAGTTTGAATAGTTTTTTAACACACTGCTTGAAAATAGTAGTGCATGAAATTTCCAATGAATTAATACACACTTATAGACTATTGAGTCATTGAAGATGATGTGATATCCACTGGAGAATACCAATATTGACAGAACGATAGCCGAGGTCAGTATTGGTATTCTCCAGTGAATATCACATCATATTCATTGACTTAATAGTCAACAATTGTTTTATTATATAACCAATGAACAGACTGATAAAGAATTACATATTTCATAATTATAATTTATCCATCGAAATTCTTTCAGGTGACGTTCTTGTTTTAGGTACACATATTCAATGGGGAAAAACCCCGAGACAGTAATCATCACAAATATTCACTGGGCAGACAAAAGCTCTCAGTACAGTCTATATTTAGGTTACATAATACTGTTTCTTATTTATTAAATGTATTCTCAAATAGAAAGCAACTTTCGCTAGAAATGGCCCATATAGATTACAACAACAGTCGGAGACATTGAACATTTGTACGATTCTCGTGGTCACAGGCCTTAGGAAAGTTCATGCAAAAACTATGTTGCTGAATGATATATTTACGCATTTTTTAAGAATAGTTATACAGAACTTCTTTCATTAGTTTCGCGAAATTTTCTATTCCCGTCCAGTGCCCAGTGTGGGGAATCCGCGTGACCAAATGACTAGGTACACGGAGTTGGTAACTATTTTTAGCTCCGCATAAGGTAAGATTTTTTAGAATATCTCTATTCATACCAAATGGAATTTGTTCAAACAAAGCGCAGAGTACGCGGAAAATCAAGTTCTTACTGGTGGTGTAAGCGCTATTCTGCGATCTGGTCAAATTCTCGAGAACATTCGAAGAATGTTTTTGCTGTCAATCTGGGTTACCGGGACAATGTACATGAATTTTGACGAAAAACATTCTCCGAATGTTCTCGAGAATCAGACCAGATTGCAGAATAGCGCTTACACCACCAGATGGGGCTTGATTTTCGGCGTACTCTGCGCTTTATTTGAACAAATTTCGGCAGGTATAAATCGAGATATTCTAAAAAATCCTACCAGATGCGGAGCTAAAAATAGTAACAAACTCTGTGCACCTAGTCATTTGGTCAAGTGGATTCCCCACACTGGTGCCTTTACTGGACAGATTCAAACTTCAAAAACGTCTAACTGGCGGTGATATCAGTCTACTTATACGTCACATTTTAATGTCAATTTTATGTTGGAACACGTAGTCTGTTTGACGTATGGCGTTGCGTGAACCGTGCGATATAGCTGCGCTTTGATTCAAGGAGGATGGACAGATTTTCGTGTTAGGGGACTGCTATTCTCTAAAAATTGTTTCGCTTTACTATAGAAAAATACTCTCTCCTCTTGAGCTCAGCACATTCGGTCCATTTGGAGTAGATCCCTTTACAGATGGGAGCCAAATTATTTTGAATTGAGGATAGTAGGACACAGATGTCCGAAAATTAAGGAGAATGGATACACTTTCGCGGGAGGTAAAATTGTTTTACCTCTCTTATGAAGGAATCTTCTCTAAAAGGAAAAACCCGTAGGAGCCACTTCATACCCCTTAAAGGCATATATATATATATTCTCCTTAATGATAGAAAAATACCTTGTAGATATCTTTCACAAAGGACACCAGCGAAGTTGTACGGACACTGACAAGCTCCATTCTTGAAGTACCCACCATTCCAGCAAGGTCCCTGAAGATACATATTATACAATGAAAGACTAAAAAGTTAGAAACAAAGAACGCACAAAAGAACGAAAATCGGAGACTCGGTTTTTTAAGTATCTTCGTGTACAACGATGTAGATTGCGAGGCGTTTTATGCACCCTAGCACCGACTGAAGTTGTAATGCATTTTTAAAGAAACCAGAAAGACCTCTGTGATCTAAAAGGAAATAAAAATATAATCTTTATTGTGAAGTACGAGGAGGCGTTTTACGACCGCCACACGGCATTTGGCACCAGCTGCAGTGAAGTAAAATAAAAGTATGGAAGTTTGCCTTTGGCACACACTCGTCATGTCACATGTAGCTTCATTTCGACAATTATATGTAAAAATGTTTATAAAGTAAACATAACCATGCCAAAAGACCTCGAACGGTTTATTTTATATAGTTGCTAACATAATGGACCCTCGTTACAACGGTTGGACTTGTTTCCAAAGATATTGCCAAATGAATTGCAGTTGTAGAAGAATCCTTAAACGGAGCAGAATGATATCTTAGAAAGAGATTGTGTCATTATTACGTTCTCACAAAGCTTATGTTTTGGATACATTTTAGAATCGCCTCACTGTGTTATTCTAACAAATAGCCAAAATATATGTTTCTTGAAATATCAAATACCATATTCCTATATACATTTCTAATTAACTGTCAGATCTTGACCGAAATATTCGTGCCAGTCAAATAATCATTATAACGAATTTGTCGATGTATCGAGTGCCGATATAAAGACGGCCGAATGCATTTTCATAAAATATAAATGTCCATTCATAGCTAATATATTTGTGTTGTTTGTCATCATATAGAACATAGCAAATATTTAGCATTTAATTTTATCCAGTAATATACTGATATACTGTCACATTTTTTGGGGGGGTAATGAAAATAAAAGTTGCCGTTTAGGACTAAGAGAATCGGAAAAAAAGATATCACTTCCTCCCCAGTTACCAAAAATGCACAAAAATATATCTCGCCAGCACATGTGAACTATTTAGACCAATGGCCAGTAAGGCGAACCCTCCCCCACCCTCCCCTCTCTCCGCCCCAATAGGCAATTTATATTAAGAACCTATCAAACCCTGCTTTCTGTCACTTGAAAGTGAAAGCGTTTGCATGTTAAGCTTAAAACACGGTCACACACAAAACAAACAACAACAAAATCAGCGCTTTAGTACGGTCAGTACTAAATACTATCCGGGTACGGGGTTTTAAACACATTTTACTGGTATCAAATTTTCACGTGATGGTTCAAAAGGTATATAAATACAAAATGATTATTCGGCTCGCAATCAGTCATTTAAACGTCACAGGAAAACATTGTAAATCAAATTAAAGCCTACAATGATGAAACAAAGATGACAACTCGTGGCAAACACTTCAAACACTAGCAGCAGCAAGAGGTAAAGAAAAAATACTTGTTGAACCACACCATGGTGGGCCCGAACTTAAAAATAACATTGGCCGTCAGCCCTCTAATGAAATATTTAGGTCGACACTGACATAGAGGCTGACCCGAACTACCGCCGTGCATTTAAGAGCAAAGCATAGCTATGAACAATTTTTGGGTTAAAAATATGCATACAGTCTCGCACAATATCCTTTCTGGCGACAGAATGTGCACAAGTACTGGTTAACCGCTTAGAGGACTAAGCCTGTCCAGGGAAAGTGTGGTTAGGTAAACTGACCGCGCTTGACATTACTCATATGGGTTGACTGGGCCTTAAAATATCAACTCAATGATAAAACTCGCATTATATCCATGTAGAAACTTATCGTTTTATAAAGAAACCCGAATAAGAAATTTATAATTTGGGCCTCGCCATGTGAAAACGTGTCTTCACATCCGCGCAGTCTGATCAGCGCTTTCGCTGTCCGCAAACAGAATCAGTGGCCACTATAGTGTGTAGCAATGGAGTGCAAAGCTCGGTGCGAGACTTTGCGCATGTTCGGGATGAATCTGAATCTGTGCATTTTGCGCATGCTCGAAGACTCTCTTTCGCTTGGCACGGCCCATCTACAATTTTATAGGCATTTCTTACTGTAATGTATTATAGGGATCAAACATAGTTTTTCATGCATTAACATTCGCCAGGTCCATTGGGAGGTGTTGAAAACCGAGGCCGAAGGCGAATGTTAATGCATTGAAAAACCATGTTCGATCGCTATTATCGCATAAACCTGAAAACATTTGCTACATTTCGCGTTATTTCTTGCACTATTTTCTTTCGCCTTTTCACCGATGTCTCGCGAACGTAATTTTCACTGACTATGCTCGTTCTAGGGCCGAGCAGTACACATCTCGTAACGGCAGCAAATCTGTGGCCCCGGTACGACCATATTGAAAGTAGGGTTTAAGGGAGTCCGTGATGTGTAATGGTAAAAAACCGCCTTAGAACGGTCAATAAAAAGCTACTGATGCCCGGGTACGAGGGGGAGGGGTTGGTGGGGTGGGGAAAGACGAGCTTAAACCAGTTTTATTCGCGAAAGCTCTTATAATGACCATTAGTGTAGGCACGTCCTTTTCACGTAAGTTTGTATTTAATGATGCTGATAGTCAAACGAACATGTGAAAAGGTACCTTTGTACTTATGCGTCCAGCGAGGACTCAGAAAAACTTGTGTACCCGCGCTGTCCCATCAAAGCCTTCAATGCGCGCTCTAAGGATAGTGAATAATCCTAGATTCCTACAGGCGAACAGCAAAGGCTATGACCAGACTTCGTGGATATGAGTCTTTGCTGTGCACAGATGTCCGAAGGTACGTTTTTGCACTCTTTTGCTCAAAGTTACCTTGTGTAAGTATATACATCCATCTTGGCGGTCAAGGTCACTGCACGGTAATGGTGCCAATAAAGATGGCATAAGTTCGCAAACAGCTGGAATTGATATGTCACAATAGTTGAATCCGGAGCATTCTTGTCCCCTGGAACAGGCTACAGCACACTGTATGTGGTTCACTGAGTAGTATGTGTCCAGAGCCATTTCCGTCCGTTTCAGATCCTTGTAACAGCCTGCTATTGCCCGAAAGTCGTTTGTCAAGACATCGGAACACCGAATAACTGAACCGAAACTTAATACAATAAAACCCAGGATGTCACACTTTATGGTACAGGAAATTTCCATCTTAATTTGTTTCTACTAATCTGTAACGTGTTTTTACTAATCTGTAACATCCAAGTTCTGATTGAACGAACTGCGCAGGCTCAAACTACATGATCTTACATGAACACATGTAAATTTTCATTAATCCAACGCGGCTATAATAATGATAAAAAATGTAGAAACAATTAGCCATTATCTGAATTAAAGAATTAAACTATTATTATGCAACAACAAAATTTGAAGTCAATGCATAATGCGCGTGAACCATATACCTGTCTATCCTTTACAAAAAATTAAACCCTTAACCTTTACCACTTTCTTGGCTAATTCAGCAGATGACAAATTGGTGATATTTTCCTAAAAATATTTATATCGTCTACTGAAAATTTTACCAGGGTGCTAAGCGTTAAAGCCTCAGCAAATTTGAAGTAGACGGCAATCTAAACTAATCCACATGTTTTGTTTTTCATGTGAATCGTTTGCTCTGAAAACGATTCCCATGAAAGGTCAAGCATTATTTTCCCGGAAAACTAAAGAACTAAATTTGAAGGCACTGCATAATGTTCATTAAACTTACACTGCTCTTTTTTTTTTTAAAGTTTAAGACAACTTATACGAAGCGAAAATCTTTTCATCATGAAATCATGCCTATATAATTTTGACCACCTTAAACCCCATTTTATAAAGTAAAACTGGGGTTTACAGGGGTATACATTATTTTTCTTATTTCTGCTCAAAAACATATATTGTGGGTATTCGTTAGAACCGCCTCGTTGAGGCGGTTCTAACGAGTACCCACAATTTATGTTTTGAGCAGAAATATGAAAAAAAAATTTATCTGAAAATTTTCATTTTTTTTGTGGTAAAATATTCAGTATATTTGAATAGGCATGTTTGCGTAATGATAATACAACTATTGTTTTGATACTTTATTAAACCCAGTTGGAGGCGCTTTCCCGTATACCAGTTGTTATACCATTTCTAATATGAAAACTTGCACTAGGAAATATACAAAAATGACCAGACGCGCATACAAATCATTAATAATTTGGATCGGTTTTGTTTATTACTTCCTGCTTTTCTACGCAAGCGGATGAGTTATTATTGGCACCGGGTACTTAATAACTGGATTTCTTTTGTTATTCCGTTGTTTCGTGTTTTCATTTGTGATTACATGAACGTTAATAGCGCAATGTAAGTGTTACAAAATCAATTTGGCCGCGCCTCAGCAAAAAAAAAAAAAAAAAAAAAAAAAAAAAAAAAGATCATTTGGCATGTGCGGACAGGGAAGGCCCTGATCGGACTGCGCATTCGCTATCCGCTTGCTGGTTCACTGAATGCTTAACAATGTATCATTCATTATAGGCTCTTGTAAGACTATACGGTCTGGGTATTTTCTGTTCGTCCCGACGACACTTGCTTGGTTATCGAGGCTGAAGTACATATCTTGCTAAATTAATTGAATTTATCGCATATCTTAATGGCTATGACTCAGTATAAAATATACTATTGTTAGCGCGCTGGACACGCATATCTTCCTTTAATGACATCCCTCCACCCACAAAAAATAAAATAAAATAAAATAATAAAATAAAAAATAAAACGTTTGAACCAAACTAAATGAAAAAGCTGGTGTTACTTAGCAGCAACCATCCCCACCGAGCATACGTCAGTTGCCATTATTCGCCAAACGGAAGAGTCGCAGACATCAGACAAAATGCCTAGGCACGCATTGGGTGAAGAAAATTCCTGCATTATTTGTTTAACTTTGAACAAAGTGCCTACATAATTTGTGAAATTTTGAACACATTCCTGCATAATTTGCAAAACTTTGAACAAACCACCCACTAAATTTGCAAAACTTTGAACAACATCCTGCATAATTTGTAAAAAAATGAACAAAATTCCAGTGTAATTTGTACCGTATAGTATTAAATGTCCATACTGTTGAATGTCTGCTCTATTCCTGTACAGTTTGTAATACATCTATCGAATTCCAGCATTATTTTAGTGCTTTAAATATCATAAAAAACATGTAAATGAAACAAAATCCCTGTTAATTAAAATAATTCAAACTAAAATCACTGCCTGGCTTGGGCCTTTGTTGTTTGTCTATTGTCCAAACCATCTTTGTACGCGACGTAGTTCAAATCATTGTATTTTTTTAATCTGGTTAACAGACATCATTGTCTTTGTTAACCGATTGACACCAAATTGTTTGCTCTTTCAAGCGGAGGATCATGGATTCTGACCCAATGCTGTTAGGGAAAGTTTTTACATCATAACTCCTAAACAAGTATTAGCTTTCACAAAAAGCTTGGTCAATGCTTAGCACAAAATGTGTGCTAAGCGTAGACCAAGCTATTTTTATGAAATATAATACTTGGTTCTAATAACATTGAGCAGGCAATGGGAAAAAGCGTTGGACCAGCCCATGACCTTTCATAAAGTGCTTCCGGAGCAATGACAAATATTAAGATTGTCTACGCCCATGAGCGTATACAATCATGCGCCACATGGCCTTAAGTGGAGTGTAAAATAAATCGGAAAGACATTATCTGATGACAGACAGTACAGCTAATTGTGCAACGGAAACACATATAAAACATACTAGGTGTTGCCACCATGTTGCTTTGATGTCTAGTGTCTTTCAGACAATCTTCAAATAACAACAAGACAATAGCATGCCCTACACGTTTAAGGTGATATATTTTCTGCCATTGTATTACAAGGGAGGCATCTGTTGTAAATTCCTGTTGGCTTTTCTGCACACTGATCCCCTTCTAAAAAGGGTTCTAGTCTAAAAGGAAAGAATTTGCTCCCCTTGGGAGCAAATTCTTTCCTTTTAGAGTAGAACCCTTTTGAGAAGGGAGGAAAAACAATTTTGACAGAGTTGCTACCCGTGAGAGTGGATCAATTCCCCATAATTGATTATTCTGATGGTTCTGTTATATCTGCTACAATTGGAGAAAATTACCTTCTGACAAGAGTGCCCAGAAAAAAAAATCATTCAGACTGCGCAGGCTGATCTAAATCTTCGCTGGGCGCTCTGTCGATAGCCAAGAATTTAAAGCTTCTTCATACAAAAAAGGGTAGACTCTGATCAGACTGCGTGGATTCGCACGCTTATATGAGTCATCGGTGGGCGCAAATGTACGAAGGTATATTTTACTTATTTTGGGTTCACATTATTCAAAATGCGTTTAGATCTCATTTAAAAAATACTATTAAATGTTATTTTACCAGAAAGGCATGCGTCATTTCCAGTGGCGTTTTATCGGGTAATCTGTGCCAAACAGGAACACATTATTCAACTTAATGCAAATTTATTAGCATAAACGCTGACTGAGGCGCAACGGCAGAGAGCGGACATGCGCCCAGCGAAAATTCTGATCAGCCTGTGCGTTCGCATGTTCGCGCAGTCTGATCAGAATCTTCACTGGTTGCAAGTTGGATAGCTACCTTTGCAGTGTTTTTTTTTCATGAGGGCAACTAAGATTCCGATCAGACTGCGCGAATGCGCAGGCTAATTTGAGTCTTCGTTAGGCGCTCATGTAAGAAAGTATGGTTTCTCACGTTGTGGATCGAATGTCTTTTCAGGGAGGCAATGTGATATCATGCAACTGGATGACTGTAGCTCCACCAGGTCAGACTACATAACTGAGCATGAAATTTTCTCTGCTAATAAATATGAAAATGCCAACTATAGTTGGCATTTTCATATTTATTAGCAGAGAAAGTTTCATGCTCAGTAATGTTTAGCGAGAAAGAATTTGCAATTGTACATAATTTGATGTTTATTAGCGGGCCAAATTTCATGCTCAGCTGAGTTGAGCATGAAAGAAGTTTTATAACCTCGGGACCTTGTTGCTTTGATTTCGTACTATTGTTACCAATGTTCTATCCATCATACATTTGTAGTTTTTAATTATTCCTCTTTGTGCCATTGGTAGGCTGTAGTCTGTGATAGTGGATCTTCTTGGATACGTCGTCTAAATTTCTTTTGGAATTCTAAAATGTATTGTCTACAGCCTGGTGACAAAAAGTCATTCCATTTTCCGCCATCTTGGATTTTAGAAACAAAACATAAACATGAAATCAAATGTCACTTTTGAATTTCTGGACCAAAAGCTCTACAACATTGTAATATAACCACTTGATCTTATAACTGTTTGTAAACGTCTACGAAAAGAGGAATAAAAGTCACTTATATATTGAAGAGGGATGTTTTCCCAAGCACTGATCAAGTTTGCCTTCAGATCGTCCATAGTACACACCAACTACTTGGTAACATCATAACCGAACTAAGAATATATTTACCTTGAACATATTTACAACCAATTAATACTTAACATGAGAGAGTATCATTTTCTTCTGGCATTCAAGATGGCGGAAAAGTTGAATGGCTTTTGTCGCCAGGCCCAGAGTTTATAAAACGTTTTTCGTTGTGAACTCAGCTGAGCATGAATTGTCTCTGCTAACAGATATGAAAATACCAAGAATAGTGGCATAGCCAGAACGGAATTATTTTTACGCAAACTCAGGAAAAATCTATCTTGAAAATTATGCCCAGAATAGCTTCTAAAATAGGGGCTACTCTTAAAGGAAAGAATTTGCTCCCACACCCACAGAGAGCAAATTCTTTCCTTTAAGAGCAGCCTCTATGGTAAAGAAGCAAAATATTTTTTTAAGTAAATGACGCTTTATTATAATCATTTTTCATAGCATGTTACGCACATGCATATGTGTGCGTAATGAGAGCTACGCCTATGCGATGGGTTACGAAATAGTGAACATACCCATAACGGGCAGTAACTGTATGTTATTGATCAGTGCACTACTGTGCAGATTTAAAGCGGTGGCAATTTATATTAACTGATAATAAAAAGTACCCAGTGATATAACTATTTCAGATGGAGCACAAGAAAAAGAAAGGACGACATGCACTTAGCAGGTATTTGCACCCCCCGCCCCCCCCCACCCCCCAGCCCCGCCCCATCACCCTCTGAAGTCAAAAAATAAAAGTTACAGTACAGTAATTTCTTTTAGCGTGTTTATTTGAGCAAGGATTCTGGTACCAGAGTCGGAATTTAGCAATCATATGGATTTTATGGTTGTTAAACTAATAGAAAATGGCCGTCTTACCAAGGTAAAATAAGGAAAACATGCTTTTTTGGGCTATTTTCAGAAGTTTAACTGTGAAATTAACACAGAGCACTGCTGGATTCCAAAAAGATATTTAAACAGATGATAAGTATTGTCAAAATACACAAAATACCAAAATATATGTTTGGTATTCGGCTCTTCTGGTACTTAATTTCTGTCAAATCTTACAAGTGCATATTTCCTTCATGTTGAACGCCATTTTTGAGCAAGCTTAAAATAGGACTTTTGCTTTCATGTTATATCTGGCGAAACTAAAACGAAAAGTTTTAAAATTGGTTCATTTTCAATGATGAATTGACAAGAAAAAATTGTCACCTGTTTTTATTGTAAAGGGACAGAACTCTGATCCAATGAAGTTGTCTACCGCTACATGATGGGAACAGGAAAAGGTGCTTCAAATAGTTTCAAGTAATACCATCCTACAGCAAGGCCTTCCTCTCAGTTGGTAGAAATTTGATGGATGATATTCTTCTCGAATCAGTCTGTGCATCTGCGCAGTAAAAACATTCCCGTCTGTGTGCTCTACGCACAGCTAAACATTATGCATCTCAATGGGCACACAAAAAAGACAGATTAGCTTGTGCTGCCACGTAGTTTGGTCAATTTCCACCGTGAATATACTTAGCTACGTGCATGAAACCCCTCTAGAGTGGAATGAAGTAGAGACACTGAGACTAGCATTAATCATGATAATAATAACAGCTGACCAAATATGAACAATCCTATCATTAGGATTGGAATCAATGTGGTCATTAGTATGAAAATTCTAAGTCCTTGACCTTGACCTCAAGGTCACAATCAAGGACGGAGATGGTGCTAATAAAAGCTCTTGACCAGTCTTCGCATATTTTTGGATGTAATGAGGATTGAAACTTTTGATGCAACACTTTAATATGAAATTTTAGCTCAATGACCTTGACCTAAAAATAATTGGCAGTGGTAGGGACGAAAGTTATAAACATTTTGGACTAGTACTTATCATCAAATCGAATATAAATAAAATCCCTCTTAAGGTCGGCATGTTATCTTAATATATAAGCTTTAACATGGAAATTTAAGACTATGACTTTGACCTTAAGGTCAAGGGCAGGGAAGGTGCTGATAAAATTCTTTGACCAATGCCTATCATTATACCAAATATTAAATAAATCTCTCTTAAACTCTGAATGCGTTTTTTTTTCTTCAAATATGAACTTAAACATAAAACTTTAGCACGGAAATCTAACTCTGAGACCTTGGCCTCAAGGTCATGTGCAGGGACCGGAAAAGCACAAATCATTGAGGTAGTACCAGTCATTTTACCAAATATGAACTAAATCAGTCATAAAGGTTTGAAAAATATGAGGACGAAATATCTTTTAGCACAAAATATCGTATTTGTGGACTCCCGACGCTGATGCCAACGCTAATGAGAGTACCGACGCCGATGCCAGATTAATTAAAATAGCTTTATCAGACCTTTTACAGGCAAGCTGATAAACTTTCTTAAATAAAAATCAAATTTAAGTTAATATGCAATCCGTGAAGAAAAATAATCCATTAATGCATGTCTCATTCAGCCAGTTTTGCGATCTGCATGTCTTAATATAGTCAGAAAATGGGTCATTACCTTTGAAGTGAAGTTTACACTTATAGCAATTTATTGGGATGACCCAACTATCACTCACACTAATATGGGCCATGTAGGTTGGGGCTCAGTTTTGGGCCTTAATGCATGTAGTCTTTTTGCCTGAATCAATGAATGATACCATGGATTAGACGGTATGTGTTTCAAAAAAAAAAAAAAAAAAAAAAATAGACATTCTAGCAGTTGGTTTATACATACATACATACAGACATACATACATACATACATACATACATACATACATACATACATACATACATACATACATACATACATACATACATACGTACGTACATACACACATACATATATACATACAAGGAGACTGGATGCAATTGCTTGAATTTCCCGCCATTTTAATTAGCGACAACTCTTGCGCTTTCCTGCTCACAAACCCTTTGCAGATTCTTCCCGTTTATAGAAATCCTTTTTTTTTTTATTAGGGAGGCAAAATCACCCTTCCCTGTAAATGTATTCATTTCATTTCAAGCAAAAGTCCTGGCAAGATAACGCTGTGTCACCATTCAATTTGTACTAACGCCGCGGCTGTGTCACCACTAAATTTGTACTAACGCCGCAATTTGTCATAAACTTTTTTTAAAACTTGAACTACCCCAGGAATTCCGAAATATATGTAGAGTACGTATCTTCGTAACAACTAATCAGGAGACAGACCCCTGATTAGTTGTAACGAAGATACATATCACGCTGTGCATAAGTTTATTACAAACTGCGGCGTTATTACAAATTGCGTGGTGACATGTGTGGGCTGAGCATTCGACTAAGTATATCTTTTGGTTTTCATGTGGCAAGACCAGAACACTTGCGCCTGAGTATGTATTTGTTGGCTACAAAACTAGTTTATTGACAATTTGTATTTCACTACAAGATCTTGAAAGATAACAAATCATGAAGAACGCTTGTGAGGCAATCCTTTCATCATTGTTGTTTGTTTAGACACATGGATCATCATAGCAACAGCTAAGGCGCTTTTTTCATCCGAAAAATGCTTATATCCTTCTTATTTCTCGACGAAAACATATATTGTAGGTATTCATTAGAAGCGCCTCGGCGAGGCGCTTCTAATGAGTACCACAACATATGTTTTCGTCGAGAAATAAGAAAAATGTTATGTGGATACTCCATCTTATCTGTAGCTATGGATCATAATATCCTGAGTAGGTCTGCTGATTTTCAACATTAGATTCATTCAGAAGCTCTTCTGTTGTTTTGTTATCAGGTTGGATTTCCAAACACAACAGTTATATAACTTGAAGAAAGCCATACAGGCAAAACACTACATTTTTATGATATTTTTGAGATTCTACACTAAATGTAATGTAATGTTTTATTTCAGGAAAAAGTTCAAACTGTTCACGGAACAAGTATTCCTACAGCTTCGTTTTACGGTTGGCTTGTAAAAGCACTTAAAGCTAGTATAAAAATATAAAAAGAACTTGAGGATCGGAATGCATCGATATATATTTAATAAGGTAACACCTTACTAAATATTGTTAGACGTCGGGTTTATTATTCTCTGCCTTCACATGATTTGAAGCCACATCGTTAGAAAATGTACCATCGGACGTGTGTGCATAGCGAATATTCAGATCAGTCTGCGTATCATCGCACAGGCTTATCAGAATCATCTCTGGGCGTATTTTAGAAAACCGAAGATGCAAAGTGTCCTCATGTAATGGAGACTTGATGAGACTGGGCTCACATGTCAGAATGTAGGTTTTCTCATGTTGTGGCATATGTAAAGCTAATATAATCTCACACTAACTTAGTGCAGTTTTAGTGCAGTTAGGGTTTTAGTGCAAACTCTAGTGAGGCCCTTGATATTATAGGGTTATTGCACTGATATTGGTGAATATTGTCTCGATTTTGGGATATCGAAGGTGGTGAATATTGTCCCGAGTTGGGATATCGAAGGTGGTGAACATTGTCCCGAGTTGGGATATCGAAGGACGCGCTTGCGAGCGTCCGTCGATATCCCATCGAGGGACAATATTCACCAATATCAGTGTTATAACCCTTTTATTATATAGCTATAAATATTTATTTCGTTTCCCGATGTTTATAACCTTTAAAACGCTGTTTTAATAACAAAAATGTGAGGTCTACCAGTGTGCGTGACATGGTTTGGCGCGACGTCACTGCATTACGACGTCATCAAAAGCAACGGAATGTAACGGTAATATGAGAACGCATCCGAGTAAGTGTGCAATATCGAGTAAGTGCATTATCTTCCACTAGGTGGCATTTTTCAAATACAGTAAATCTTCGAAGAATATGACATGCGCAGACAATGCGAGTAAGTGAGCCGATATCGTGTGATATCGGCACGCTAGCTCCTCGGCTTTTATCGCACATTTTAATCATTTAATATTTATAGCTACTCGTATATAACGGACCCAATATACGTATTATTAGGTCCGAGTATATAATAAACTTAAGATCCAGATAGTTTTGAGCGTCCAGTTTGTCCACATGCGATTTTAGTCTTAGTTATACCATGGTTTGTGCGCATGTACGATGCGATAATGCACGAGCGTGAGCGAGTGCATTAGCGCACGTACATGCGCACAACCATGGTATAACTGATTTATCACATTTGCATGCATGTAGATCATCTACGTCGCGAGATATTTCATGCTGAATGTTGGGAATTCAGGCTACTATGTGATAACTACATTTAATTTTATACCGAGTGGAGGCTTCTACCACAACTCTTTGGACGTATTGATTTCCAATATAAAGGGTGTGTAATTAGTCTTTATTATTACCTTGTTTTCTAAAAATCCGAGCATTCAATGCAAACAGTGTAGACTCTGATCGGACGCCGCAATCTGCGGCGTCTGATCTGTGTCTGCACAGTTTTCCAATGTCCCTTTCGTGGAACGCCAGGTATAAATGGGTTAATAATACTTTGCCATGGAAACGAATAAAACGATAACCTTCTTGATCTTACAGAAGAAAATTTCTAACGGGAGAAGAATTCTGTGTTCCTTTCAGGGACCAAGAACATTATACGAGTACTTTATAGTCATTGCAAACCATCACGAAAACATACCTATATAATTTTGACCCCCTTAAACCCCACTTTTATATAGTAAAACTGGGGTTTACAGGGGTATACATTATTTTTCTTATTTCTACTCGAAACATAGATTGCGAGTACTCGTTAGAACCACCTCGTCGAGGCGGTTCTAACGAGTATCCACAATCTATGTTTTGAGCAGAAACATGAAAAATATCAGAATTTTCTATCTGAAAAATTTCATTTTTTGGTGATGAAATTTTCAGTATATTTGAATAGGCATGTTTTCGTAATGAGTTTGATGAACAGAATATTCGCAATTATTGTTAAAAAGTTATGAATGGGCTCACATGTGTCTCCACGTACTTCTTCACCGTCAGCGGTCAGAGCGCGGAATGTACATATAATTCAGACAAGTATACTACGTCTTAAAACTTTTTTGCGAGATTTTTGACCAAAAAATCATGAAAGCTCCGTTTTTACAAACATTGAAAAATAACTTGTGACCATCAGTGGGATTATCGATTTCGATTTCATTTAGAAATCTCAGTAATTCATTGAAAAGCACAAAAGACTTCAAACCCGACCTGTCGTAGACAAGTGTGTTTGATACATTCTTTAAAATTCATGCTTTCAAATTAAGGCTTGTTGATAGACAGACAGACAGACAGACAGACAGACAAACTTTAAGGCGTCCTTTATTTGGCTGTGTGTTATCACATTTCTTTATGTGATTTTAAACATATGTACAGCAGTCTTATTTTCCTGCTAGTGTCAGGAAAACAAACAAAAAAAAAAAAAAAAAAAAAAAAAAAAAACAAAAAAAAAAAAAAAAAAAAATGAACGAAATTCTTAAGCATCTTCGATACTTTTAGGTCTGGAAAAAAATGAAAATCGGGAATCTTCATCTTTTTTTTTTTTTTTTTTCTTTGCTGAAGCACGCCCCATCCAATACATTAAACTATGAAAGACAGAAAGCGGTGCAAGTCCAGCGCTCGGTCTTATTTACCTCAGAAAAAGATCAAAGAAGGGGCTATTCTCTCAAGCTGTCTTTAGGCACAGTAAAGATGGCGCTCTATGTGAATAAAGTTTATGTATGCTTGTTTGTAACAAAAAATATGGGAATGTTTATAGCGACGGGTTTGACTTTAAAGAGATAATGATCTTGAGCGTCTTAAATGAATTTCTTTGTGTCGTCTGTAATAGAGTATCTAAAATACTAATATCTGCATTTCAGTTAAAAATATCTCTATTTTAATTCCAGATATCTGCATTTCAATTAAAGATATCTGTTATTCGAAAAAAAATACAGATATTTATATTTATTTAAAAAGATATCTGCATTTGAAATACAGATACATTGTATCTGCATTAAATGGGTAAAACCCTAAACGCGCTACCATCATTGAGTATTGTTTATGTATTGCTTTTATTTTCATTTCAACGTAAATCCCAATCAGTTCAAGAGTTCAGGCAACCGCCCCCATCAGCACTCTCAGTGCTTTGATTCTTAAAAAAAAAAAAAAAAAAAAAGGCTTAGTCCTCTATACGGTTACTTATGTGACCTTGAAAGTAAGGAGACAGATCACCAAAATCACACGATATTTTTTCC
Organism: Anodontia alba; assembly: GCA_964016985.1. Classification (NCBI taxonomy): domain Eukaryota; kingdom Metazoa; phylum Mollusca; class Bivalvia; order Lucinida; family Lucinidae; genus Anodontia; species Anodontia alba. The sequence continues at coordinate 44,985,981 of OZ024836.1, forward strand.
CTGCTCAGTGATATATCTGTGCAAGTCTGGTAAGAATCCATCTATTTGTTCAAGAGATACAGTGTTCCAAACAGGCTACATGGACGCCGACGCAACAAAAATTGACAATTTTTGCACCCATGCGACCTTGAAAATTAGGTCAAGGTCACCCAAATCTAACAAGCTTTTTCCCTTGGCTAAGTGATATATCCACGCAAGTCTGGTAAGAATCCACCCATTGGTGACCATTGTTTCAAATGATACAATGTTCCAGCAGGCTACGCAGACACCGACATGACATATGCCCCTCCCCCTCCCCTCCCCCTGCCCGCCTGCCGAAGGCAGCAGAGGGACATATAGCGTATCGCCATGATGTTACGTCCGTACGTGCATAAGCCACGATCGTAACTAGAGTCTAACAAATGTTTAGGTTTACATTCAAATACAGACAAAACCTTCAACTACATGCTAGAGTTCAACTCCATGCTAGAGTTACCCCTAGGTCATGTCTAGGGTGAGGCCATGGGTAAAATGTATAACAGATCAGACTGAGCATTTGGAAAATAAGTGTTGAAATTTATGCATCAAGATGTTGTTGCCATATGGACAAAGACAAATGGCGAGGGCATTTGTGTACTTTGGGCACATGTCTAGTTTCCAGATGAAATAAGTCTTGGCATTTCATGTGAATCGTCTTCACTCACCACATCTTACCTTGATTTAAACATCTACAAAGTTTCACTCTAGTGCCTTTAAGGTCTTTTGAATCAAGATCGGGAAACGAAATTATAAAGGAATGGCAGACGGATGGACAGAAAGACGATCGGAAAAGCCAGTGATATGACCCCTGCAAACTCTGTTCCAGGAGAATAATTCCAAGTGAAGTTTCCCAGAGAAGGTCACATTCACAAAACACATCCATACCAAAGGCATCCAAAGAAGGGGGAAATATGTGCCACAATAATGAACAAAAGAAACCTTGACGCCAGGACACAAGCAGCGAATATAGAAAGATGACACACAACCAGAGACGTACAAACGACGTCAGTTTACAATCAGGAAAGCAGAAACGACGTTATCATAACACAACCAGGGAATCAAAAACGACGTCAGAACACAGTCATGGAAGCATAAACAACATTAATTCAAAACCAGGAAGCGCACACAACGTCAGCACACTACCAGATAAGCACAAATGATGTCAGCCCACAACCAGAAAAGCACAAATGGCGTCAGTACACAGCCAAGAAAACATAAACGACATCAGTACACAACCAGGAAAGCAGAAACGGCGTCAGCACACCACCAGATATGCACAAATGTCAGTGAACAACCAGGAAAGCATAAATGACGTCAGTACACGGCCAGGAAAGAAAAAGCATTACTCCACAACCAAGAAAGCACAAACGATGTCAGCACACAAATAGGGAAGCATAAAAAAATGTCAACACACAACCAGGAAACCACAAACGACATCGGTACACAAGCAGGGAGGCACAAACAACATCAGCACAAAAACCTGCATAAATCAGAATGCAATCAGGGCATTAAACCAGAGAAGCATAAATGACGTCAACATACAACCAGATAAGCACAAACGACGTCAGCATACAGCCAAGTAAATACAGATGATGTCAGCACACAGCCAGAATAATATGAGCCGCAACATCAAAAAACGTTCCTTTAGACATGGGGGCCTGGTAAGGATTCAGAACAGACTGCGCATTCACGCGGTCTGATCAGAAAATACACCGGGCGCATTTTGGATACACAAGGATGCAAAGGGTTTTTTTTTTTCATGCGGGCAACGAAGATTGATTGGACTGCGCGGATGGGCGTCCATGTCAGGGCGTTTCGTTTACTCACGTTAAGACTCAAACTGAGTCTCTCTCTCTCTCTTCCTCGTGTGTGGGGAGGGTGGAGGTTATCATTTGTCAACAGCAATGGTCATCACACGCCAATGTTGTCGATCAAGGTCGAGAAGCTGGCGTAATCTCACAAGTAGGCCCAATTAAGACTCGAATTAGTCTTTGCATCCGCGCTGTCTGATCAGGGTCTTCGTTTTCCGCAAGAAGTTTTGTATCCTTGGCTGTCCAAAACGCGTCCAGTAAAGCTTCTGATCAGACTACGCGAATGCGCAGGCTGCACTGAATCTTTGCTGGGCGCACATGTCCAAAGGTACGTTTTCTGCTGTGCCTTGTTTATTGTTTGTTATATGAGCCTGCACAATAGAAACATGGTCATAATATCAAGTGCGCGAACAGAGAAGGCTTACTGCCATTTTCACTCATGATACGCATGGTCGATCTAGCGATCAACTACAAATCGAGAGCCAATCATAATGCTGTATAGGTGAGCACAATTTTAACTTGGCACGTGCTGTGCCACACAGGAAACTGTCAAGACGCCATTTCTAACAATTCTGTGTTGTTGTTTTGAAGCAGGTGTTTAATTTTGCATTTATTTATTTATTTTATTATAATAGGATTCAATAGAAAAAAAAAAAAAAATAGAACAAAGTAGGAGAAAATACATGTTTCAGGAGTGGACGCATGCGGTCAGTACAGTCAGAACTCTTGGGGGGAGCGGGGCGGGTAACTTCCTATATACGGCATAGTATGGATCTGCGTGCCGAATGGCCCCCTTTTTCAGCGCTGCCAAGTATATGATTGGCCCCCTTTTTCAGCAAAAAGTATATGATCTCTGGTCCCATTTTTCTGGACTCGGACCCATCAAGGTATTGATGGGTCCGAGTTCTGGATTAGTATATGAAAGGCCCCACTTTTCCGATGTATCCCGGTACATGCAAATATTTTTCGTTCAGAGATTTTTCAAGGCTGCTTGTTTTCTTGGTACTTAATGAATTGACTACTATGTTTGTCTAACTACCAGCAATAAATGTGTACAAAAAAAAAAAAAAAAAAATCAAAGGACAGTATATGAATGAGTCAACATTTCAGACGATCTAGTATATGAATGGTTCTTTCAAAGGCCAGGTATATGAATGAGGTAGGTTTCGAAATACAGGCTCGAACACCCCTACCACAATTACCCCCAAGTTACACCCCCCGCCCACCACCACCCAGAGTCAGAACTGCACTAGATATTTTGATTTCTTTTTAATTTTCTCTTTCTCAACACAATCAATCAAAAGCAAGCAAACTGATCTGATACTGCTAGATTTTTCAAAGGCCTTTGATAGTAAATCACTCCAAACCACCAGTATGGAATCAGAGGAACCGCACTATCCTGGATCCATATCTTCCTTGGGAACCAGTCACAGATGGTGGTTCTTGATGGGGAGGAATCCGGATCAGTCCATGTTACCTCAGGGTTCAGTGTTAGGGCAGATCCTGTTCCTGGTTTACATCAATGACCTGGCGCCTGAGCTGTCATCACAGATACATCTCTTTGCAGATGACGCGGCCATATACCTGTCAGTTGGAGGTACAGAAGGTGGAAAAGTTCTACAAACAGACCTGGACAGACTGGGGACAAAATGAACACAGTGTACATCTTACATGGTCACGTCCTGGAGGTTGTCACTAGTGCAAAGTACTTGAGTGTTGATATGACAAGTTTTTCTCTTAGAAAAAAAAAATGACAAAAAAAAAAAAAAGAAAAAAAAGAAGAAAATCATGCTCAACTGATAATTTAACCCTTGTCATGCTGAATAAATTAAGATGCCACGCCCACTTCTAATTTGCAGCTGATCAGATTACTTGATCCAGATTGTTGCTATAAAATCATATACTTAAAGGCAAACAGTGCAGATCCAGATCAGTTGGCTTCTGAAGAAGCCAACTGATCTGGATCTACACTGTTTGCAAAGGCAGGGTATATCCGGGTACAGCAGGAGGACAAGGGTTAAGCAGATGTTATATGGCTACTGCCTTCAACTCTTGTACACTAAAGAATCCGTTCACAACATTTGAATTTCCAGATACTTTTTCTGATAACACTGGTTCCCTGCACTGTAAAATCTGTATTTTTTTTGTAGGAAAACATTTAAAATGTGTAATTTGATTAACTTTTTATAGTGGTGAGGCCATTAAGTAAAACGGTTCAAATTTTGAATGTCCATCCGTAAGAGCTTCCATCATTCGTGTCAGCTCCCTAACTTTGATACCGTCGAAGCTATTTTCATGAAACTAAAATCACACATATATAAAGCAATTTGAGGTAACATGCAGAACACATGAACCATAACTTTGGTCTGCCTACTTTTGGAGTAATTGCCCTTAGATATTGAACATAGCCATTTCTACCATGTACTCATCTGCTCAGTACGTTAAAAACCATTCAAGATATTATGAAACTTCTCACAAATGTAAACCACTCTAAGATGACGTGCAGAACACAAAAAATCCGTAACTCTGGTCAACATACTTTTGGAGTTGCGGTCCTTTGAACATAGTAAATATTGAAAATAGCCATTTCTACTATGTACTCGTGTTTTATTCGTGTTTGCTCTTTATTTTTCACGAAACTTCAAACAAATGTAAAACACTATGAGACAACTTGCAGAACACATGAACTGTAACTCTGGTTTGCCTAAAACAAAAACACACACACAAAAAAAAGTAACTGACTAACCTATTAACCCTCTTCCAACCCCCCTCCCCCTCACCTTCTCCCTCCCCCACCCACACACACACACACACCCCACTCACAGTTTCAATACTAATTATGATGTTCTCTTGCAATTTTAGCAACTTTAGGTCCAACATCACCTGTTGTTTTTGTGTTTTTTTTTTCAGTGAGCTTCTTAATTTTTTTTCAGTGAGCTTACTTGGTTTCTCTAGACACCAAAGAAAGGTTCCATTTGAGAAAACCAAAGGTCTGAGACAGGTTGACCCCAATCCAAGGGGAAAAGGTAAGGCTGAGATCATGACAAATCTTAATTGATAATGCCCAGAGACATTCTTTCAACAGTGAATGCAAACAAGGGGCCCTAAAATGTGGGTATAGCTATAGAATCTGTCTGCAACGTAAAGTTAGATTAGGGTTTGGGTGTAGGGTTAACCCTAACTTTCATTCCATACACCTATTTATATGTCACTAAACACTTGGAAAAGCAAAATGTGACCATTTAGGTGGCGGACAGATTCTAGAGTCACTCAAATCTATGTCTAAGATTTTGTACCGATTTGTATAAGTTCAGTTAGTTGAGACTGCAGGTTTATTCACTCACCGTATTTGACCTAATTACTACACTGTGTACTAAGGTTTTCAAAATTACTTAGAAAACTTGTAGTAAAATATTTAAAACTTGTAGAAAAATATGTATCCACCTACTGAAAGTACCCTTTAAAAACAAGATCAGCAAATGACTTAATTTAATGATGTTTAAGCAAAGTTTTTGTGTTTTTCTTTCTAATTTTCTTCATAAAAGCCTATGATGTGGGTACTCATTTGAGTTGCATCGACAAGTTGCTGCAATTCAAATAAGTACCCGCAACATATGCCTTTATAAAGAAGTGATAAAAAAATACACTGGCTGTAATCTGAAGACTATGGAATTGCTTGACTGTGTGCTTATAGGAGTATGTACGGTAATTAGGTCAAATAAGGTATGTGAAGGTCAAAGAAACTGGAGGAATATACAAATGACAACAACAACTGACAAATTAATTCCATACCAAATCAAATTACTTAGGAAATTAAGAGGAATTTGTCCACTTTCAGAGCAGGTAACACTTTCTGTAATGTTTTGCTTCCTTCTGAAAAGGGGTCTACTCTTAACTTGGAAAGTTTCTTTTTAGAGAAGAACCCTTTTCAGAAGGGGCTTGAGGCCGGCCTCGGTGGCTCAGTAGGATGCGCCGTCCGACTGGAGACCAGGAGGTCGCTGGTTCAACCCCAGCGGAGGTGGGCAACATTCTTTTGTGGAGATTGATCGTGAAATATTTTCTACGGTCATTCTCTCCCTTCCGCTGATTCAAGAAGGGCAGTTGTCAGTTTCTTGCGAAAGAATGTGCACAATACTGGTTAACCACTTAGAGGACTAAACATGACCCCATTGGGTTGATTGGGCCGTAAAACCTCAACACAAACAAAGAAGGGACTTGATGTGTAGAAAAGTGCACAGAAAGTCACATCTCCCTTTTTCAAAACAGCAAAACATTTACTGTGCCCAGTCCTATAAATACATTTTCCTGCATGGCTTGGGTTGAAGCATTGTTAATCAGAAGTTATCAGAGTTTCATTTTAGTAATAAACAGTATTGCTAACAATAGCTAAAATGCAAATACTTAAATTGTCAGGTCTGCCTCTATCTTGTCTAATCCACAGCTTGGCTGCATGGACAGTCTAAAATCAGTAATTTTGGTAGCCCTTTCCCACCATTTTCCAATTGCCATTTGCATTTGAACATTGGTGGGAAGTGCTATAAAAATACTGAAAATTTTAAGCTGTCCATAATAAGGAAGACAACAAGCAGGTTTATAAAATGTGGAGGGGAATAGATAATGTGAACAGGTTTTCTGAATCAATGAACACAAGGAAAATCATTAAATTATTCAAGACAGGGACACAAACTGATGAGAGCTGGCCTCTGTGGCTCAGATGGATGTGCCGTCCGACTGGAGACCAGGAGGTTGCGGGTTCAACCCCCGCCGAGGTCGGCAACATTCTTTTGTGGAGATTGACCATGAAATATTTTCCGCTGATTCAAGAAGGGCAGTTGTCAGTTTCTGGCAAAAGAATGTGCACAATACTTGTTAACAGCTTAGAGGACTAAGCCTGCCCAGTAAACATGTGGTTAGGTAAACTGACGGCGCTCGACATGACCCCATTGGGTTGACTGGGCCGTAAAACCTCAACACGTTGACTGGGCCATAAAACCTCAACACAAACAAACAAACTGATGAGACATTGTCCATGCCAGATGTTGCATGCCTACTGAGTAGTAATTTCATCAGAATCTAAAGGAGAGTTGAAGTCTGTCCGTCGATTCACACCTTTGAATGACTTCTCCTCTGAAACCCCTGGGCCAAATTTCTTCAAACTTTATGTGGAGCCTTGTGTTTAAAGGGGGATTGAAAATTTATAAAAATGGTCATGGTCAGTAAATCAAGATGGCCGCCATGCTGCGATATAGCTCCCATAGACTTATAATGGGAAAAACTTAAAAAATCTTCATCTCTGAAACCATGATGCCCTTAGCTTATATATTTTGTATGTAGCAATGTTTAGTGATCCCCTACATAAATCCTGCCAATCAAGCCCCTTGGGCCCAAACTGGCCACGTCCCAGGGGTTTGTGAACTCCCATAGACTTATAATGGGAAAAACTTAAAAAAATCTACTCTGAAACCATGAGGTCCAGAGCTTATATATTTAATATGTAGCAGTGTTTAGTGGTACCCTTCATAAATCCTGCCAATCAAGCCCCTAGAGTCTAACTGGCCACGCCCTGGGTGTCATTAGCTCCCATAGATTTACATGTATAATGGAAAAACTTAAAAACTCTTCTCCTCTAAACCCATGAGGCCAACAGCTTACATATTAAGTATGTAGCAATATTTAGTGGTCCCCTACATAAATCCTGCCAATCAAGCCCCTGGGGCCCAAACTGGCCACGCCCGTGGGTCATTAGCTCCCATAGATTTATAATGAGGAAAACTTAATAAAATCTTAATATTTTTTCTTCTCTGAAATCATAAGGCTCAAAGCTTATATATTTAGTAGGTAGCAATGCTTAGTAGTCCCCTACATAAATCCTACCAGCCAAGCCCCTGGGGTCCAGACTGGCCAAGCCCCGTGGGTCATTAGCTCTGTTAGACTTATAATGGGAAAAACTTAAAAAGATCTTCTCTGAAACCATGAGGCCCACTGCTTACATATTTAGTATGTAGCAATGTTTAGTGGTCCCCTGCATAGATCCTGCCAATCAAGCCCCTGGGGCCCAAACTGGCCATGCCTCAGGGGTCATTAGCTCCCACAGACTTATGGGAAAAACTTAAAAAAAATCTTCTTCCCTGAAACCATGAGGCCCAGAGCTTATATTTAGTATGTAGTAATGTTTAGTGATCCCCTACATAAATCCTGCCAATCAAGCCCCTGGGATCCAAATTGGCCATGCCCCAGGGGTCATATGCTTATATAGAGCTATATAGCTAAAGAACCTTCAAAAATCTTCTTCTCTGAAACCATGAGGCCGAGAGCTAATAGATTAAGTATGAAGCTATGTTAATTGGTCTCCTTCATAAATCCTGCCAACCATGCACCTGGGGTCCAAATTGGCCACACCCTGTGGGTCATTAGCTCCCATAGGCTTATAATGGGAAAAGCAAAATAATCTTCTTCTTTGAAACCATGAGGCCCAGAGCTTATATATTTAGTGTGTAGCAATGTGTAGTGGTCCACTACATAAATCCTGCCAATCAAGCCCCTGGGGTCCAAACTGGCCACGCCCGGGGGTCATTAGCTCCCATAGACTTAAAATGCTAAAAACTTAAAAATCTTCTTTTCTGAAACCATGAGGCCCACAGTTTATGTATTGAGTATGTAGTAATGTGTAGTGGACCCCTAGATAAATCCTGCCAATCCCCTGGACTCCAAACTGGCCACACCCCAGGGGGAGGGGGTGCATATGTGTATATAGAGCAACATAGCTAATAACCTTCAAAAATCTTCTTCTCTGAAACCATGAGGCAGAGAGCTAACAGATTAAGTATGTAGCAGTGTTTAGTGGTCTCCTACATAAATCCTGCCAATCAAGCCCTTTGGGTCCAAACCGGCCATAGATTTATAATGGGAAAAACTTAAAAAATCTTCTCTGAAACCATGAGACCCAGAGCTTATATATTAGTGTGCAGCAATGTTTAGTGGTCCCCTGCATAAATCCTGCCAATCAAGACCCTGGGGTCTAAACTAGCGCCAGCCCGGGGGTCATTAGCTCCCATAGACTTATAAAGGGAAAAAAAACTTAAAAAATCTTCTTCTCTGAAACCTTGAGGCCCACAGCTTATATTTTTAGTGTATAGCAATGTTTAGTGGTCCCCAATATAAATCCTGCTAATCAAGCCCCTGGGCTCCAAACTGGCCACACCACTAAAGGGGTCATATGTTTATATAGAGCTATATAGCTAAAGAACATTAAAAAATCTTCTTTGAAACCATGAGGCCCAAAGCTAACAGATTAATTATGTAGCGATGTTTGGTGGTCTCCTACATAAATCCTGCCAACCATGTCCCTGGGGTCCAAATTGGCTGTGCCTTGGGGTCATTAGCTCCCATAGACTTAAAATGGAAAAAACCTAAAAAGTCTTCTTCTCTGAAGCCATGAGGCCCACAGCTTATATATTTAGTATGTAGCAATGTGTAGTGGTCACCTACTTAAATCCTGCCAATCAAGTTCCTGGGGTCCAAACTGTCCACACCCCAGGGGTCGTATGTTTATATAGAACTGTGTAGCTAAAGACCCTTCAAAAATCCTATTCTCTGAACCCTGTGGCCCAGAGCTAGCAGATTTAGTATGTAGCAATGTTTGGTGATCTTCTACATTAATTCTTCCAACCATGCCCCTGGGGTCCAAATTGGCCACTTCTCAAGGTGTCATTAGCTCCCATGGACCTATAGTGGAAAAAATTAAAAGAATCTTTCTCTGGAACTATCAAGCCTACAGCTTAAATATTTAGTATGTAGCAATGTTTAGTGGTCCCCTACATAAATCCTGCCAATGAAGTCCCCAAGGTCTAAATTGGTTATGCTCCAGGGGTCATGTACTGGCACAGACCTTATAATTGGAAAAAAACTTAAAAGATCTTCTTTGAAACCATCAGGCCCACAGCTTATGTATTTAGTATGTAGCAATATTTAGTGGTCTCCAACATGAATCCTGCCAATCAAGTCCCTGGGGTTTAAACTGGTTTTACTTATGACCCTTTGAAAATTTCAGCAGTTTAACCTTGTAAGCAAGATATCTCAAAAACTGTTTAAGCCATTGCCTTGAAACTTGAAGGGCTAATAGGGAATGATGAGTAAATGACCTGATTAACTTACAGCAGTTAACTCAGGTGAGCGTTGTGACCCATGGGCCTCTTGTTTTAGATCACCTGTCACGTAGTGACAAGGTGAGCTTTTGTGATCACATTTTGTCTGTCATCTGTGTGTGTCCGTCAGTGTGTGCGTTTATCCATAAACAATTTCTTCAAATGACATCTCCTCCTAAACCACTGATTGGATTTTGACCAACTTCACAGGAATGATTCTTGGTTGGTCCTCTTTCAAAGTGGTTCAAATGGTTCTGGTCCATTGCATATCTAGGTCACAGGAGCTAAAACTAGATTTTTTAAGTGAAAACAAAAAAATCTTTTCAGAAACCATTGGACCAATTTCATTATAATTTTTCAGAAATGTTTCTTTGGTGATTCCTCTACCAAGACTACTCAAGCCATTTTGATTTGTCAAAAAACATGGCCGCCAAGGGGGTGAGAGGGGGTGGGCGGGCGTATTTTCACTATATATCTATGTAGAAAACTAAAAATCTTCTTGTCAGAAACCACTAGACAGATTTCAATATAACGTGGCAGGAATGTTCCTTTTGTAACTCTCAACCAAGGTTGTTCAAGCAGTCATGATTCACACCAGCACAATGGCTCAGTGGTAGAGGGTCCGCTTAGTGACCAGGAGGTTGCAGGTTCAATCCCTGGATCATACCAAAGACTTTAAAAATGGTACTAGCTGCTCTTTTGCTTGGCACTCAGCATTAAGAAAGTAGAGCTACAACTGGTGAGCTCAGTGTCAGTATAATGTGACTGGGTGGAATATCATGTCAGATCTGCACTGTTTGCCATAAAATATGTGAATTTATAGCAACAATCTGGATCAAATAATCTGATAAGCTGAAAATTAGAAATAGGCGTGCCATCCTAATTTATTCAGCAGGACAAGGGTTAAAATAATTAAATTATGCTGATATTACTTCACAGGCAGGACAATAAAATATGTGTTTGGATTCAAGTGTATCAACACACCAGACAAGACACGTCCTTTACAAAATTATGGGAAAATGACGCCAACTTGTGCATCAGCAAATACAAATAAAAGGCAGATCTCTTTTGAAATAGGAACAACAAAATGTCTGTTCACATAGAAAAACAAGCAAAACCATCGCAGTTTGCCTAAATTTTGATTTTCTTTGCATCTTTAAATTTTTCTTTCTTTGTGTCTTTCCCCATTGGTAAACAGCAAAGCAGGAACGAGGCTACATATTTAGAAACAAGTTTTCGAAAAATCATGATAAAAAAATTTAACTTTATTTGTTTTCTTTTCATTTCAAAATTGCTTTCCTTGGATAAGGCATCATAGGAAAAGTTTATAAGACCGAATATATTTCAATTTGCATACAGGGAATATTATTTATAGAATTTCTCTCGATAAAATTTGCAGTAAGTGTTGGGGCTTTTTCAGAGGACACTGGTTTCTTTGCAAAATGTTAACAAAAATTCATGATTTTAAAACCTTAATATTTACAAAGTAATGAATTTATATTAATGTACTTTTGTTGCAAAGTTCATATTTCGTTTAACCCTTGTCCTGCTGAACCCGGATATACTCTGTTTTGAAGAAGTCAACTGATCTGGATCTGCACTGTTTATCATTCAGTATGTGAACTTATATCAAAAATCTGGATTAAGTAATCAGATTGGCTGACAATTAGAAGTGGGCGTGCTATCTTAATTTATTTAGCATGACAAGGGTTAATTGAATTAAGTAGGTTAACTTTGTTTGTATTGAGTACGGCCCAGTCAACCCAATGGGGTCATGTCGAGCACAGTCAGTTTACCTAACCACATGTTTACTGGGCAGGCTTTGTCCTCTAAGCGGTTAACCAGTATTGTGCACATTCTTTTGCCAGAAACTGACAACTGCCCTTCTTGAATCAGCGGAAGGGAGAGAATGACCGTAGAAAATATTTCATGATCAATCTCCACGAAAGAATGTTGCCGACCTGGACGGGGGTTGAACCCGCGACCTCCTGGTCTCCAGTTGGACTGCGCATCCAACTGAGCCACCAAGGCCGGCTAAGTAGGTTAACTAGAAAAACATTTTAATATTTTATTTTTGGTTTGAAATGACAGGTATTCCTGTTTTTCACAGGTATTACAAAGTTCGTATTTCATTTAACTGAAGTAGGTTAACTAGAAAAACATTTTAATATTTTATTTTTAATGTTCCTGTTTTTCACCGTGGTATTCAGGCACTAAATTAGAGGACTATCAACAATATTTTCAGAGAAAATACTTAAGGACAACTTGCAGATTAATTATGTCCCCCTTACAGAAGAGTGAGGAGATATTGTTTTTGGAACTGATCCATTGGTGTAAAACTTCTGTAACTTGGAATACCCTTTGGAATATTTTGATGATACTGGGTAGAAATATAGAACAGGACAAGACAACGTGTTGCATACAAGAATGACAACATTGCCTTTTATTACTTTTGGCGTCGTCTCTCTTTCTTTTACTTGACAGTGATTATGCATTGATTTTGTGTCTGCTCCGTAAGTCAAATACCCTTTGGAATATTTTTATGATACTTGGTAGAAATGTAAAACAGGACTAGACAAATTGTCATGTACAAGAATGACAACTGCCTTTCTTATTTTTAGAGTTATCTCCCTTTGTTTTGATTTTGTGTGCGCTCTGTAACACAAATACCCTTTGGAATATTTTGATGGTATTTGGTAGAAATATAGAAGAGGACAAAACAACATGGTGTATACAAAAATGACAAATCTGCCTTTCTTACTTTTGGTGTTATCTCTATTATATTTGATGGTGAATATGGCTTGATTTTGTGTCTGCTCTGTAAGTCAAATACCCTTTGGCATAATTTTATGATACTTGGTAAAAATGTAGAACAGGACAAGACAACATGGCACGTACAAGACTGACAACTTTGGCTTTCTTACAATGGAGTTAACACCCCTTCTTGTGTTTGAATTTGATTTCTTGTCCGCTCTGTCAATATCCTTTGGATTATTTTGATTTTGCTTGGTAGAAATGTAGACAGGTGAGGCAAAGTGTTGGATACAAGAATGACAACTTTCTTTTAATTCTTTTGGGAGTTATCACCCCTTCTTGTGTTTGAATTTGATTTCATGTCCACTCTATAACTCGAATACCCTTCACAATATTTTGATGATACATGGTAGAAATACAGAACAGGACAAGACAACATGTGGCCTACAAGAATGACAACTCTGGCTGTCTTACATATGGAGTTATCTCCCCATGTTATATTTGCCAATGATTGGGCAATGATTTTGTGTCTGCTCTATGACTTTAATGTCCTTTGTAATATATTGACAATACCGAGTATATACCTAGAAACTGAGTATATACATAGAATAGGACGAGACGATGTCTCGCTTACAAGAAGGTAGAAGTTTTACCTGAACATGAAATCTTGCAAAATACTAAGCATTTATGTATGCAAAGCTAGACTTACCATTCATACATGCTGGCCCCGGTGGCTCAGTTAGATGCACGTCCTACTGGTAATCAGGAGGTTGCGGGTTTGACCTGTAAAACCTCAATACAACAAAATCATTCATACATACAACACTTCATCAATTATAGACTCTCTTCATGCAGTTAACATGGATACAGAAGCTGTTCTCTGCATGTTTTACTAATATAAATCTGGAGTCAACAAAATGTATTTAAAGAGATGTGCAAATTACAGAAACCCAGACGATACTTGGTAGGGATTACTCTGAACAGCACAAGAGAAGGTGTCATTTGCGAGAATGGTAACTCTTGGTGGTTGGGTGTGTGTGTGTGATTAATTTTGTTCAGTTATGCTCCTTTACAGATTTGGCAGTTTGTAGGCACAAGCATATAATTTGGGGCATAGTGTTTTACAAACACATTTCTGGTTTATCTTAAAATCTGTCTTTCAGACTTAATTAATACTTTCTGGCGAAAGAATGTGCACAATACTGGTTAACTGCTTAGATGACTAAGCCTGCCCAGTAAACGAGTGGTTAGGTAAACTGTCCGTGCTCGACATGACCCCATTGGGTTGACTGGGCCATAAAACCTCAACACAAACCAATCTTTTTATAACTTTGCACATGTAATCTTCATAATCTGAAGATGTGCATGTGTTTTTCATATACTCTTTGCATTAATTTTTATACCCCGCCACACAATAATGGCAGGGTATTATGGTTTCACGTTGGATATCCGTGTGTCTGTCTGCCCATTTTTCAGTTCCAGATGATAACTTGACGGCTGAGTCAAGATCAGGGTGTCATTTTGTACCTTGGTCTTGTTATGCCTTAGAAACTCACAACTTACTAATCATAAATAAGTTTAGATTTTATATTCTGATAGCAGAGGTATCAGGCTTTCTTACCATATCCCATTATTAGATGCTTGGAGTTGTATATTGCTACGGTCAGACATTATAAACCCAAAAAATGCTGTTTTTCCTATGTTATGCTGTTGCACTTTTATTTTCAACTTTTTTAACCATCTGTATTTCCTGTTTAAACATTTTACATGGTTCAAAGTCAATGTCATGTCACTGACACATACTTCAGCTTTTGTATGTTTTTCACAGAATGAAATTTGGAGAATTAATTCAAAATTTATGGTGTGAAATGTGAAACCATGCCTCTGTTATAATTTTCCATTTTTCAGGGTGACCACAATCTATATGCTCAAGCTTCATGAAAAAGTTATCTACATTATGTTTTATAAGATTATTTAGCAGACTAGATACTATTAGTGAATGAACAAATGATTAAGTTCGGATATGCTTCCTCATGATAGAGGTACATTATTTTGAAAATGTTAATATTTTTGTAGAGTCCGTAGCCCCTATTTTCCAAATCAAATTAAAACAACTCCTTCTTGCTAAATGAATTTAATATACCTTATTTTTTTTTTAGATTGTGGAGCTGATGAAGAGTTTTGAAGGCCTTGGGAACAAAGCTGATACCAAAAGCAGCAGCAACCGATCTTGTTTGTCCGTAGCCCTGTAGAGTCCGTAGCCCCATAAAAATTAGGACCTTAAAACCTTTATAGCATGATGTAAATTTACTTTTAACTCAAAATCTCATCAATACTCATTTGTTTACAGTAATTAAAACTTATTAGAATACTTTTTCTTATAGGATACTCAAAGACTGGTTAAATTTTTCAAAAAATAGAATAATTTAATTGTGAAACTTCATGCATTATGTGATCCTAACTATGCCTTGTACTCAACATTCTTATTTGTATGAAAAAAATAATATTTAGGGCTTCAATTCCAGATATTTGCTAAGGTATTAAAACTCTTTAATCATTCTAAACTCACTACATAGTTTTAATTATTCAATTCAATGGGGGCTACGGACTCTACAACAAACATATCTGCTAAATTTACTTTACATATAAAGTCATTTTTCAGTTGTAACATATCAATATGAGACCCCTCACTAGAAAAAGGGCTTTAGACATAAATAACAATGAGCTGGAGGCTGAAAGTGACAAGAACAATAGTTCAGAGATACTTAAAGAAAACATACTTGGCCCAAAAGCCAAGAAAATGAGGCGATACCGAGAAAATATCAAGAGTGATCCACAAAGATTACAAAAGGCCAGAGAAAAGGATAAGGAAAGAAAGAGAGCTGCCAGGGCTAAAATAAAACAAGAAATACAAAAAGGTGATACAGAATTGCAAGAGAAGGTTAGAGGACAGGCCAGACAGTACATGAAAACATACAGGAGAGTCAAAGCTAAAAATGCCAAGACAAACAGAAACTATCTCAACAAACTGCAGAAAGATAATGCTCAGCAGAGGAAAGAAAAAGCCGTACTAAGAACACAAAAGTGGCGAATGAGAATACAAATGACTAAGTCTAAACCAGTCAGCACTAATAAGAACAGTTCAAGCACAAATGAAACAGAAAATATTGGGAGTCCAAGTAGATGGACTGTATATCGAAGTGCCAAAAAGGTTAAGGAAGTATTACCTAGAACACCAGTGAAGAAAGCTGCTGTATTACAGAAACTTATTGAGTCTCCAAGCACCTCACAACATCTAGAAGAAAAGGGAATATTCATGACAGAAGATGCAAGAAAGAAATTAGAAATGGTTGACACATTAATAGACAACATAGCTGATAATATCCAGGAAGTGAAGCCAGCTGGTACAGAGACAAAGGAGAAGAAAGCTGCATATGACATTCTACTGACAACTGCTTTAAAATCAGTCGAAAGAAAGTATAAGAAAAAACATCTCTTAGGTACATTAGGCATCCATAGGAAGAATGTAAACAGGCTGAAGAAAACAACAGATAGAGATTGGTGGAAACAGAATCCAAGGAAAGCTAGGAAAGATAGAATCAGTGATGAGACAAAGCTGAGGGTTAAGAATTTCTACCTCTCACAGGAGGTGAGTAGAGAAGTCCCAAACAAGAAGGATGTGGTAACTGTGAAAGAAGGTGATCAGAAAGAATATAGATCTAAGCATGTCATGATAGCAACATCAGCTGATGCTTTCAGTTTGTACAAGACAAAGTACAGTAACGATAAGATAGGGTTTACATCGTTCAAGAAACTTAAGCCTCAAAATGTTAGAAGAATCTCAGAAACTAATAGGAAATCATGCTTGTGCAAAGCTTGTTGCAATGTTGCTTTGAAAGTAGAAGCTCTTAAGTCATTTGTAACAAAACACAAAATGTCTGTACAAATTGACAAGAAGAAAGTAGTTAGTGCTACACTCTGCCCTACAGAGGAGGGAAAGGAAAACAGAAGTAAGTGTCTGAACAGAGAATGCAAAGACTGAGGTGTTAAAGGTTTACAGGACTATCTTAAAGTTCAGCTAGAGCAGAGTATGAAAGATGATTTAGAAATCACCTGGAACAAATGGGAGCTAATAACAGTCCAGAAAGAAGATAAAAGCTCTAAGAGAATCACATCCTGTGTAGCAAAAGCAGCAAGTTTTCAAGAATTCATTCAAGAGCTGGAAAAGGATCTTGTAACATACTCTGGTCATCGATTCCGTGCCACCTGGCAACAGCAACAAATGATCAAATGCTCAGAGTCGCTAAAGCCAGATGAAATAATGACAGTAATGGACTTCTCTGAAAATTATAAATGTAACTTTCAGAATGAACCCCAGGATGCTTTCTTTGACCAGAACTTAGTAACAATCCATCCGTCCATGAATTATTATAAAAAGAATATCAATGACCAGGTAGTTCTAGTGAAACACTCTATAACTGGCATAAGCAATGACTTAAAGCATGATGCTAACTTTGTGAAAGTATTTGAAGAGAAGAGTCTGGGCATTCTTAAAAACTCTGTATCAGTTGAAGGGATAAAACAATGGTCGGATGGTTGTGCGGCTCAGTACAAAGCCAAGGTTGCTTTTGCCCATTTAAGCGAAAAGACGATAAATACTTCGAGAAGTTATTTTGAGACATCACATGGAAAGAATGTTTGTGATGGGTTAGGGGCAGTAGTAAAAAACTCATGTTACAGGGCTGTGCTGACTGGCAAGATTATCAGTAACTCAGCTGATGTCTATAAGCACTGCAAAGATAGTCTGGAACATGACATAAAGATCAACGAAAAAGAGCAAACTGCATCTGTCAGAGAGTTTGTGTACATTAGCAAAGAAGAAGTGAATAGGTCTGAGGGGCCTTATGTTAAAACTCTGATAGGAACACGTAAAATCCACAATATAAGGAATATTGGGGAGACGATGAAAGTAGAAAGCCGCAACCTGTCATGTTTCTGCCCTGGGTGTCTTAATGGTACTAATTGTGAAAATGCTGAGTATGTTCAACCATGGGTAAAGTCAGACCTGAGTGGTATCCTTTACATTTCAGTTAGAGCATCTCCAGAAAAATGCAAAATTTTAGAAGTACTTAATTTAAAATGTGATATGTCTATGGCTGAATAACTAGGGAAATTCCAACCTTACTCTTCCACTTTAGGACTATAACATTTGTTTTTAGTTTTTTTCAGTATTTCAAAGTATTAAAACATTTGACTAGAAATTACACCTACCATTTATTCAAGTGAAAACTGCTTATAAATAAATTAACAATTTATAAATTAACTGCTTATAAATTACATGTAACTGCTTATAAATTAACAACAACAAATATATAAATTTATTGAGCTGTTTGTAATTTCCGAAAACTTCTTAACATATGAACAGTCAGTTCTGCTACTGTGAAGCCAGTTGAGGATGTGGCACCACACAGTGTTGAAAATGATGCTGAACCAAGAACATGTATCCTTACAAACCATGTATAATATGTTCTTATTTTTTCACTTTCCAACAGTACATTTACAATCAATGAATAATTGCAGAAAAACAGTACATGTATGTTACAATGCACTTTAGATACATATATGTTATTTTATATTGATTAAAAGCAGTACTTAACTAACAATTAACATGCACTCAGAATAAATACCCTTAACAATGTCACTTAGCTTCGACTAACTGTACTGACAACACTTACTCTGCTCCACCATGTGAAGATACAACAAGTGGTGCTTCCAACAATGATGGCAGCAGGTATGTAATTTATTAGTTATTATAACGGCAGAAAACTTGTCCATCATGTGTCTAGCTTGATGTGGCATTAAAGTGCAGTATACAATACCAAGTTTTTAGTTTACAAGTTTAACATTACCTCTAAAGTTACACTATAATAATAATAATACAGTCCAAGAGTACTGCAGTCTTAAATAAATAAAAAATGCTGAAACTGTTATACAAATAAATAAAAATAAATATATCACTCATTAAATTTTTGTTCATATCTTGTTTTTGCAGTCAACATGAACAGCTGTCTATTGATGATTTTGTCCTGGTTGAATTAAGAGGTCGAAGGTCATCTCAGCGATACACTGGGCAAATTCTGGAAATAGACGAGGGTGCAAAAGAGATCAGGGTCTCGTATATGAAAAGGTCCACGACTCACAGGCAACTGTACTTCTGGCCCGATGGTGATGACGCAGAAAAGTATTGGGCCTCCATGAGCATGATTGTGAAGAAACTAGACAGACCTGTTTTGAGTAAACGTAGTAATAACAGGATGGTCCTGTTTGAATTTAAAGATATTGACTAGATCTATTAAAGTTGAAGTGTTGAAAAAGGAGACAACTGGCTAATTAAGACATTTCTGCAGTTCTACTGTGCCTTTTACAGTGTTCTTGTTTGTTGTTCAGAATTTAGATGTGGTTGTTTATAAGTTAATCTCAAGTTTAGGAAAGCATAAAGACACTCATTACTAATTGTGCAAAAAGCTTTTAGAGCTTCCAAAATTGCAGTTAAATGCCTTTATGAGCAACAGACTAAGAACTGTATATAATACTGTAAATTAGCCTTCTAGTGGTCTAATTTAGAGAATTATGTAGAGTCCGTAGCCCCTTGCTCAAAGAAGCATGTAATTGCAATTTTAAGTTTATGGACTATAAGGGTGACAAATCTGTCTTATAAACTGAAAGCCACATTGTCTTTATACTTATCAGTGCACTATCTGACTGAATTTTAGCCAAGTATGAATTTGTTCATGTTGATATGACAGTTTTTCTATTGTTCTTTCTTGTTTTGGGTTATCAAATTTTATATTTGTTCAAATAGTTTCAATGAATTGGCTGTTTTTGATTGTTACAATCTTTCTTACATACTTTTAAGACCAGGGTTTGGTCTTATTCTCAAGAAGTCATTCAATGAGAGTGTTAGTTATATGCTTATTTTGCTGTAGAGTCCGTAGGCCCAAGAACATGGACGACATATCCATTTATCTGTTAACACTGGCTAACATTATTAAAATGTGTTCTGGAATTTTTGAAAGACATTGTGTCTTATTATCAGATAATGAATTATATATGTGAAGATTGGCTATGAATGAATTTCTTTATCATGATAACTGACAATTTCACACAATGCTAATAGGCTTGCATGATAAAATTTCTCAATATCTATCAAATATTACTATTTAGTGTCTTTGTATATAAGAAAGACAGCTTTTCAATACATCAAAGCAATCCTTTGCATTACTTAAGTTTTAAAATCCTTACAGTGATGGTAGAAATCACAAGAAAGTGTTACTGTAGAGTCCGTAGCCCCTCAGTAGCTATTACATTTTGTTACACAATGCAAAACTACAGTTAGTACAAATGCCGTAAGCATTTCAGATTTGGTACTCTGAAGTCTCAAGCTTAACATGAGGACAGTACAAATTTTTTTGAAAAGGATTTCTTCAAATAGCATTAAAATTCTTCTGCCTATTTTAAAGTTATATATTTAAAGAAAATTTGATCTCAGTATGTTACATCAAAACCCAATGTACAAGCCAGTATTTTTATTTTTTATATTTGTTGACTTGTTTCCTTTATATTGTTCAACTGTTTTCAATTAATTCAATAAAATGTTGAAATAGCGGTCATGTTATGCTCGTATATGTAGAGTCCGTAGCCTTTTCTACCTACTCAGGCATTTTCATCTGAATCTTGAAAATGCTTTATGAGAAACCTGTAGCGTTCTAGCTTTTTGAAGATAAAGGTTTCAGGATGAAAATCCAAGCACAAATAATGTTATGCAGCAAAGTTCATTTTTTATCAAACTTGCAACACAAAGTGATACCCTGATCTTGACTCAGCCGTTGAGTAAACATTAGTGGATTTTCACCAAACTTGTTATTTGGGGTGGTTGGGTGGTGCGAAGGTGCTGTGTATCTTACATCACCGGGGCGTCCAACTGATATTGGCTTACAATTGGGCAAGGCCTGCTATCCTTGTAGTGGGTAAGGGTAGAGGGGGAATGTTTTTATTTCTTCTGTTTCTTCACTTTCTTTCCTGTTCCTCTTTCTTCCCTGTCCCTCTCTTTCATCTCCTCTACTCTCTCTTCTATCTCTTTTCTCCCTTTCTCTGGGAGACGACACAAAATGACCCTCAAGATTTGACGTGTCGTTAAACCCCAACACAATCAAAAACCAAACTTGTTATGTGCATTGATATTGTAAATATCTGGTTTGGGATTGCTAATGGGCAAATTTCGTCAAATTTTTACGGAGTTATCTGCCCAAGACATGCCCATATTTTCGTTTCCGGACGATAATTTGAGTAAATGACAAGGTCTTTTAACCAGACTTGCTATATGCATTGATATTATCAAGATCTGGTTTAGGATTGTTATCTATCCTTTGATATTATCAAGATCTGGTTTAGGATAGTTATCTGTAAATGACAAGGGATTTTAACCAAACTTGCTATATGCATTGACATTAAGGAAATCTGGTTTGTGATTGCTAATGGGCAGATTTCGTCAAATTATTACGGAGTTCTCTGCCTGAGCTACACCCATATTTTCGTTTCCGGACGATAACTTGAGTAAATAACAAGGGATTTTAACCAAACTTGCTATATATATATTGACATTAACGAGATCTGGTTTGGTATTGCTAATTGGCAAATTTGGTCAAACTTTTACGCAGTTATCTGCCTGAGTCCCCGTACCATCAATGTCCGCAACAGGTCTGGCATATGCTGCAGACATATGCGGACTTCCGTGTAAATCATTGCGGAAGTTGGCGTATGTCCGCAGATGTCCGCTACAAAACCGTAGATGTCCGTGCCTCTGTCAAAGCCTGCGGACTTTGCGGACATTTTTCCATATCAGCTGGGGATATCTTTTTGTGGACCTCCGCAGCTCTATGCAAGTTAGCCTGCGGACGTCCGCAAAAGCTTGTGTAAAATTCTGACTTTGTTTTTTTTTGTTGCGGACTTGTGCGGACATTTTGGACTTAGAAAAGATTAGGCATTGAAGTAAACTGCATATGTCCGCACAAATTCTTGCGGACATCTGCAGACTTATGAAATATTGCCATACACATTTTGAACAATAAATGGGTAAGTATGTCAGGCAATGTACACACAGTAACCTTACACACACACAAAATTGTACCATTTTAAACTGTAAACAATTAACCAACAGTAATGATATTCAGGCCTGCACTTTTATTTGGTTCAAATTAATTTACCAGAAAGTGTTATGGTACTCAAATGTAACATTGTTTTGACTCAGTTTCATAAATTGCAAAAAATGTATCAATACGCTATAAAATTTGAAATTAGGATTCTAAACACTGTGACAGTCAGGATTTATTTTGAAAGCAAAGTAAGTTGGTTTTGTTTTTTTCTTAATTGTAAAAATAAATGAATGCTGTGTATCTTACATCACTGGGGCGTCCAACTGATACTGGCTTACAGTTGGGCAAGGCCTGCTATCCTTGTAGTGGGTAAGGGTAGAGGGGGAATGTTTTTATTTCTTCTGTTTCTTCACTTTCATTCCTGTTCCTCTTTCTTCCCTGTCCCTCTCTTTCATCTCCTCTACTCTCTCTTCTATCTCTTTTCTCCCTTTCTCTGGGAGACGACACAAAATGACCCTCAAGGGTTGACGTGTCGTTAAACCCCCAACACAATCAAAAATAAACTCATTACTTGTAAAAGACATTGATTGATTAAATGGTACATTATTAAAGAAGACTAATGGTAGAATATCCTGCTTTATTATTCTTACAGTTTCAATGAATTCATTCAGCTATTTTGACTTACTGTAAATACAAGTGGCTATAATACACACACTGGTTATAATACACCAAATCTTTTTTATTCAACCAAACTTTAACTGCACCAAATCTTAATTGTACTGCATCATTATTCAAATTTTGGGAGCCTTCCCAGTAACTTGAACCACATACAAACTGATCAGTTGTATTTGCTTGGAAATCTGTTAAGTTTATAAACAACTAATTATTACATGAAGTCAGAGATATCTTCAGCAGAAAATCTTAATTGCATGTTCTAATTTTGTGAACAGCTATAGTTTTTGCATAATGAATAATTATGTAGAGCAAACATTAAAAACTAAATCATACGGCATATGATCATGTAATACCACATATGATCAACAGGTTATTACACAGCAGGGGGAGCAACTCTAACAGATCCTCTGGCCCTGCGGATGTCTGCACCCATTCATGCGGACTTCCGCAGACATCCGCACCCATCCATGCGGATGTCCGCACCAATCCATACGGGTGTCCGCACCAATCCATGCGGACGTCCGCATAGACGTCCGCAAAGATGTCCGCATTGATGTCCGCAGACTTCCACGGACCTCTGCAGACAACTGCGGACCTGCATATGGAAATATTGCGGACGTCCGCACAGAAAAAATTTCCAGCTTGCGTAGACTTGTGGACAAAGCATCCCAATACTCCGCAGACCTCCGCAGGTAAATGTCCGCAATTTTCCATGCGGAATATAACCTTCTTTGCGGACATTTCAGGTATGGGTCACGCCCATATTTTCATTTCCGGATGATAACAAGTAAATAACAAGGGATTTTAACCAAACTTGCTATATGCATTGACATTAAGGAGACCTGTTTTGGAGTTGCTAATGGGCAAATGTCGTCAAATTTTTACGGAGTTATCTGCCCAAGACACGCCCATATTTTCGTTTCCAGACGATAACTTGAGTAAATAACAAGGCTTTTTAACCAAACTTGCTATATGCATTGATATTACCAAGATCTGGTTTAGGATTGTTATCTGTCCTTTGATATTATCAAGATCTGGTTTAGGATTGTTATCTGTACCTCCGTCATTTTCTTTCCAGACATTTTCGCAACGATAGCTTTAATACATAAACAAATAATCGCTGTGGCAGGGTATTATGCTTGCGCTGCTTTTATTGTTACTTTTTCTACTTTGTGTTTTTTGCATTTTCTGACCTCAGATGTATAGACAGTGGGTAGCTTGTGATTGCAACAATTTTATATTGGTCTTCTTGGAACTTTGCACATGTTTTCTCCAGGGTCTGCAGATGAGCATGTGTTTTGGATATAATTCTTAAAATTATTTTGTCATTTTTTTTCCATTTTAACTTTGTCATTTTCTTGCCTCAGATTTTATGAAAGTGTATGGACTACATGGGTACCTTTTGAGCTCATGCATCATATGAGAATATGCATGTGCTTCCAATGAAATTCCTACATTAATTTCTTCCTGAAATAAAAATTGCTTTTTGTGTGTGTGTGTGTGTGTGTGTGTGTGTGTGTGTGTGTGTGTGTGTGTGTGGTGGGGGGCGGGGGGTGGGGGGAGTGGGGGTGGTGAGGCGGAGGATAAACTCCACGGAAGTTTGATCTATATTTTGTATTGTCAGTACATTTTGGTCTCTTCTGCCTTCTTGTTTTCTTTGAACTTGCTTGGCATGTGTAATTGTGTATTTTTGTGTAGATTTTGTGTAGGTTCGTTGGTTTCAGTCCACTCCCGTGGGTCATCGCCACATGCTGTCATGTATGTATTGTTTGTAGTTTTGTTAGTTTGGCTTGTCCATATTTTCTTGGCCCTTTGGGAGGCATATGAGATAAGACCTTTTCTCATGTTGTCTTAAATATTTCAGATTATGTTGTGTACAAACTTAACCCGTTTACTACAGTGGTAGGGAGATGCATGGACAGTTTGATCCAGTTTAATGTGTTTCCTCTTCAGCTCGCTCTCTGAACATGACTGTGGTAAGATATTTATGCAAGGGCATAGCATAAGAAACCAATTCCATAATTTTAAGCAGACTCCTGATGCTAACAAGACCGTACAGCTGCATGGTCTTCTTAACCACTTCAAGTACTGTATTCAACCTAAATATTCCAATACAGATAATAGCAAACAGTGTAGGTCAGACCAGATGCCACAGAACAGAGTACATGATTTGCCACTATTGATATATATGTTTAGAAACATCAGATAGAGCATTGAACTTGTTAATAATAGGGGTGGTCAATGGTGCGAAGGTCTCGTGCATTTGACATCACCGGGGCGTCCAACTGATAATTGGCTTACAGTTGGGCAAGGCCTGGTATCATTGTAGCAGATAAGGATAGAGGGGGAATGTTTTATTTCCCTGTTTCTCCACTTTCATTCCTGTTTCTCTTTCTTCCCAGTCACTCTCTTTCATCTCTTCTGCTATCTCTTCTATCTTTTTTCTCCCTCTCTCTGGGAGACGACACAAAATGACCCACAAGTGTTGACATGTCATTAAACCCCAACACAATCAATTGTAGAAGATATACGATAAATGCTTATGGACTGAGGTATTGGCATACATATTATACAAGGCCATACATGGTAAAAATGGTGAAAGCCCTTGACTGAACAACAACAGACATGCATCCTAGTATGGTATAGTTCTTTATGCATGTAGTATTTTTATCTCACATTAATTTCTGATTTGTCAAAGAAAACATGCATCACAACCCCTTTATAATATGATTTCTGGAATTTAAAGCTGAATTTCTGTCATATGTATAAATTACATTAAGAAGGGAATACACTAGTAAACTATACACTTCAAAGACTGCCTTCTGAGCAGCAATAATGGCCCCATTAAACTGCCTGATGGAGTATGATTAGTGCCTGTAATGTGGGCATGTAGGCAAAGAACTCTCATATACTGCTCAAAATGTTTTGTTGTCATTTCAACAAGCCCCTCTAATTTAGTGAAGTTTATAATTGGATACTATAGTCTTGAAAAATATTCCATATGGATTGCAGATGTGTTGGGCTTATCAACCTAGTCAGTGGTGTGGCTGACTGCAGATCTAAGGGTCACAAATTTGAATTTCAGCATAATTTCCAGAGATTGATCATGAAATCATTTCTATGGTCATTCTCCCATTCCGCTAATTCAGGAAGGGTAGTTGTCAGTTGCTGGCAAAAGTATGTTCACAAGCACTGATTAATCATTTAGAGGACTTAGCATGCCCAGGAAAAATGTTTGTAAAGTCACTGGCATCAGCGGCATGACCTTAACAGTGTTGACTGGGCCATAAAACCCTAATACAAATGAAAATGATGTCAAAAGTATTTCAAGAGATTTTTTTTTTCTTTTTAATTTACAGCCCTTAACACCCAGCAGATATATCATGCCAGACAGAGAATGTAGAATATGGTAAGTTGAATTTTAAGGTTTCATTTCTGGTCTGATACTGCAAGTTAAGGTGCAGTACAGATCACATAAGGCCTTCTTGCTGGAGTATTCTAAACAGGGTTTGGCATCTTGTCAACAGCTTTATTTACATTCTTGCATGCATTTGCTACAGTGGATATCTTCTGCCTGATGTCTGCAGCGGTCTAGTGTTTGTAGGTCACAGCATCTGAGGTGGTGCTATGCAGGTGCTTCCAGGGAAAGCATCCTGACTTGCTTCTGCGGCTGTGGGTGTTTCCCGAGCCATGGCTGTTGATGTATACTCATGGGAATATATGCTGTTTCAAACAACTACTATTCAGATTTTAGCTGGGATAGTAGTCTGTCATGTCAGTCCAGCATCTGTCTCTTGTCTGCAGTCCTTAGTCAGTACTTTTGACCAGTTATATCTGCACAGTCAGCAGCTGTCCATCATCTGTCTGTCCATCCATTGTCAGTCAGCACTTTTGACCAGTTATCTCTGCAAAGTCTGCCAACTGCTCTTCATATTTTAGCTCACCTGAACTGAAGGCTCCAGAGCAGCTTATAGGATAGTAGTCTGTCCGTCGTCCATCCGTCATTCATCAGTACTTTTGACCAGTTATATCTGCACCGTCTGCAGGCTGATCATGATCATTTTTTTATGCCCCCACCTGCCGAAGGCAGGAGTGGGGCATATAGCATTTCGCCGTGATGTTATGTCCGTATGTGCATAGGTGCATATGTGCGTATATCACATTCATAACCAGGTTCAAGTTTACCAGCAAGTTTAGGTGCAATTTTACGTCCGCATTTCTCTTGCAGCTTATAACTGTCAAACTTGGTATGATACTTACCTAGGGCAAGACCTTTCAATGCATGATACGATTGCCCCAGGGTCATGCCCCTGGGTGGGGCTAGGGGTCAAAATATATAACAGGTCACCAAGAAAACATACAAAAATGTGACTAAAAATATCACTATGGTATCATTGGTGAGGCTGAAGAGTTAAAATTTAGCACAAAAAATACACAGAGGAAAGCTGTTTAGTTGTTGATAAAAAGGCAAGTTTTAGGCCACTGATTCTGGATCGGGGTGGGACTACTGGGTGGGGCCAAACACAGGTTCAAGTTTACCTGCAAGTTTAGGTGCAATTTTACATCCGCGTTTCTCTTGCAGCTTATAACTGTCATACCTTATGGGCTAGAAAGTTGAAACTTGGTATGATACTTACCTAGGGCAAGGCCTTTCAATACATGGTACCATTGCCCCAGGGTCATGCCCATGGGCGGGGCTAGGGGTCAAAATATATAACAGGTCACCAAGAAAACATACAAAAATGTGACTAAAAATATCACAGTAGTATCATTGGTAAGGCTGAAGAGTTAAAATTTAGCACAATAATTACACAGAGGACAGCTGTTTAGTTGTTGATGAAAAGGCAAGTTTTAGGCCACTGATTCTGGACTGGGGTGGGGCTACTGGGTGGGGCCAGAGAAAATGTAAAAGTATAAAATATGTAATATCTCGGAAACTGTTCAGATCCCAACCCCTAAACCTATGTATTGTTTTTCCTTATGATGATGCATTCAATGTCACATACCTTGCAACCCCTGGGATCATGCCCCACCCTTCCCTGCCCCTTTCATTTCATCAAAAGCCAAATATCTCAGAAACTATTCAGATCCCCACCCCTAAACCATATATATTATTTTTCATTATGATAATATGTATTCAATGACACATACCTTGTCTCCCTCAGGGATCACATTGTTTCAACTTAATTTTTATCCCCCGACCGATAGGTTCGGGGGATATAGCTATCGCCCTGGCATCCGTCTGTCCGTCCGCCTGTAGACGAAACCTTGTGCTCCTATACCCTTTGAGCTATTTTCATGAAACTTTGTCAGGTTGTAGAGGGCATTGGGTAGGAATGTCACGTGCAAGAATGACAACTCTAATCGACTTGGTTCAGAAGTTATCTCCCATAGTCTCCAAAAATTGTAAAATTTTGTGCGGACCATAACTCTGAAACCCTTTAAGATATTTTGATGATATGTCACCAATATGTAGAGGACATTGAGTGCCGGCCTCGGTGGCTCAGTTTGATGTGCCAACTGGAGACCAGGAGGTCACGGGTTCAAACCCCGCCGAGGTTGATCATGAAATATTTTCTACGATCAATCTCCATGAAATATTTTCTATGGTCATTCTCTCCCTTCTGCTGATTCAAGAAGGGCAGTTGTCAGTTTCTGGCGAAAGAATGTGCACAATACTGGTTAACTGCTTAGAGGACTAAGCCTGCCCAGTAAATGTGTGATTAGGTAAACTGATCGCGCTCGATATGACCCCATTGGGTTGACTGGGCTGTAAAACCTCAACACAAACCAAGGACATTGAGTAGGCGTGTCGCGTACAAGAAAGACAACTCTAGCAGACTCCGTTTTGGTGTTACCTCCCATAGTTGTTAAATCTTGTGCAGCCCATAACTCTAAAACCCTTTAGAGTATTTTCATGATACTTCACCATTAGGTAGAGGACATTGAGTAGGCATGTTGTGTACAAGAAAGACAACTTTAACTGGCTGCATCCTTGAGTTATCTCCCATAGTTATAAAATCTTGTGCAGGCCATAACTCAGTAACCCTTCGAGATATTGTCATGATACTTGTTCAAGTTGTAGAGGACATTTGAGTAGGTGTGTCACATACAAGAACAACAAATCTAGCTAACTCCATTTTGGGAGTTATCTCCCATAGTTGTTAAATCTTGTACGGCCTATAACTCTACCTATAAGTTATTTTCATGATACTTCACCAATAGGTAGAGGACTAAGTAGGGGTGTCGCATACAAGAATGACAACTCTGACTGCATTCTGGAGTTATCTCCCATAGTTATGAAATCTTATGCAGGCCATAACTCAATAACCCTTTGAGATATTGCCATGATTTTTGATCAAGTTGTAGAGGACATTGAGTACGTGTGTCACATACAAGAACAACAACTATATCTGACTCAGTTCTGGAGTTACCTCCCATAGTTGTTAAATCTTGTGCAGGCCATAACTCTTAAACCCTTTGAGATATTTTTATGATACTTCATCAAGTTGTAGAGGACATTGAGTAGGCATGTCATGTACACAAAAGACAAGTCTGACTCCATTTTTGAGTTATCTCCCATAGTTGTTAAATTTGCTGACAGTCATAACTTCTCTACCAGTTGAGATTTTTTGGTGATAATTAATAGGGATACTTAGAACATTAAGAAGGAGAGTTGCATTTAAAAATTGTAACTATGGGTTACTCGTTACTCCATTTATTTTCAGTTATCTCCCCTGGTGGTAAAATCTTGTGCAGGCCATAACTCTTTAACCAGTGGAGACATTTTAATGATACTTAGTAGAGATGCTAAGAACATAAACTAGGTGTGTCACAATACGTAAAGACTACTCTGAACAACAGAGTATTGGAGTTATCTCCCACACTTATACTGCGGATGCGGATTTATCAGCAATGCATGCAGCAGGCTTTATTTTTCTCATTATTTTTGGATTCTTTGTTGAAAATCACTTACTAGCGAACACAAAATTGAGTTTCTCAGACTAATGGTTGAAGAGTTACAGGCCTTGCAGGCAAAGGGCCTTATATTTCTCATTATTTTTGGATTCTTTGTTGAAAATCACTTACTAGCGAACACAAAATCCAGTTTCTGCGACTTATAGTTTGAGAGTTATAATCTTTGCAGGCAAGAGGCCTTATTTTTGTCATTATTTTCAGATTCTTCGTTGAAAATCACTAATTAGCAAACAAAAAATCCAGTTTCCATGACTTACGGTTTGAGAGTTATGATCATTGCAGGCAATGGGCCTTATTTTTCTCATTATTTTCAGTTTCTTTGTTGAAAAACATAAAATCCAGTTTCCACAACTTATGGTTTTAGAGTTCTATGTCTGATTCACAGTTGTGGAGTTATCATGCACTGCGGGGCTAAACAAGTGTAACCCTTGATAAAATTACATCTCTGATGCCCTAGATTGAAAAAAGACGGCCATTTGCGCAGGGGTTGGGGGATTAGCCATCTCTTCTGATGGCTATTTTTTTACAAAATGCCTACGTGTGGATGAGGATGGCCCTGGGTGGGGGCATCCATGTCATCTTGACACATTTCTAGTTTCTTTCCAGTATAAGTTTAATGTTGGGAAGAAGTGAAGCTCCAAGGGAGCTCATAGGATAGTAGTCTGACCGTTGTCTGTCTGTTCATTGTTGTCGGTCGGTCATCTATCATCCGTCAGCACTTTTGACCTCTTTTATCTGCACAGTCCGCAGGCTGATCTCAATTAGTTTTTTTCTTTCCAGCATTTAGGTTTAATGTTGGCTAGCAGTGAACTACACTCATGTGTATGTCCAGCCCACTACGGTTGCTTCATGTCATATTGATGCATGCCTTTCCTAGAAGAAAGGATCCTTATCCCATATGCAGATAGTGAAGGCTTAGATCAGCCTGCATATATGTGAAGTTGTATCAGGGCTTTCACAATCTGTCAGCAGATTCTGAAGCATCCAGTGACTCTTTATGCTGATGTAGTAAATACTGATAAGACTGACTAGTTATACGCCAGTTTGAAAAACAGGACGTATTATGTTACGGGGTATGGTGTCTGTCCGTAAACTTTTTCGTTTCCGGCTAACTCCTCCTACAGTTTACATCCGATCAAGCTGAAACTTGGTATATAGTTTGACCATGATGTGGTGCAGCGCATATTGTTTCGAGGTTACAGTCCACTAAATGTTTGCAGAGTTATTCCCCTTAGAAAATTTCTGTAAACTTTTCATTTCTGGTTAACTCCTCCTACATTTTACATCCAATCAAGCTGAAACTTCATATATAGTTAGACCATGATTTGGAGCAGCGCATATTGTTTCGAGGTTACAGTCCACCAAATATTAGCAGAGTTATGCCCCTTTGAAAATTTCAGTAGACTTATCGTTTCCGGCTAACTCCTCCTACAATTTACATCCGATCAAGCTGAAACTTGGTATATAGTTTGACCATGATTTGGCACAGCGCATATTGTTTTGAGATTACAGTCCACCAAATGTTTGCAGAGTTATTCCCCTTAGAAAATTTCTGTAAACTTTTCATTTCTGGTTAATTCCTCCTACATTTTACATCCAATCAAGCTGAAACTTCATATATAGTTAGACATGATGTGGAGCAGCGCATATTGTTTCGAGGTTACAGTCCACCAAATACTAGCAGAGTTATGCCCCTTTGAAAATTTCAGTTGACTTCGTTTCCAGCTAACTCCTACAGTTTACATCCAATCAAGCTGTGATTTGTAGTTAGACCATGATGTGGAGCAGCACATATTGTTTCAAAGTTACAGTCCACCAAATGTTAGCAGAGTTATACCCCTTTGTATATTTCTATTAATTTTTCGTTTCTGGCTAAATCCTCCTACAGTTTACATCCAATCAAGATGAAACTTCATGTACAGTTAGACCATGATGTGGCATATTGTTTCGCGGTTACAGTCCACCAAATATTAGCAGAGTTATGCCCCTTTGAAAATTTTAGTAAACTTTTTGTTTCCCGCTAAATCCTCCAACAGTTTACATCCTATCAAGCTGAAATTTTATTTGTAGTTAGACTATGATGTGGAGTAGCGCATATTGTTTCAAGGTTGCAGTCCACCAAATATTAGCAAAGTTAAACCCCGTTGAAGATTTCTATTAATTTCTATTAATTTTTTTTTTGAGATATGCCTCATTGAAATTTTTTTAATTTTTTTTTTTTTTTTTTTTTTTTTGTAATTTCACGTACAGTTTATATCTGGAGCACTGAATTATACAGGAGCCAGTTTTTGTGCTACATCTTTTTACTTGCCACGGGCGTATAATGCTCCGCTTGGCGGAGCTCTTGTGGTTAGTTTGTTATACCCCCGGCATACGAAGTATGCCAAAGGGATATATAGTTTTCATCCATTCCATTAGTCCGTTCATCTGTCTGTCCCTCCTTCCATCCATCCTTCCTTCCATCTGTCTGTCCGTCTGTCTGTCCGGGTGTGATTCTGTCCATTAACTCTTTCTATAACCAAGTTTAAGTTCAAAGTTTTTTGATTATTTATAACTCTGCAGCACCTGACCAGTTTACTACAGTGGTAGGGAGATATATGGATAGTTTGATCTGTGCCTCCTCTCTCCCTGAACAGTACTGTTGGTAAGT
The DNA here is from genome assembly GCA_964016985.1 of Anodontia alba. Lineage (NCBI taxonomy): Eukaryota > Metazoa > Mollusca > Bivalvia > Lucinida > Lucinidae > Anodontia > Anodontia alba. The sequence continues at coordinate 45,018,163 of OZ024836.1, forward strand.
TATATCAAGACTTCCATTAAGCAACAGTAATGGCCCCATCAAACTGCCTGATGCAGCTGACGAGTGCCTGTGGTGTTGGCATGTATGCAACAGACCCTCATATATTAGTCTAATCTAAATGTTTTATTGTCATTTCACCAAGCCCCTTAAATTAAGTGAAATTTATGACTATAATCTTAAGGTGCCCTCCCCCCCCCCCCCCCCCCCCCCCCCCCAAGCCTAGTGGATAGGAGAGTTGACTCTTAATCCATTAGGTTTCTCACTGCTGTGGTTCGCGACTCACTTTGGTCATATGTGAGAAAGCCACATTCTGCTTACGGATGGTCAGATGGTTTTTCCCTAGGTTCTTCGGTCTTAGTCCGCCTTTGAGGAACGATCGCCTTGATATAAGTGAAATATTTTTGAAAGGGCGTAAAACCCAAATTGAAAAAAAAAAAAAAAAAAAAAAAGTCTTAAAAATATTCTATACACTATACAGGTGGCAAAAGTGCTGGGCTCTACAAACCAGTCAGTGGCACATCTGACTGCAGATGCAGGGGTTGCAAGTTTGCAACTTCGCGTAACTTTTGTAGAGATGGATCATGAAATCATTTCTGTGGTCATTCCTACCTTCTGCTGATTCAAAAAGAGCGGTTGTCAGTTGCTTGTGAAAGTATATTCGTAAGTACTGCTTAACTGCTTAGAGGACTAAGCAAGCCCAGGTAAAGTGAGTGTTAAGTGACCGGCATCACATGACCGTAACAGTTTTGACTCAGCTGTAAAATTACTCGGACAAAAAAGATGGCAAATATATTTCAAGATATATCTGTCAGAATACTTAATAACCTCAAGTATTATGACAGATAGGCCTTTGCAAACAGTGTATACCCAGATCAGATGCTGCAGAACATGGAGTCAGGGTCTACACTGCTTGCCATACATTCAGCAATATTTTAAGACACATCAAGAGGTAATAGAATGGACTATTTCAAATTTTAGGACAAGTATGGTAAGTAGAAATGGTGTGCCAATACTTAGGGTAAACACATTTTTTTTTCTTTTAATTTACAGCCATTAACACCCAGCAGATATGTCATGTCAGACAGAGAGACTAGAATATGGTAAGTTAAATTTTAAGGTTTCATTTCCAGTTTGGTTTCAGGAAAGATAGAAATATTAATGACCAATTGGTAAGATTGGAAACCTTTATTCGTAACGGTGTTATAAGAAAGGAACATATAGTTGCTATTTTTTTGACTTAGAAAAAGCATATGTTACCACTTGGAGATATCCTTTTGACGTTTACAATGTATTAAAATGGTTGAAAAAAAGTGGAGTATAAACAGCACGTATCTTCTACAGCTAAATGCCCTTAATGTAATAATGTGATTGAAAAAAAGGGTTGACAAATAGCACAATAGTTCTGTCGTAGAACGGCCAGGAATTTTAAAATAAGATGCCAACTTTAGAAAACATTTTCAGTAAAATGATGACCAAATGTATATTTTTTATGTAAAATTTTTATTTATTATAGCCTAGACTATAATTATGCATGGACACACTTGTCATAACATAATTACATAATTAAATAATTAAAAGCTAAAAATAGCAAAGTGTCACATTTCCAAAAATATTAAAAAGTGTTACGTCATTAGATAGTACTTATTAGTAGATGGGCAAACAACTAAGGAGAAAGTAGCCTTGGATTTAGTAGTAAGAATACTGAACTTTGTATTTTCAAGAAAAATGATCTATTGTATCGTCATTAATATATAATTACGTTACATTACATCTTGATTAAAATTCTGCTTTGGTACGCTTTGGCCATTGCGTTCACATTAATTTTCATTTTGTTGTGTTGACTATCCTCAAAAGTTTAGCGTACTATTTAATATGTATTAAATAGATTTCTGAATTTTTTGAAAATGTTATGGTCATTTGCATCCATACCATTGAAATTCACAAAAAACAGCCACAACGTTCTTTAAGCATTAGAGTTTTCCCATTTACAAGGTCCCAAAATAAATTTTCAAAAAAATGCCAATGCGTTTTTATGTGGAATAAGTTCATGTTTTTTAATTAAACATATAGGAGAAAAGCAAAATCATTATGCAAATTACACTGTAGCTATAGAAACAGCATTTATATACACATCAATACACTATGGCCGTTAGATTCCAGAACATACATGCTATTTGTCACCCTATTTTTTTCAACCAGACTGGGTGTTTTGTTCCGGAACATGCCGGAAGTCGAAAGGATATGATATAATGAAAGATTAGCGTAACATTGGTTTGAGAGGTCATTTGACTAATTTTATATAAAGTTTAGGTCAAATAGATCTTTTAAAGTTTGTGTTGACTCTACGTTATCAGTCATCTATGATCAAGTACAAGGTGTTCCACAAGGATGTATTTTGTCAACGTCCGCTTTGTGACCGGGAGGTTGCGGGTTCGATCCCCGGCCGGGTCATACCAAAGACTTTAAAAATGGTACTAGCTGCTCTTTCGCTTGGCACTCAGCATTAAGAAAGTAGAGCTAGAACTGGTCAGCTCAGTGTCAGTATAATGTGACTGGGTGGAATATCATGTCAAAGTGTCTGGGGCGTGATATTTCAGTGAGGCAGCACTCTAAAAGTGAGCATTGAGCTCCCTGCCACATCCAGACACCGTCGCGATATGACTGAAAAAGGTTGAAAGCGACGTTAAGCCCAAATCAAACAAAATTTTGTCAACAAATCTGTTCAATGTTAAAGGATCCACAGTCCAAGAAAGTTTTAATAAATTGATATATAGTATTAATATGATCATAAAATGTGGCATCTGACAGCCTGTAAAATTTCAGTTAGTCTCTCGTTTTTGAACTGGATCAAAATGAAATGATTTTTTATCGTATCTCTGAATTAATGTTGCCAACATTAATTCAGAGATATGACAAAAAATCATTTAATTTCAAGAACTGGAGCCAAAATGAAATTTTACAGGCCATCAGGTGCCACGTTTTATGCTTGTATTAATACCACACATTAATTCTTTCTTGGATAATAAAATGTCTATTTTTGAGGAATATTGGGCCTTTCAAATAAACAATATCACTATGTGTCTAGACAATGATTTAAACTGTTCTCTATGTGTAGATGACTTTCTTATATGTTGCAGTGGGGGTGGTCGGGTGGTGCGAAGGTGCTGTGTATCTTACATCACCGGGGCGTCCAACTGATATTGGCTTACAGTTGGGCAAGGCCTGCTATCCTTGTAGTGGGTAAGGGTAGAGGGGGAATGTTTTTATTTCTTCTGTTTCTTCACTTTCATTCCTGTTCCTCTTTCTTCCCTGTCCCTCTCTTTCATCTCCTCTACTCTCTCTTCTATCTCTTTTCTCCCTTTCTCTGGGAGACGACACAAAATGACCCTCAAGGGTTGACGTGTCGTTAAACCCCAACACAATCAATATATGTTGCAGCTCAAAAAACATGAAAACTATAGAGAAAACACTCCCAAGACACTCTAAACAAAATTGAACAGTGGACTGCAGAAAATGGGTTCAAGTTTCCTAAAAAAAAACAAAATGTGTTCAACCTTCATCATGATCCCACCTTAACACTACATGGAGTATAAAACTAAATTTCTAGGCATTATATTGACAAAAAGCTAAATTTTCTTGTCACACATTAAAGCTCTAAAATTAAAGTTCCCTGGCACCATGTACATCTGTAATCAGGGTCTTTTGTCAAGCACTTGAGCCTATTGCATTTCTTGTGCACCCAGTGCTTGGAGCCATTGCAGAAGATGCTGTTGTTGCCAACTCCAGTGCAACAGACAGGGCATGGCAGCTCGCCTGAACTCTGCAGAGGTCCAGGCCTGTACCACAGATCATGATCATCATCTTTCCTGCATTTACTCTCAGCATTTACTCCTGCATTTACTCGATTTCTTCTTTCCAAGTCAAGAGCCTCCTGACACATTCCTCAAGCAATTTAGAGATGATAACAAGGTTATGGGCATAGAGGTCCTCCTAGGGGACCCCAGAGCTTGTGTGACGAGGCTTCAAGCACAGTGATGAAGAGCAGCAGGCTGAGTACCGAGCCTTGGTGAACATCAACCTTCACTTCAAACTCTTCACTGTACCCCTCACCAACACGAAAACACATTGGCATACAACCCCTGGACCAGTCCAAATGGATGTTCCAAATTGAAGTATTGAAAACGTGACTTTGATTTTGAATGAAACATCCATCAGCTGATTTATTTTGAATAACTTGCACTTTTACAAGCATTATTGATTTTTATATAGCCGCTGGGTTACTATAATGCTTTTATTAGTAGACTTTGTATTGACTGCTTTGCCCCAAAAATTAGTTTGTGTCATTATATTTCAGGTATTAAGTGACCAGGGAAGGTCAATGCCAAACAATTTGCGAAGTACAGTTAAGATTTCAGTGCACTGTTTATTTTTAGCTCACCTGAGCTATGCTCAGGATGAGCTATTGTGATCACTTTTTGTCCGTCGTCCGTCAGTGTGTCCGTCCGTTAATATTTTCATATGACTTCTCCTTTGAAGCCACTGAGCCAGTTTTGCTCAAATTTCATATGGAGCCTTCTTAGATTGGGGGAACAAAAGATTGCTAAAATGGTGCGGTCCATTGACCAAGATGGCCACCATGCCCATATATGGTAAAAACATTTAAAAATCTTTTTCTCCAGAACCAAAGATGCCTTGGGGCTGAATCTTTGCATAAATCATCTGGGATGGTAGGTCTACCAAAGTTGCTAAAATGATGGTTGTACATTGATGTTTGAGCCGGCCTTGGTGGCTTGGTTGGATGTGCCATCCGACTGGAGACCAGGAGGTCATGGGTTCAATCCCCGCCGAGGTTGGCAACATTCTTTCGTGGACATTGATCACGAAAAATTTTTTACGGTCATTCTCTCCCTTCCGCTGATTCAAGAAGGGCAGTTGTCAGTTTCTGGCAAAAGAATGTGCACAATACTGGTCAACCATTTAGAGGACTAAGCCTGCCCAGTAAACGTGTGGTTAGGTAAACTGACCGCATTCAACATGACCCCATTGGGTTGACTGGGCCGTAAAACCTCAACACAAACAAACAAACAAGCTTGAACTTAAGGCATGCTAGTTCTCAGGTTAGGGATCATCGCCTACTAGGCGTCTTGGTTTTCAGATGAGCTCCTAACTTACAGATGATAAAAACAAGCTAAAAGTCTAGGTGAAGTTTGAAAATGGGGTGATATTAGTAAGTTGAATTTGGAGTTACATTCCCTTGGTCATTAGCAAAAACTATCAGCTGGGATTAAAGAATTCCTTCAGCATTTTCTTACGACATGAAAGTCATAAGAAAGCAATGAAGCATAGCTGAATAAAATTCCTGCCTAGCGTTGGATTCGAACTCAGTCTGTCCAGATAAATATCCAGTGCTCTAACCACTGTGCCAAAGAGTCAACTCCCTGACTCAGTTGTCAGAGATTGAATATATACCTACAAGTTATGTGTAATCTGCCAAGGCAGATAATCAAAGGTAGGAGTGCTAGGCTGTGACACTCCCCCTTTTCAAGGACGCGAAGCCATTTTCGGTGAAGTAAAGTCCAATCCTGGCTTAGCCTCCATCTTACGACATGAAAGTAGTGACAGAGGAATGAAGCACAGCTGAAAAAATTTGCTGCCTGTTGCAGGCTGAAACCGGGTCTGCCCGGATAAAAATCCAGTGCTCTAAACACTGAGCCAAAGAGTTAACTCTCTAACCCAGTTGTCAGAGATTGAATATATACCTACAAGCTGTGCGTAATCTGTCAAGGCAGATAATCGAAGGTAGGAGTGCTAGGCTGTAACAACTTTTAGTAGTAGTCAAATCTGTCCTTTAGCATTTTTAGTAGTCAAATCTGTGGGCTCATTGAGCCTCTTGTCTTGTAGAAATAACAAAAATTATCAGTACTTTTTTAAAAACAGTGCCTTATCTGAAGCAATGCATATATATCCTAAAATTTGAACAAAAGTCCATATCTAGAACTATGCATACATAAATTTGAAAAAAAGTCTGTATCTGGAGCTATGCATACATACCCTAAATTTGAACAAAAGTCCATATCTGGAGCTATGCATACATAAATTTGAAAAAAAGTCCATATCTGGAGCTATGCATACATACCCTAAATTTGAACAAAAGTCCATATCTGGAGCTATGCATACATAAATTTGAAAAAAAGTCCATATCTGGAGCTATGCATACATACCCTAAATTTGAACAAAAGTCCATATCTGGAGCTATGCATACATACTCCAAAATTGAACAAAAGTCCATATCTGGAGCTATGCATACATATCCTAAATTTGAACAAAAGTCCATATCTGGAGCTATGCATACATATCCTAAATTTGAAAAAAAGTCCATATCTGGAGCTATGCATACATATCCTAAATTTGAACAAAAGTCCATATCTGGAGCTATGCATACATATCCTAAATTTGAAAAAAAGTCCATATCTGGAGCTATGCATACATATCCTAAATTTGAACAAAAGTCCATATCTGGAGCTATGCATACATACTCCAAAATTGAACAAAAGTCCATATCTGAAGCTATGCATACATATCCTGAATTTGAACAACAGTTCATATCTGGAGCTATGTGTACATCTCCTAAATTTGAACATGCATACATATTCTAAATTTGAACAAAAGTCTGTATGTGGAGCTATGCATACATATCCTAAATTTGAACAAAAGTCCATATCTGGAGCTATGCATACATATCCTAAATTTGAACAAAAGTCGGTATCTGGAGCTATGCAAACATACCCTAAATTTGAACAAAAGTCCATATCTGGAGCTATGCATGCATATCTTAAATTTGAACAAAAGTCCATATCTGGAGCTATGCATACATATCCTAAATTTGAACAAAAGGAGGTATGTGGATGGGGACATAACAAGGGATTAATTTTGTTCAGTTATGCAACATACACTAAAATTTGAACAAAAGTCCTTATCTAGGATTATGCATACATATCCTAAGATTCTAACAAGTCCATATCAGGTAACTGTAGGAGTTGTGGAGACATGAACAATACACAGACAGATGTACTTATGACAGTGGGTAAAACTATATGCCCTCTTCCACATTGTGGCTGGGGTGGTTGGGCGTGGCAAACGTGTCGTTTATCTTACGTCAACGGGGTGTCCAACTGATATTGGCTTACATTTGGCAAGGCCTGCTTAAATCCTTGTAGTAGGTAAGGGTATTGGAGGAACGTTTTTATTTCTTCTGTTTCTTCACTTTCAATTCTGTTGTCCCTCTCTTTCATCTCCTCTACTATATCTTCTATCTTTTTTCTCCCTCTCTCTGGGAGATGACACAAAATGACCCACAAGGGTTTACTTGTCATTAACACTGACACAATAAAAAAAATCCATGTTGTGGCGGGGACATAACAAGGGATTAATTTTGTTCAGTTATGCTCCTTGACAGATTTGGTAGTTTGTAGGCACAAGCATATAATTTGGGGCATAGGGTTTTACAAACACATTTCTGGTTTATCTTAAAATCTGTCTTTCAGACTTAATTAATACTTTCTGGCGAAAGAATGTGCACAATACTGGTTAACTGCTTAGAGGACTAGGCCTGCCCAGTAAACGTGTGGTTAGGTAAATTGACCGCGCTTGACATGACCCCATTGGGTTGACTGTGCCATAAAACCTCAACACACACAAAAAAAAAATTAAAAAAAATCAGACTTAATAAAACAGTTCTCTATTTGTTTGTTGTTTCTATTTTGTTTAGGTTCAAGAGTGAAAGAACCAAGAATAAGTGAAAGACTCACCAGTTTTATGAAAGAATTACAACAACTCAAGCTGAACAGGATAGAAATCAGTGGCAGTATTGTGACAATTTCATCCAGTGTCAGGGACATATAAATAGACAATAAACTCGAGCTGTCTGGTAAAAATGTGCTTTATATCATACATGATCAGTGTGGTCAGAGCAACTTCTACATTTGTTATACTGAAATCAACAAATCAGTCTTAGCTTAATTGTTTTAGAATGAAAATAACTAATTTAATTGTTTTAGAATGAAAATAACTAATTTCATATGAAAACATTTCATAGCCAGTCAGAATGCTTATCTCTCAAAATATCTATTTTGATTGGATAATTGACTGCATTCAAAAGAATTGTGATCGCATTAGCAAATGAAAATGATTGTCTCTTATTACAGTTATTTTGATTGTTCAAGAGTTCAAAATGAAGAATTTAATCAACAAGCACCCTGGTTTTTATGTCAGTTGTGACTGGATAAGTATCAGACATATATTTGTAGAGCTGCATGAGAATTCAGGGTAAGATTTTGCATGAGTAAAACTTGGTTTAAACCCCCAAGCCATTTTCCAGCTGACAGTTTCAAGGTGGTGCCTCTTGTAGTTCTTCTTTATGTGTCAGTGGTTTTATATGTGGCATTTGTTTATATGATTGTTCCCCATTAATCCTTGTTTTGATGCATCAGGAAGGCTATGCTTAAGCTGGCCTCGGTGGCTCATTTGGATGCGCCGTCCGACTGGAGACCAGGAGGTCGCGGGTTCAACCCCCGCCGAGGTCGGCAACATTCTTTCGTGGAGATTGATCATGAAATACTTTCTATGGTCATTCTCTCTCTTCCGCTGATTCAAGAAAGGCAGTTGTCAGTTTCTGGCGAAAGAATGTGCACAATACTGGTTAACCGCTTAGAGGACTAAGCCTGCCCAGTAAACTTGTGGTAAGGTAAACTGACCGCGCTCGACATGACCTCATTGGGTTGACTGGGCCGTAAAACCTCAACACAAACAAAGAAACAACAAACTGACCGTGCTCGACATGACCCCATTGGGTTGATTGGGCCGTAAAACCTCAACACAAACAAAAGGCTATGCTTTGTGATTATGAAATATACTGGGTATCTTTCTTTACTTATATTGAGGGTGGTTGGGTGTGGGGAAGGTGTCGTGTATCTTATGTCCAACTGATATTGGCTTACAGTTGGGCAAGGCATGCTGTCCTTGTAGCGGGTAAGAGTAGAGGGAAAATGTTTTATTTCTTCTGTTTTTTTTTCTCTTTCATTCCTGTTCTCATTCTTCCCTGTCCATCTCTTTCATCTCTACTATCTCTATTCTCCCTTTCTCTGGGAGATGACACAAAATAACCCACAAGGGTTGATGTGTTGTTAAACCCCAACACAGTCAATCAATCTTCACATATCTTTTCATTGAGGAATTTTTTTACCTGTCAGGATACTTTGTTATAATCATTTTAATTGTTTGATTTTCATTCAAAAGATATCTGTACTAACCGATCAGAAAGCTTGTCTCTAGTAATGTTTTGGAAAATCAATTTTGATTGGCTATATTTTCCAGGAAGAACAAAATTGAAACAGCTACATTGTACATATACTTTGCTAACTTCAGGAGAACAAGACAAAGTATTCCAAATGAAAGTGACCTGGCTGTATTGATGGACTGGCTGCCACAAGTGTATACTGGGCTGCATTCATAAGTGCAAAACACCAGTAAACATTTTGCCCTGGACACCTGTACCTAATGATGAGGCCAGCAGGAGCAGGGAACAATGGCAGAACATTTGCAAGTAGCTTGTACTTTTGAATGCAGCCCTGGTCTCTTCACATAAAGCACAATTTTTCTTGACCTTGCTAAGAGTTAAAATGAATGTGCAATAATGTGATGTCTGGTGATAGGATAACTTTTGTTAATTATGCACCCAAACATAATTTGTAGGTACTCACTGGTGAATCCATTGAGCACCCACAAGATATGGTTAGGTGCAAAATAATAAAAAGAAATTCTTAATGAGCCCATTGACATTTAGCACACTGAGCAAATTCAGCAGATGTCAAACTGATGAAATGTTATTTTTCCAAAAAAAAAAAATAGGATTTGACATTTCATGCAAATGGTCTCAGGGACAATTTGCATGAAATGTCAAACCTTATTTTTTAGGAAAAAACTGTGCAGAAACATTTCATTTTGTCCGCTGAAATTTTTACCCAGCATGCTAAGTGTTAACTTGACCTATAAACAATTTGGCCAAGAATTGGAATGAATACTTTTTGGATGAAGAATCATACCAGTAAAAAATCTACTGCACTCTGCTTTTGACGGTAAATGAAATAAAGATTCGAGATTTCCAGAATAAGTGTTTAAAAAGAATAATAACAAACCAGATCTAAAGTAGTGAGTTCATTTATATCTGACAGCATTAATTTATTTGTTTTGGGAATGCAGGCATGTGCAAAAATTCTGGATGCAGTTAATGAATTTCCTAAAAGTATATAAAATATATTTAGACCTAACTTTAAAAAACAACTTTTGGATTACAGAAAAAGCTTGATCCAGACTTTAAAATAAAGAATTTAGTTATTTTTGATGCAAAATATTTTATATTTAGTAATTAGTATTGGAAAGTGATTCCAATGTGGAAGATGTTTGAAGCGCCGTCCGACTGGAAACCAGGAGGTTGCGGGTTCTACCCCCGCCGAGGTCGGCAACATTCTTACGTGGAGATTGATCATGAAATCTTTTCTACGGTCATTCTCTCCCTTCCGCTGATTCAAGAATGGCATTTGTCAGTTTCTGGCAAAAGAATGTGCATAATACTGGTTAACCGCTTAGAGGACTAAGCCTGCCTAGTAAATGTGTGGTTAGGTAAACCGACCACGCTCGACATGACCCCATTGGGTTGACTGGGCTGTAAAACCTCAACACAAACTAACAAAACGAATTCAATGTATAGGAATTTTGTTTCATTCCAAATGCTGAACGTATAGGATAGAATATTTTATTTTTGAAGGAATTGTTAACATATTTGTAAATTGCTTTGTATAACACGTACATGTAGATTAAATAAAAAAAAAAATGAAAAATTGAGGTGAATGGATATACCTCAAGGGAGACTACTCTGATCTGGAAGTAGTTGCCTTCCTTCTGAAAGTGGGATACTCTGAAAGGAGAGAATTTGTTCCCCATGGGAACAAATTCTTTCCTTTTAGAGTAGCCCAAATTCTTTCTTCTGAAAGTTAGCATTCTTATAATAAGCAGCGAAGCCAAGTTTCTGTCCTGCTGAAGTGGTCTCCCTTTATAAACGGAGAGTGGTCTCCCTTTATAAAGGGAGACAAACACTTTCAACTTAGTGATCTCTCTTTGAGTTGTCCATTCATCTCGGTCTAGTCTTACCATTTATTCTATGACTAACTCTAGATAGGAGGGGGTATTAGGTAAATGTTTTTCTTATTTCTCTATGTAAATATGTTGTTGGTGCTCATTAGAAGCTTCAATGGGAGATGCTGCTAGTAAGTACCGTAAGATACTTTCATAGAAAAACATCTGGTAGAACAAGAAAACACTTTATCTAGAGTTAATGTCTGTGCACATTCAACTAGGATCTACATGCATTAATTTCATTTCATTCTCTGACCCAACATCATTAGAAAATATGTTCTGTGCCATATACACTACAACCTCTTTATAACACGGTTCATTATAACACCGTTTTGGATATAACACAGTTCAAAGATGGATCAAAAAAATGTATAGATTATATTGACAAATGACCATAAATGGTCATTTTTCAATATAATCTATACATTTTTTTGGATATAACATGGTTGTTTAACTAACAAGGTTTATGCTATGGACCCCAACAATAGTGTTATAAAGAGGTTGTGGTGCACAGTGAAGGCTGTGACCATGATGCAAATACCTGTGGAGTCTGGTTAGAGAATGTACAGACTGTGCATGTAATATTTTAGATGTACAGAAAAGTAAATAGTTGCACATCATTTCTTACCATATGTTTAGTAAATTTCCTATAATTTCAAACACTTTATTCCATATTTAGTTTTTGGCTTAAAATTTGCTTTTTATGCAGTTGTTTGCTGAAATACTTACTGAAATGGCAAATAGTGTAGATCCTGGTCAGACTACTCCTGTAGGAGCTGTCTGATCTGGGTCTGCACTTCCATATGCCATTTCGTCAGAAACTTTTGATTATGAAATTTTAGGACATTTACCCTAGTGTCACACCTGCTTAACATTGAGTTGTCTGGGCCGTAAAACCTCAACACACAAAAAAAACAAACAAAAAACACCAGGCAGGCCTGTTTGTGTTGATTAGTGAGGAACTGTCGTCTGATCGGTCGTCAAGCCTTCAGACCAGCATCCCGTAGTCTCCTCCTGATGGTGCTGTTGGACACTCTTACGTCTGCTCTCCAGTGCAACCGCAGGAATGGATCCATGGTCATTGATGTGCATCTGGCGGACTAAGGCTACGTCATCTCTGCAAATGGTCTTGTGTGTGCCTTGTCTTTAAGGATCCTTAACATGTCCAGTGTCAGCATGCTTTCTCACAAGTCTGCTGATGACAGCGTGATTGATGTCCAAGTTAACACCAATATTCTTACACTGCCCCATGCATCCCAATTATCTGCCATCGGACATTTTCAGATATTCTTTGTCTTGGCATATCAAAATAGTGACCCTATTCTACTTTTTATCGACTTGCGAAAGCCAGGAGTTTGCATTTACCATGCTGCATTTTTCGAATTTATACCCTGTCGTTTTTCAGCCCCTTGCACAGTCTAAGTGAGACACACTGCATGAAACATTGTGTGAATATCGAAATGTCCGTGTTCAACTTAATGGGACAGTACATGGTGGTCTGATTGTTCTGTCATTTTCATAATTAACGAATCATTTATGTGGTGCTTAATTAATGCTCACGTGTATACATGTATAAAATCATTAATTATTTAAATGTCATCTCTGAAACTGTTTTGAGCAACTTTCACCAGATTTCACATGGGGCCTTCTGCAGAAAGGGTACTGACAATTTGTTCAAATGGTTCTGCACCATTAAGCAAGATGGCTGCCATGCCCATATAGGTAAAAACACTAAAAAATGGTTTTCTCCAGTACTAAGAAAGTTTTGATGCTGAATCTTGGTGTACAGCATCAGGGACTCAAGTTCTACCTAGTTTGTTAAAATGATGAGACTAGGATGACCTTTGACCTTTTTATGGTATGGTCAGATTTGTGACCTAGTTGGAACAATGTTGTATGACATTTGCAAATGTGCAAAAGCTGTTTTATCAGTTGTGCGAATTGTGGCCCATGGGCCTCGTGTTCATGTCTAATGACTTCACAAAGTTTTAGGTCAACCCTTGCATTCAGGTGCATTTCTGATTAACTAATACTTTCAGTCATCTAACTTGGCATGTGCTTTTTCCATTGCATAATGCTGCAATGCTATTTTATAACTCTGACCTACATTTTGCAGAGAAATGTCATTTTTTCGCTCACCTGTAAGAAAATACAGTAAGAGCGTTTGCACTATCCCCGGCGTTGGCTTCGGAGGCATTAACAAAAATGTTAGTTTTATGTCAACGTTTTTATATTTTATATTTTCAAAATCCTTCGATTGATTTTGTTTATATTTGGTATGTAGGTCCAAGATTTAGCCACAACCCTGCTCATGACCTAGAAGTCGGGGTCACACACTTAAAAAAAAAATTTGTTAGATTTTTAAGATCTCTTTAATTTCTAAATCCTTTCTAAAGGGGGTGGTCGGGTGATGCGAAGGTGCTGTGTATCTTACATCACTGGGGCGTCCAACTGATATTGGCTTACAGTTGGGCAAGGCCTGCTATCCTTGTAGTGGGTAAGGGTAGAGGGGGAATGTTTTTATTTCTTCTGTTTCTTCACTTTCATTCCTGTTCCTCTTTCTTCCCTGTCCCTCTCTTTCATCTCCTCTACTCTCTCTTCTATCTCTTTTCTCCCTTTCTCTGGGAGACGACACAAAATGACCCTCAAGGGTTGACGTGTCGTTAAACCCCAACACAATCAATCAAAAATCCTTTCTAAATCCTTGCATATATTTACTTTATATTCGGCATGATTATAGATAATGGTCCAAAATTTTATTCAGCACTATCCCCATCCCTGCTTATGATCTAAAGGTTAAGGTCACAGACTTAAAAATTTATATTAAAGTTTACGTCTGTGTTTAAGAGATCTTTGAATACCTAAATCCTTGCATGGATTTACTTTATATTTGGCATGATTACAGATATTGGTCTAAAATTTTAAGGTCATAGTCTTATTTTTTTTTTATTTGATTGACAAGCATGAGTTAAGGCAAGCTATCCTGCCTGGTGGCAGGTCTTGTTTGCATTAGCTGTTTCTGATTAATTGCATGACCTACTATCATCAAACTTGGCATACATTTCCTCAAAGAATGCAGTATTGTTTTGACTCTGATCTATATTCCACGATTTAATGACTATTACTTTTTGCATCAAACCTAATATTTAGTTCCTAACACGGGATCAGACACTGGTATTTTGAGACCATGAACTACATATCGTGGACCAATGACCTTGTCATTATCCCTGCACTTTTCAAAGAAAAAGCGGGGATATTGTGATCCCCACCTTCCCCCCTTCCATCCATCCGTATGTCCATCTGTAATGTCACACCATTGCTCCTAGACCATTTAAACTAGAATCTGAAAACTTTCACAGGTGATAGCCCTATGGATGAGGACAGGAGGAACACATCAGGAATTTTGATGTAACCCCTGTGGGCAGGGCCAGGGGTGTGTGGCCCCCAAGGGTCCAAAATCCATTTTGTACAAACAGTCATGTTGCATATCAAATCAAAGGTAATGACGAGTAGAATACAGTGGTGCAAAAATTTTGCCCCGTGGACATGTCTGGGGGTCACCAGTGGACAAAAAGTAGGATTTTGGGTCCTTTTTTTTTGTTTGATTGTCACACTACTCCTCCTAGGCTTTTTGAGCTAGAACTTTGAAACTGTCACAGGTAATAGCCCTATGGTTGAGGACTAGAGGAACACATTTGGAATTTTGATGCGAGCAGCGATAAGCGATGGCATCAACTTGCTCTAGTTATTTACTTGAATTTTAAACTGACAGATGTCAGCAGGTGTGACACTACCTACCCAGAATTTTTTTCCTAAATGTTCACTAGTTCAGTAAAACTAAAGCCATCTAAATGACAAACAATGCAGGTCCTGAAAAGAAGTTTGATCTGGGTCGGGAATGTCTTTCCGACATCAGAAGCACCTTGGTGAGAAAATTTTATATTTCACCACGAAAACATGCTGGTTTTTGATAGAAGCACCTCAACAAGATGTTTCCATTACCACAACCCCCTGTTTTTTTCCATAAAAAAAAGTTGGCGAGGACGCATCATGGAGAAATTAGAAAAGTCATTACCAGAATAACCCATAGTATTGGGACAGATACATCTTTTCAAACAGTGTAGACTGGGATCAGATGCTGTAGAATGTGTTGCCTGATCATAGTCTACACTGTTTACCATACATACAGCAATATTTTACACAGATCAACAGGTAGTAGAAAGGACTACAGTCGATTTTCGTAATCTCGAATTCCAAGGGACTCTCTGAAATACTTCAAGATATCTGTACTTCGACATATCAGATTTGCAGAATTGAGGAAAAAACTAATCCGATTAACCACATTTAACAAATATGTGTAATTTGACTCTTGAAGTTGGAGATATATTGAAAATATTGTGGAAAAGACCTTAGGAGCAATTTTTCCACAATTTTTTTTACATGTTGTTAGATTTTAATGTTTAAGCAAGGACCAGATTTTCACTTGGAGATAAGCAGTTATTCGAGATAGCGGGAGTCAACTGTATTTCAAATTTTAGGGCAAGAGTGGTAAGTAGGTAGGTGTCCCAATACTTAGGGTTATTACTGTACATAATGTTTGGTTGAAAAAAAAAAAAAGTGCCTTATCTGGTGTTATGTATACATAAGGCAGGTATTTTCATAACATCACTGTGGTATACACTAATCAGAATGTTATTTCCCAAATTCAAATTCCTTTTCCAATGAAGTAACAAAATTGTTTGTAAAAAGATCTGTCAGTATAAGTTGATGAATGTTTACTAACCAGCCTTGGTGGCACAGTCCAACTTGGGATCAGGAAGTCACGGATTTTGTTGCCGCTGAGTCTCGCAACATTCTTTCGGGGAGATTCAACGTGAAGTATTTTCTATGGTCATTTACTGACCATGATGTTGCATCACGGCTGCTTATCTCCACAGGCCCAACACCTTATTGTGAAAAGAAAACGGTAAGATCTTCCGGAGGTAGTCGCGGAGTCAGTTTAGATAGCATTGAAGGTGGGTATCAGTTGAAGTAAGGTTGAAATTTTGGCACGATCACCAATATCAAATCGGACGATGTAATTCAGCCTTTTATTTAATCTACCATATAATCAGATTTGAATTATAGTCTTTTAACCCTTAAAGTGCCAAGAAAAACTGCATCTGATAATGTTGTCTGTTTATGTCATCTGCTGAATATTCTTGCAAACTTCTCAAAGCTATTTTTTGCATACCGGCAAACGGTGTGGACCCAGATCAGACTGCTGCTAAAGGAGCAGTCTGATCTGGGTCCACACTGTTTGCAGAAATGACTTATAAAATCACAAGCAGATGAGAAAGCAGACGACAATTGTTGTGATTGGCGCTTTAAGGGTTAAGCAAATACAGAACAAAAATCCTTTTCTGCCGATGCAGGAGTGATCTGATTTAGCTGTTTTGGTGACAGGCATGTTACAAATCTCTGGTTAACCCCAACACAAAAGTTTTTGTGCAATAGCTAAATGGCTAAATAGGGTGTTTTAGGAATTCCCTTTGGATTTTTCACTTTTTTAGGAATTTTAGCAAAACTGAAAAAAATTTGGATGTTTTTAGGGATGCTGGACAGCCTGAATATTGTATTTCATACTATTGGTTGATTTTACGTATGATTTCTGATCAGCTATGGCAAATGTAATCCTGATGCCTATTTTTCAATCCTAGTGTCATTATTTCTTTCTTTTGATACTGTGTTTGGTCAATTCTGACCATGATAACAGGGTTGGAGTGTGGCACAAAAGTTTCAAAACAAAACAACAAAAAGAAAGTATTGTGACACAGCCACCAGCAGATTAAAACTATTTACATGAAGTCCTTAGGGGAAGGAATCCATACCTATCCCCTGCCCAACCCTAGGATATTATATTTTGGCCTTAAACCCATCAACTGTCTCAGCAGAGACAGCTTCGGTTGTAAGACCATTCCAAGTGCAATTGTTCTGGGGAAAAAAGAGCTCTTCAGACCGTCTGTGTATGCATTAGGACGGTGATACTGAAAGGGGGTGGGACCTAGTTCTCCTACTCTCCACACCGGCTACAGACAGGTACCTACTCGTATCTATAACAGCTAAGTTGTTGTGGATCTTACAGACTAGTCAGAGAAGCCTGCTGTCGCCTTTCCTGAAGAGTTGGCCATTGGAGCTCATCTAACATTTCTCCAACGTGGCTTGATTGCGCCAGCGTCTACAAGTCCAACGAGCAGCAGTCCTCTGAACTTTTTCTATTCTGTCAGATTTGAACTCCTAAATATTTAGCAGAGGAAATGTTCTCTAAAACTTGGTTATGTAATAAATAACCATGGACAATCTGTTTATGAGGGGGGAGGGGGGTGCTTTGTCACTCTCATAGAGTGACCTTTGTCACTCTCATAGAGTGACATTTGGCGACATTGAATTTCATGAGCCATGCCTCCTCCCAGAGAGCCAATTTTTCCAAATCATTTTAAAGTAACTGTTGGTCTTCAGACCCTCTTATATTTCTATACAGAACACAGTCATTTGCAAAAAGGCGGACTGTTGAATTTATGTTGTCTAGAAGGTCATTTATAAAAATCAGGAATAGTATAGGCCCCAACACGGAACTCTGTGGAACACCAGACAACACGGGGGCGGGGTCTGAGCAAACACCATCAAGCACGACTTTTTGTGTTTGTCCAGATAGCCAAGCAGAGATCCACTGGAGGGAATCATTTCAGGTGCCATAGAACTCCAGTTTATAGAGCATTCTTCTGTGGGGAACCTTATCAAAAGCCTTGGCGAAGTCCATAATAATTAGGTCTGCTTGTAACCCCTATTATGAGCCCCGTCTAGGTTTTCCTGGAGATCATGAATGAATTTTGTTCCGAATTATTACCCTTTTCTTTCTTGTTGAAAAATCCTGGTCTTCCTAATCACAACGTATCCCTTTACTCGCCACCACTCTCCTTACACACCAGCCATTAATAAAATGCCTAGCTTGTGGGTGATCAGTTGGTATGAAGCTGTCATGTAGCTTACGTCACCGGGGGTCCAACTGATCTTGGCTTACAGTTGGGCAAGGCTTGCTATCCTTGTGGCAGGTTGGGCTGGAGGGGGGAGGTTTTTATTTCTTCTGTTTCTTTACTTTCGTCCTGTTCTTCTTTCTTCCCTGTCCCTCTCTTTCATCTCCTCTACTCTCTCTTCTATCTCTTTTCTCCCTTTCTCTGGGAGATGACACAAAATGACCCTCAAGGGTTGACGTGTCGTTAAACCCCAACACAATCTATTATCTCTTCTATCTCTTTTCTCCTTTTCTCTGGGAGACAACACAAAATGACACACAAGGGTTGGCGTGTCATTAAACCCCAACACAAAAGTTTTTGTGCAATAGCTAAACGGTTAAATCTGACCATCCTTGCATTGGGAGAAAAATGAATTTTGTTCCGTATTTGCTTAAGGTCTGATTATATGGGAGACTAAATAAGAGGTTGAATTACATTGCAAAATTTCCACCTTATTTCAACTGACACCTACCTTCAACGCTACCTAAACTGATTTCCACAACTACCTCCGGAAGATCTCATTACGATTGTCTTTTCACATTACAGTGTTGCGTGTGTGGAGATAAAGCAGCCGTGGCATGGGATGTCCATGTTTTGCATTGAAATTCGAAGTAACATTCATCTGTTTATATAATGCATGGACAAGAAACAATAACAGATAGTCATCACATCTCGAAAACATGCCTATATAATTTTGACCCCCTTAAACCCCACTTTTATATAGTAAAACTGGGGTTTACAGGGGTATACTTTATTTTTCTTATTTCTACTCAAAAACATAGATTGTGGGTACTCGTTAGAACCGCCTCGGTTCTAACGAGTACCCACAATCTATGTTTTGAGCAGAAATATGAAAAATATAGTTTTTTATCTGAAAATTTTCAGTTTTTAGAAGTGAAATTTTCTGTATATATTTGAATAGGCATGTTTTTGTAATGAGTGTGTCTACTACTGGTTAAGAAATTACTTAGACATGATTTAATTCCTGAAATCCAGATTTTGACTGCAACAATAGTTTTTTATATTTGTTTTTGAAGAAACTTTGGATAAAAGTTGTAGAGAGGGAGACAGGCACCAACCTCTCAGAGGTTTGAGATATTCACAAGTTCCACTTTAATAAGATGAAGATTACAATTTTCTGAAGTCTAGAATTTGAAATTTGAAGAGCACCCCTCCTCTATACTTCCGTGTTAGAAATCAAGATCAGATCTGTTTAAAAATGAAATAATCACAAAAGCAGACCTTGAATATCATTCAGATTGCCAGAGATGATGCTAAAATGATCTTAGTATAAAATAAAAGAGAACAGCTTTGTTTTCTCTTCGGAAAAGCAAAGTAATATTTTAATATCTCTTATAGACAGTCCTAATGATGTTCAGAAAGGTGTGTTTGTGAAGGAAAAATTTTACTATTTCATCTTTAAGTTGTGAATTTGATCTTGGGTTCTGACAACCATTGAGATCTAGAGGGGAAGTGCTTTTTGTCTTTAAAAATTCTACGTAACTTAAACCATTTATGCCCAAAAGTGAGACCTTTGCAAACAGTGTAGACCCAGATCAGATGCTGCAGAATAACCTCAGATAAGGGTCTACACTGTTTGCATTCAGTACAGGAATTTCTATTCAAGACGGTATTTGTAAAACTAATAATCAAACATCTCTTCACTTGGAAATGGACTGGTCTAAAGTTATAGTAAAAGACTTCACTGGGCATAAATGAGTTAAAGAAATACTTTAATCTGATTGCAGTTAAACCTGTCATAGTGGCCACCTATTAAGCAAGCAACCGGTCTTAAGCAAGCAAGCATTCTCTTCCCAGTAAAGGCAAATCCATCAAAACACCTGTATTAAGCAAGCACATTTTGATTATCCCATAAGTGCTTGATTAATACAAGTTGTATTGTACAATGAAAATTTAAAATCTCCCTGAGACATTGATGCCTGTTTTCTTCCACAATAGTTACCCATTGCTAGATGCCACACCCATTTCTAATTTTCAGCCAATCAGATTACTAGATATAGATTGTTGATATAATTCACCTACTTAATTTAAATATTTGCAAAGACAGGACATACATAGTCAGGGTTAACATACTAGGTTTCCAAAATTTTCATTATAATTGAGGATTTTCAGAAGCTCCATACAATGTGTGCAATACACACTTGCTGAAAAATCCAAAAATTTGGAAGTGTTCTATACTTATTGAGAAAAGAAAGACCCATATATACACTGCCTTTGCAAACAGTCTTGCTCCAGATCAGTCGGCTTTTATAGCCAACTGAACTGGATCTACACTATGTCATTAACTATGTGAATTTGTATTAACAATCTGGATCAAGCAGTCTGACTCGTTGACAATAAGAAGTGGGCATGGCAAATTTATTCAGCAAGGGTTAAGTCAGTTTGATTCACTGTTGCAGCGGAAATCTATCCAAGTAATTCCCAAATCTCATACAAAATATTTAGAAATTCCAATGTTCTGAAGATGTTGGACAAATCAAAAGTAACAATTTAAAGGCTCCATATTTCTCAAAAATAGACAAGTTATCCAAAAGTTTAATATAGATATAGAATTAATACGATCATAAACTCTGACATTTGACAGGCTGTAAAATTTCAGTTAGCCTCTCGTTTTTGAAATGGATAAAAAAAAATGATTTTTTGATTTTTTTTTTTTATCGTATCAAGAACGAGAGACTAAATGAAATTTTATAGTCTGTCAGGTGCTACATTATATGATTGTAGTAATAATATCACATATCAAATGAAGCCTTTAATAGAAGTTTTAATAGAAGTAATTCTGTTGTTGAACTCAGCTACGTCTTTGCCGTATTTGTAAATAGTTGAGTCGGAAATAAAATGTATCTCCTAGCACATTTCTTACCTTCTTTCCATTATCCTGTGATATAAAAATAGCATTCTAGGGAGACACTAAAATTAGATGAATGATTTGTTTGAAAAGTTAATATGCAAATTTAAATTTTTATTCCATCTTAAAATTTCAGAAGTATAAGTCAAGTAAATTTAGCGGGTGGGTGGGTAAGGGGGAGGTTTGGGATAGTTACTGGATAGTTACTAACTATACTATATATAGTAACTAATATGATTGTCTCCCCTGAACTGCATTCATTGCTGCATAAAACACACATACGTATTTGATGCACAAATAGAGATTCCTAAAGTATTATACAGGAATCCTAATTGTATCGTCATAACGTAGTGGAACATTCTAAAGCTGCTGTCTGGATTATCTGAAAGAAATAAGTTCGATCAAAAAAAAAAAAATACATTTCCACATTTTCTAAATGAAAAAAAAAAAAAAAAAAAAAAAGTTTCCAGAAGACGTTCTTTTTTTTTTTTTTTTTTTTTTTTACAAAAAAATTCGCTAAGTATTTGCAGTTTGATCAAAAAGAATACATTCCACATTTTCTTAAAAAAAAAAAAAAAAAAAAAAAAAAATGCAGTTGATCAAAGTATATATATTCAACATTTTCAAAAAAAAACAACAAAAAACAAAAAAACTTCCCAAACATGGAAGCCCACCCCCCCCCCCCCCCCCCCGCCTCCTTTTTTTGCCAAATTCGCTAAGTATAAAAATACTTTGTTCCACATTTTGGGAAAAAAAAAAAAAGTTTCCTACAGACGGAAGTTGTTTTTTTTTTTAGGAAAAATTTGCTAAGTGAAAAAGTCACACCTGGTAATCTTGTAAGGGGTAGCCGCTGGTTATGCTATCAATATCTTTACGGCCATGACTTGGAAGGCATCCAAATGTCAACAAACAGGTAAGTTCTCCTGATTTATATTTGATTTTTCGTCAATTTCGTAGACATACTTTGAAAAATCGGACAATGCTTTTCTCAGCAACTTTCATTTCTGCGTCAGAAAATATAGGTGTCGGCTTAGAAAAACAAGCAGCTATTTTTATTTCAATTTCACCCGGAGATGGGTAGTCAGGAATTCCTGTTTTGACTTCTTTTCCAGTGCAATATGAAGGTATTTTCAGCTATCTGGACTATGAAATAATTATTTAACATATCAAATAAAATGCACTGCAACCTTTGTCTACGTTGAAATACTAAAGATGCTAAATTTCCCAAGCATTTGTTTCAGGGGACTGAACTATTTATACTGAATATGACTTACGAGGCAGACTACCCCTTACGGGGGCATTAACCCTTACGGGGACAAAATTTTTTTTTTTTTTTTTTTTTGATTTGGGTTTTATGGCCCTTTCAAGAATATTTCACTTATATCGAGCCGATCGTTCATCGAAGGTGGGCGAAAACTGGAGTACCCGGAGAAAAACCACCTGACCATCCGTAAGCAGAACTTGGCTTTCCCACATATGACCCGAGCTACGCTCGAACCACAGCGGTGAGAAACCTAATGGATTAAGAGTCAACTCTCTTATCCACTAGGCTACGGGGGCCCGCTCGGGGACAAAAAAGCCAACTGTCAGGTGTCTGATTACAAGGCCTGATTACCCTTATGGGAATATTAGTCATTATCAGAATGCCCCGCATTTAAAAACATGCAGATTTTAGACCAAACCAGTTTCAAAATATTCCATTTATAAACAAGTAAACACCATGAAAAGTTTTGCAAAAGAGCGTGTGTCAACAGGGTTTTGATATGGTACGTTTGCATATATTTGAAGCTCTCAATTGAGCAAAATCATAAAAGTTCCATAATACTGCCGTAAAAATTGCTTTGTGATGCACAGGCTTTCTTGTCCCCGTAAGGGTAAATGCCCCCGTAAGGGGTAGTCGGCCTCATAAGTCATATTCGGTACAAATATTTCAGTCCCCGGAACACATGCTTAGGAAATTTAGCATCTTATGTATTTCAAAGTGGACATGGGTTGCAGTACGTCTTATTTGATATGTTTAGTATTTCATAGCCAAGACTGCTGAAATATCTTCATTTTGCACAAGTAAACAAGTCAAAACAGGAATATTGGACTACTCTTCTCCGGGTGAAACTGAAATAAAAATTAGCCGCTTGTTTTTTCAAGCCCACACCTATTTTTCTGACGCAGAAATGGAAGTTTTCGGAATAACATTGTCCGATTTTTTAAAATATGTCCATGAAATTTACTAAAAATCAATAAATCAGGAGAATTTATCTGTTTCTTGACATGTGGATGTCTTGTAAGTCATGGCCGGAAGTTCGCGTAAAGAGTTTGAGTGCATAACCAGCGCTACCCTTTACGAGATTACCAGGTGTGTAAGTATAAAAATACTTTGTTCCACATTTTCAAAAAAAAAAAAAAAAAAAAAAAGCTTCTTGAAGACGGAAGCTTTTTTTTTTTTTTTTTACATAAAATTTGCTGAGTATAAAAATACTTTGCAGTTATTTTGATCAAATTTGATCAAACAATATATTCCACATTTTCAAAAAAAAAAAAAAAAAGCTTCCCAACGATGAAAGTTTTTTTTTTATATGAAAAATTTGCTAAGTATAAATACTTTGCAGTTTGATCAAAAACAATACATTCCACGTTTTCAAAAAAAAAAAAAAAAAAAAAAAGCTTCCCAATGACAGAAGGTTGTTGTTTTTTTACACGAAAAAATTTGCTTCCCAATGACGGAAGGTTTTTTTTTTTTACACAAAAAAAATTTGCTTCCCAATGACGGAAGCTTTTTTTTTTTTTTTTTTCACGAAAAAATAGCAATGCTAAGTATAAATACTTTGCAGCTTGATCAAAAAGAACGAAGTGTATCAATATGTATTCCACATTTTAAAAAAAAAAAAAAGCAACCAAAAAACACAGAAGCTAATTTATACAAACTAAGTTTGTTTGTGTTAAGGTTTTACGGCCCAGTCAACCCAATGGGGTCATGTCGAGCGCGGTCAGTTTACCTAACCACACGTTTACTGGGCAGGCTTAGTCCTCTCAGCGGTTAACCAGTATTGTGCACATTCTTTCGCCAGAAACTGACAACTGCCCTTCTTGAATCAGCGGAAGGGAGAGAATGACCACAGAAAATATTTCATGATCAATCTCCACGAAAGAATGTTGCCGACCTCGGCGGGGGTTGAACCCGCGACCTCCTGGTCTCCAGTCGGACGGTTATACAAACTAAGTATAAATATTTTGCAGTTTGATGATCAAAAAGAACAAAGTGTAGTAAAAAGTATCAATAATGAGATATTGCAGTAAGGCAAGAATTTGCCCTTATTGGCTCAGCTGTTGAAGACCAGATTTCAGAAATTATAACATTCATTTATTTTATTACATATTCTGGTAGGTCAATGTCTGAATCACAGCAGAAAGGAAAATTTATGCTTCTGACTAATTATTATAGGGAGATTAGGACCTGCACCCCCGCCCCCCCCCACCCCCCCCTCAAAAAAAAAAAAAATTAATGGTTACCTTTCCCTTTGGGAAATATTCTTGCATTAGAATGACGAGAACACAACACTGGAAATTATGGTTAAATGAATACAGTCAGTGCGCATTATCTGACTTAAATTCTCTTTCTCAGTTCCAGTTCAAATGCAAAATTGAATGTGTTTCATAAAAGTTGTTATACAAAAATATGTTTCCCCTCATGGATCCAAGATGCCCTTTGGTGGAGATATTTCCCTGACATACTTATGATATAATATATGAATAAGAACTTTGGTCCAGGGGGAAACATATTTTTATAACAACTTTCATAATTATGAAACGCATTCAGTTCTACATTTTGACCCAAAATGAGAAAGAGTTCAAGTCAGATAAACCAGACACACACAGAGACTTCATTAGAAATGTGTTCTCATCATTTTGATGCAAGATATATTTTATTTCCAAAGAGAAAGATAACTAAATGTAATTCCCATCATTTTGAACTTTTCTAAAAAAAAAAAAAGAAAAAAAAAAAAAGAAAAAAGCTTGCTGAAAATATAATTTTCTCTCTGAAATCTATAGACATTTCATGTGAATCATCTATTTAGCACTGTTGGCATAAAAGAAACTTTTTAACTCCATAAAATCAGAAAAGAAAACCTATTTAATAATTTGGTCACATTCAAATGGCATAACTGGTTATAACTAGAACTATGATATTTATAACCATTTTTCAATTCCTGTTATGACAAGCTCATCACACCGTGTAACAAGCCCCTTTGACGACAGATGACTAACGAGATGACAGAATGTAAACATTGTTGACAAAAAGGGTATGTGAAGAAATAGTGCCGGTAAAAATCCAGAAAGAAAGCATTTCACTTTTATGCATTATGGGGATATTATGTAATGTTTAAAGACCCGGCAGTAGCAATCTGATTTAATTTCACTGCTGCGTAAGCATGTTTGAGGTGGTCAAAAAAAAATTTCCTGAACTTTGCACCAAATTCCATTTTCTGCTGGTGTCATACTTCCCAGGAACAAAATCTGGTATTTTCTCTTACATAAAATAAATCTGCAATCATTCAATGGCAGTTCTTCCAAATTTGGAGTTGCAGCTCCATTTAATAAAGGAGTTGTATGCTTCCAAATGGAGCAAGTGTCTAAAAAAACGACTGCCTTTGCCTACAGACCAATTTTTAGTTGGCTAACAAGTATGGCAGAGGAGAGAATTTGAAGGCTCACATGGACAGCAGATCAGAATGGCAGTTGTTTGTTTCAGAAAATAGCATTCTGAGTTTGCACTAATGCTCTGGTATAAAACTGATACAAGCTTAGTAAGAACACTCTTGCCAGTAATTCCAATTCATACAAAGTCAAAATATCAATTCCAGGAAGGTAAAATAGTAGAATGTAAGAGTCATGCTAGCGATTTGGAACTCGAGGTTTAATGGAGGACTCAAACCGATTTTATACTGAAGACTTATAGGGGAGGGGGCTGGAGTTTTATTTGGACTCAATACCAAAGTGGAGCTCACGGTCTACCGTGGGCTCAAGATCTATTGCAGATCAAGACTTATTGGGGACCTAATGTTCGGGCCTGGACTATATTAGGCTAGAACCTTATTAAAAGCTGAAGATGCTGAACTATTATTGACGGCTTAAGGTCTTTACGAAATTCAAAAAAGATTTATATCGTACATTCATCACATTAACAAGTCTATGCAATGACCTCTTAGCCCCACCTTATATAGGGAAATTTACATAAGTATACATTATTTTTCTTATTTCTGCTCTAAAACATAGACCTGTTGGTATGATATATTCCAACCTTGTTATCAACTGTGACAACAATTCAAAAAAGATTTATATTGTACATTCATCACATTAACAAGTCTATGCAATGACCTCTTAACCCCACCTTATATAGGGAAATTTACAGAAGTATACATTATTTTTCTTATTTCTGCTCTAAAACACTGACCAACCTTGTTATCAACTGTGACAACAATTCAAAAAAGATTTATATTGTACATTCATCACATTAACAAGTCTATGCAATGACCTCTTAACCCCACCTTATATAGGGAAATTTACAGAAGTATACATTATTTTTCTTATTTCTGCTCTAAAACACTGACCTGTCGGTATGATATATTCCAACCTTGTTATCAACTGTGACAACAATGTCACCATCTGCTGGGATTATGTCCACAGAGGCAAGAATTAGTGCTGTATGCTACCAAACCAGATACTTCATTTAGTTCTAATTCATGATATTTCAGGGATGAAATCAAGTGTTCGATTATGCACTGAAAATGTCTTTTTCAGTCACATTCCCCCGTAAGCCTTCAGTACTAAATCGGTTTGAGACCCCATTAAACATTGAGTTCCAAATCATCAGATGATGCTACTACTCTACTGAATTGTTTGTTTGTGTTGAGGTTTTACAGCCCAGTCAACCAAATGGGATCATGTCCAGTGTGATCAGTTTACCTAACCACACTTTTACTGGGCAGGCTAAGTCCTCTAAGCAGTTAACCACACTTTTACTGGGCAGGCTAAGTCCTCTAAGCGGTTAACCACACTTTTACTGGACAGGCTAAGTCCTCTAAGCGGTCAACCACACTTTTACTGGGCAGGTTAAGTCCTCTAAGTGGTTAAGGCTAAGTCCTCTAAGTGGTTAACCACACTTTTACTGGGCAGGCTCAGTCCTCTAAGTGGTTAACCACACTTTTACTGGGCAGGCTTAGTTCTCTAAGTGGTTAACCACACTTTTACTGGGCAGGCTAAGTCCTCTAAGTGGTTAACCACACTTTTACTGGGCAGGCTTAGTCCTCTAAGTGATTAACCACACTTTTACTGGGCAGGCTTAGTCCTCTAAGCAGTTAACCAGTATTGTGCACATTCTTGCCCTTCTTGAATCAGCAGAAAGGAAAGAATGACCATAGACAATATTTCATGATCAATCTCCACAAAAGAATGTTGCCGACCCGGCGGGGGTTGAACCCGCAACCTCCTGATCACCAGAAAGGTGTGCATCCAACTGAGCCAAGCCACTGAGGCGGGCCGCTACTGGATTGATATTTTTACTTTGTATGAATTGGAAATACTGGCAATAGCGTTTTTTTTTTTTTTAAAGCTTATATCGATTTCATACCAGAGCATTAGTGCAAACTCAGTTGGAACGCTTTTTTCTGGAAGAAACCACTGCCATTCCGATCTGCTGTCCATGTTAGCCTTCAAATTCTCTCCTCTGCCATGCATGTTAGCCAAATAAAAATTGATCTGTAGACAAAGGCAGTTGTTTTTTAAATACTTCCTCCATTTGAAAGTGTGTAACTTCATTATTAAACCTTAAAACGCCAAGAAAAACTGCACCTGAAAATGTCTGTTTATGTCGTCTGCTGAATATTCTTGCAAACTTTTCAAACCTATTTTTGCATACAGGCAAACATTGTGGACCCTGATCAGACTGCTCCTCTGATCTGGGTCCTCACTGTTTGCAAAAATGACTTTTAAAATCACAAGCAGATGACAAAGCAGACGACAATAGTTGTGATTGGTGCTTTAAGAGTTAAACCAAGTTGCTAAGCCAAGTTTTGCAGAATTGCTGTTGAATGATTGTGAATTTACTTTCTGCACAAGAAAATACCAGATTTTGTTCCTGGAAAGTGAGCCTATCAGAAAACGGATTCACATTAAAATTTACCAAGTCTGTCTGACTACCATTTGATATGTCTAAAAAGTATTGATAGAATGGCAAACAGTGTAGACCCTGATCAAACTGCTCCTATAGGACCAGTTTGATCTGGGTCTACACTGTTTGCTCAGACCTACTTGTTTGAATATTTCGCATAAATAATTTATCCAGTTAAAAAAAAAAAAGAAAAAGAAAACAGATTTTGGTGCAAATTTCAGGAAACATATTTTTTCAACCACCTCACATAGGCTTATGTGATTACTTCTGCTGGGTCTCTAGAAACATTAAATAACATACCCATAATGCATAAAAGTGAAATGCTTTCTTTCTGGATATTTACAGGCACTATTTCTTCTCATACCCTTTTTATGTCAACAATGTTTACATCCGTTGTCTCGTTAGCCATCTGTCGTCAAAGGTTCCCACTGTACCATGTGTTATGACAGTCCAAAAATAACTTTTTACATTGCACATTTCCCATTCATTCGTTTTTTTTTGTTTTTTTTTTTAATTACATCTGACTCTCGTTATCTCGACCCCTCTTATCTCGATCCTATCACTTATGTCGAACTGATTTCTAAGTCCTGATTATTTTCCCTATGTATTTATTGTATTTCAGCTTCGCGTATGTCGAACTACGTTTATGTCGACACTTCGGCTATCTCGTCCATCATTTTCAGTCCCTGAATATATTTTTCACAGTTTTTACTACCGCGTATCTCGAAATCGGACCATCATGACAAAGGAAAAAAAATGTAAGATGCGGCGCCGCCGGTCTCTCAGTTAATGAAAATCATAATAGGCCATTGATAAATAACTCAATATTTTAATTTTCCCCTTTGTCCAGGTAATTACAAACAACACAAACAATGTCTAAAACCTGTAATTATGAAATCACGTGTGTGTCGAGTCGGGTTTGACAGGCGGCGCTCAACACCGTCTCGTGTCATTGATTTGTAAGATAAAAAGCGGCCCAGAATAGTGTTATGGAAGATTAATCAACGAAGTTTCTTTAATTTATTGTTCAGATATGCTCTTCACTATTGAGTACTGTCCGTCTGATGGATATTTGTTTATAGACGCTCAACCCTAAAAGGGCATATAATGTCTAATAAGTTTTATGTTATATGATGATTTTATTTAATGAGAAATTTAAAAATATCTAGGATTGATGTGTTTATTTCAAAGAGAAAAAGTATCAATGATTTTAAGTTATTAAAAATACTGATCATATTTTATTAAAAAGTCCGATCTCTTTAAGAAAGTCGAGTATTTTCTGAGTTGGCATATCAAAAAGTTCCTTTATAGTTTTTATATTAAAATACTTTGTGGGAATGTGATTAAATTCAGCACAAGTGATTAGAAAATGTTTGACTGTGAAAGGTTCATTACAAGGAATGCAGAATGGAGCTTGTTCATTTTTTAATATGTAAGAATGAGTAATTCTTGTGTGTCCAATTCTACATCTGGTGATTTTTGTTTGTTCTTTTCTGCTGTAATTAGAGAATGTGCATTTGCTGTTAAAATTTGGTTTTATTTCATTTAATTTATTTTGAGTTTGTGTTTCCCAAACAGACTGACATTTATTGTTAATGTATAGACGGATGTTCGATTTAAAGTCGGAGTGAGGAATTTTAAAATTGGTTATCACTAAGGATAGTGCCGATTTGGCTTCTAAATCAGCTAATTCATTTCCACGAATATTAACGTGGCTGGGAAGCCAACAAAATACAATTTCTTTTGAAACTGAAAGGTAATAATATTTTTTAAGAATTTGCTGAATTAATGGGTTTCTATGGTGTAAATCTTTAAGAGATTTTAATACAGAAAGAGAATCTGAATAAATGATGAACTGTTTTTCAGACTGATCTCGGATATGATAAAGTGCAATATCAATTGCCTTGGCTTCGGCGGTAAAAATGGAGCTATTATCAGGTAATCTGATACTGTCAGTAAAATTTGGACTAATAACAGAACAAGCAACTTTCTCATCTTGTTTTGAACCATCTGTATAAATTGACAGGTAATGTTTATAATTTGATTTGATTTCTAAAAATTCATTCTTAAAAATATGCGACTCGACTTCTGTTTTTTTATATTTATGAAGGTCTAAAATAATCTTTGGAGGGTTTAACGTCCATGGCTCTTTTGATGGAAAAGAAAAATGCTGAACATTTTTAATATTGATATTGGCCTCTTTAAGTAACGGTTGTATTCTCAGGCCAAGGGGTTTAATAGCCGTTGGTTTGTTGTTGTAAAATCTTTCATATTTCGGGTTAAAAACACAATCATAAGCTGAATTTTGTGGATTGGCGGCTAGTTTAGTAACATATTGAAGAGACAATTTTTCTCTTCTTATATATAGTGATGGTTCATTTGATTCAGCGTATAACTTTCGATGGGGGAAGTACGAAAAGCCCCTAGAGCCAGACGTAAACCTTGGTGATGAATAGTATCCAAAGATTTTAAATAAGATTTTCTTGCGGATCCATAAACTATGGATCCATAATCCAAATTAGATCTAATTAAAGATCTATAGAGATTTAAAAGAACAGTACGATCTCCTCCCCAGTCGGAACTGGAGAGAACTTTAAGAATATCAAGAGCTTTTAAACATTTAGCTTTTAAAGCTTTGATGTGTGGTATAAAAGATAATTTGTTATCGAACAAAAGACCCAGAAATTTTGCTTCACTGACGACTGGAATAGGACTACCGTATATGGTGAGATGAGGATCTAAATGTAGCTGACGTATCTGACAAAAATGAACGCATTGAGTTTTTGTTTTTGAAAATTTGAAACCATTTTCTGTTGCCCAATCTTCTATATTATTTAAACATCGTTGTAGTTTGAATTCAATGGTTTCCATATTTTTCGATCTAATAAATATTCCAAAATCGTCAACAAAAAGTGAACAATCAAGGTCTTTCACACATTTAACAATATCGTTAATTTTAATGCCAAACAAGGTAGGTGATAAAATGCTTCCCTGTGGTACACCTTGTTCTTGTTTAAATATGTCCGATAACGTATTTCCTATTCGAACATTAAATGTTCGATCTGATAAAAAGTTTTGAATAATACTGTCCGTCTGAATGATATAGCGTCTTCAAGAAAAGTCAGTGCGCGACAGGTTCCGACTCAGATCAGCCTGTATTGATCAGGCTAGCTAAGTCTCAATCTTTGCTTGTTACTCTTTGGTCAGGCGGTGCTCTTTGGTAAGCCCAGATAAGGCTCATGCGTATAATGGAAAATTCGTGGGCGTGCAGGCTGATCCGAGTCTTTGATAGTCGCACAGTCTCAAGTTCTAATAGGAGTTGTCATGCACGGCCTCAAATAGAAGAATCACACGTGGGTACCAATGTTAACCCTTCCGACCCTGTAGACTGGTACGGATACCCGCACAAACAGTGTAGGTCCAGATGAGACGGTTCATAACGAGCTTTCTCTGAAGGATCTACAGTTTGCCGCTCTGAGATGGTTCATGCCAGGGGAGATAATCCAAACTAGCTTATATTGTAAGCGTTTTATGCAAAAGCGGAAACCAGCCAACTCTTTATCGAGTCGTCTATGTGAAGGGAGCTAATCCAAACCAGTTCATAACGTATAGCTAACACAACCCGGAAACCAGTAATTTATTTATAGCTCATATGGAAATCCAAATTTGCAGGAGTATTAAAAGACAACAAGAGATGTTTGAAATTTATTATTATTAACATTTATTGATGATATTATTTTAAGAAAACCATTGCATCTCCTAGAACAAACAGTAACAATGCAAACTGAAGTATGCGTGAATTATTTAAATTGCCATATACGTGCCTTCGAAGCACGTTTTGGCGAACAGAGAGGTGAACAGTTGTCATACCTATGACGTCACAATTTGGTTGTCTCGAACTACTGATAACTCAAACATTTTTATCAGGTCCCGTGAAGTTCGAGATAACGAGAGTCGACTGTATTTGGTTTTTGAGCTCAGACGCTGAATTTGCTTTGTTGAGTGATTATTTTCTTATCATGTATGTACTTAATGACTTAGAAAAAAATCCCATTTTTCCATAAAAAGATTGCAGTAATTATTAGAACTGTCTTATTGCAGCAATTCAAATAAATATCTAAAATGTGCTTTAAAAGAACTGTGGGTGCTCACCCAATGGGGTCGAGAAATTTCTAATAAGTATCTACAACACATTTAAAAAATAATTCTGTTAAAAAAATAATGTGGATACTCATAGAACAGCCTCATTGTGGTGGTTCTAATGTGTAACCATAAAGTACTTTTTTATGGAAAATACTGCAAAAACTCCCTAAATATGTTACTCTGTAATTTACTGTATGTCTGCAATGGAGAAATTTTAAAACATCCTCTTTTGAGAATTTCACTTCAACATGACACAAATTGATACAGAAGTAATGTAATTTTTGAATGTGATAACTGTATATTTCTGATCACATTTAAATATAGCTTTAACATGATAAGCAAAATTGATTTACGCCGGGCTGAAGCCCGGCGTATCTATTTGAGGTTGTTTTTGTAAATTATGTATGCATTTGGAGAACATCAGTTTTCTTCCAGTTTTATGGGGTTCTTAGTGGGGTTATACATAACTATTCATCCCCCACGTTTTTTTTTTATTATTATTCAAAGTCACACTTTTGCAGCAGAGAACTGTGCTATTGGTAACATAGTGAAATAAAAAACGGGAAGTACTTTGTTTGTGTTGAGGTGCCCAGTCAACCCAATGGGGTCATGTCGAGTGCGGTCAGTTTACCTAGCCACACGTTTACTGGGCAGGCTTAGTCTTCTAAGCGATTAACCAGTGTTGTGCACATTCTTTTGCCAGAAACTGACAACTGCCCTTCTTGAATCAGCCGAAGGGAGAGAATGACCGTAGAAAATATTTCATGATCAATCTCCACGAAAGAATGTTGCCGACCTCGGCGAGGGTTGAACCCGCGACCTCCTGGTCTCCAGTCGGATGGCACATCCAACTGAGCCACCAAGGCCGACATGGGAAGTACTGTGTAGAATGAATGTAGCAATGTGGGCTTTGCTCATTTAAAAGAGAAATAAGCAGTTTTCCCATAGGAGCCCCATTTTGACCATTTGACCTGAAATGAGCTTGTTGCTGTCAATATTCGTACACGTCTGAATTTTTTCATTTCATTTTTTTTCGTCATACTACGAAGAAGAAACAAAAGATATTTTTCTTTGTTTACGATTGGAAATATGCATTCTCAAATCGAACGGATTATAAGCTGGTTTAATAATACAGTTTAATTTGATAATCAAGCATGGAAAGATTTGGGCCGAAAGAAAACGTTATGATTGGAGAAAAGAACAAAACACTGCTACATAGATGATTTTGGATAGAGTATGTTCAGCCTAGGCCTAGGCTATGGAAGGCGACATGTAATCACGTATGCGGGCTAGAAAACAGACGATCATAGTTGATTTTTTTAACATAGCTCTGATAATGTCTATAATGTTTTTATCGTTGAGTATTGCGATAATTTATATAATTACAATCTTTCATAAATTATAACATTTTTTCACTATACTACGATCTATAGGGAGCTAAGTAATGCATGGCAGATTAGTTTCCCGGCATACTGATGCTTTGCATCAATGTTTTCTTGTTTAGAATTGATGTACAGTTCTCAAATGAGTATTATTTCTCGTTATTAAATTGCAGATGAACTGATAAAGCGAGCATTAAGCAGTATTTTCCATAAAAGTATTTATGGTTACTCGTTAGAACCATCTCAAGGCTATTCCATGAGTACACACTTTTTTTCTTAACATAAAATTTTGAAAGCACACTGGATACTTGTTAGAATCACCTCAATGAGACAGTTCTGTGAGTATCCACAACATTGTTTTAAAGCATGTTCTTGTTAAAAATGCCTCTACAAGGCAGCTCCAGTAAGTACCAACTACATGGTATTTTAAAACTGTGGATTCTTATTAGGCAATTCTGCTAATACTCACTATGCTGTGGGTATTAGTTAGAATCATCCTGACAAGTCAGAACGAGATTCCAAAACACGTTTACTGGGCAGGCTTAGTCCTCTAAGCAGTTAACCAGTATTGTGCACATTCTTTTGCCAGAAACTGACAACTGCCCTTCTTGAATCAGTGGAAGGGAGAGAATGACGGTAGAAAATATTTCATGATCAATCTACACAAAAGAATGTTGTCGACCTCGGCGGGGGTTGAACCCGCAACGTGGTCTCCAGTCTGACGGTGCATCCAACTGAGCGACCGAGGCCAAATTTATGGAGAAATAAAAAAATATTCCAAAATAATTATCAAATAAAAGCACCGCAAGCATAATACCGCACCATAGCAATTATTTGTTTATGTATTAAAGTTATCTTTACGAAAATGTCTGGAAAGAAAATGACGGAGGGACAGATAACAATCCTAAACCAGATCTTGATAATATCAATGGACAGATAACAATCCTAAACAAGATCTTGATAATATCAATGCATATAACAAGTTTGGTTAAAAGGCCTTGTTATTTACTCAAGTTATCGTCCGGAAACTAAAATATGGGCATGTCTCGGGCAGATAACTCTGTAAAAATTTGACAAAATTTGCCTATTAGCAATTCCAAAACAGATCTCCTTAATGTCAATGCAGATAACTCCGTAAAAATTTGACGAAATTTGCCCATTAGCATTTCCAAACCAGATCGATCTCCTTAATGTCAATATATATTGCAAGTTTGGTTAAAATCCCTTGTTATTTACTCAAGTTATCATCCGGAAATGAAAATATAGGAGTGTCTCGGGCAGATAACTCCATAAAAAATTTGACGAAATTTGCCCATTAGCAATCTCAAACCAGATCTCCTTAATGTCAATGCATATAGCAAGTTAAAATCCCTTTTTATTTACTCAAGTTATCGTCTGGAAATGAAAATATGGCATGTCTCAAACAGGTAGTTCCGTAAAAATTTGATGAAATTTGCCCATTAGCAATCACAAACCAGATCTTCACAATATCAATGCACATACCAGGTTTGGCAAAAATCCATTGATGTTTACTCAAGTTATCATCCGGAAACAAAAAATGGATGGACGGACGGACAGAGGGACAGACACACGGACATCCAATGTGAAACCATAATACTGCACCACTATTGTGTGGCTGGGTATAAAAATGTTCTGTTTAAATTGTATCTCATAAAGCACACCATGAAATCCAAGTCACTTGGTTATAAAAAGCTAAACTTGATCAGGACTAGTTTTTACAAGTAAATATCTGTTTTGTTTAAGTAGTAGAAATAATCCTCATTAAACAGAGTAAAATTAAAGTGATCCTCCATGTTTGAGTTCCAAAAACTTTGATTGTGTTGGGATTTTTGATTATATCGGAGTTTAACGACAAGTCAACCCTTGTGGGTCATTTTGTGTTGCCTCCCACAAAAAAGAAGAAAAAAGATAGAAGAGATAGTAGAGGAGATGAAAGAGAGGGACAGGGAAGAAAGCGGAACAGGAATGAAAGTGAAGAAACTGAAGAAATAAAAACACTCCCCCTCTGCCCTTACCTGCTACAAGGAAAGCAGGCCTTGCCCAACTGTAAGCCATTATCAGCTGGATGCCCTGGTGATGTAAGATACACAACTGCCACACCCAACCACCCCCTATGAACTTTTTAAAAAATCAAACAAATCACAAGAGGACCATGATGGTCCTATATGGCTCACCTGAGCAAACAGATTTGCATACTTACTGTTGAAGTTTCAGCCAAGTTCACTGCTCTAAGATTTTTGAACTGAATCTTGAAAGAGGGTCACCAAATGAACATTTTTGCCACGTTATATTGAAATTGGTCAAGTGGTTTCTGACAAAAAGATTTTTAAAGTGTTTTATATAGCTATAGAGCCTTAACCCCTAACGGCCATGTTTTTTGACGAATCATGACAGCTTGAACAAACTTGGTATAGGGTCACCAAAAGAACATTCCTGCCAAGTTATATTGAAATCTGTTCAGTGGTTTCTGGCAAGAAGATTTTAAAAGTTTTCTATATAGATATATAGGGAAAATAAGCCCCACCCCCTAGCAGCCATGTTTTTTTTTTAAGAATTATGATTGCTTAAAGAATCTTAGTAGAGGGTCATTAAAGCAACACTCCAACCAAGCAATATTGAAATGGGTAAGGGGGTATTTGACAAGAAGGATTTTAAAGTTTTCTGTACAGATATATATGGAAAATAAGCCCCGCCCCCTGGGGACAATGTTTTTTGATGTATCATGACAGCTTGAACAATCTTGGTAGAAGGTCACCAAAGCAACATTCCTGCCAAGTTACATTGAACTGAGTCCAACTGTTTCTTAGGAGAAGATTTTTAAATTTTTCTATATAGATATATAGAGAAAATAAGCCCCACCCCCTAGCGCCCATGTTTTTTGACGAATCATGATGGCTTGAACAATCGTAGCAGAGGGTCACCAAAGAAACATTCTTGCCAAGTTATATTGAAATTGGTCCACTGGTTTCTGACAAGAAGATTTTTTAAGTTTTCTATATAGATATATAGGGAAAATATGCCCCACCCTCTGGCAGCCATGTTTATGATGAATCACGATTACTTGAAAATTTTTTTGGTAGAGGGTCACCAAAGAAACATATCTGCCAAGTTATAATGAAATTGGTCCAGTGGTTTCTGACAAGAAAATTTTTTAAGTTTTCTATATAGATATATAGGGAAAATAAGCCCCGCCCCCTGGTGGCCATGTTTTTTGACGAATCATGACTGCTTGAACTATCTTGAAGAAACATTCCTGCAATGTTATTTTGAAATAGGTCCAGTGGTTTCTGACAAGAAGATCATTAAAGATTTCTTTATAGATATATAGGGAAAATAAGACCCACCCCACCCCCCTAGCGGCCATGTTTTTTGACAAACCATGACGGGTTGAACAATCTTGGTAACGGGTCAACAAGGGAACATTTCTTCCAAGTTATATTTAAATCGGTCAAGTGGTTTCTTACGAGAAGATTTTTTCAAGTTTTCTATACAGATACGAGGGATGTTCGAAATGAATTGCTTATTTCTATCTGGAGACTTCAAATTTCAAGTGAGCCCAAAAGTACTCATTTCATGCCCTCGAAGTTCTCCCCGTGGCTAGAAATGCAAAGTTTCAGCCAATGTATCCACTTCTGGAAGGCGTCACAGTACGCTGATTTGGGCACAGTAATAAGGTACTGATGAATGGCAGATCCAAGTGCCTGTCGGGACTGGTATTTCCGCCCAGCAAGGAATGCTTTCAATTTCGGAAACAAAAAGAAATCACATGGGGCAAGGTCTGGGGAATACGGGGGGTGAGGCAAAACAGTTACTTTTTCTTTCTTCAAAAATGCCGTAACTATTGCGGAGGTATGAGCTGGGGCATTGTCATGTAGAAGACGGACATGTTTAAAACCAGTGGCAGGGCGTCGTTTCTGATAATACTTTTTCAGTTTCTTCAGTACTACGTCTTTGTAGTACTTTCTGGTGATGCTTTTGCCCTTTTTCACTGGCACTTTTATTGCGACTCCTTCACCAGAGAAGAAGATTGCATACCAAACCTTCTTTGTACTCAAAGAATGTTTGGCAATTGTTGGGCGTTTGCTGTGTTTAGTGGCCCAGATCTTATTGCTAACCTTTCTGACGGGCTCAAAATAATGGACCCAGGTTTCATCACCTGTGACGACATTGGCAAACTGCTTTTTGTCATATTTTGGAAACATTTGAAGCAGCTTTTTGGCCACTTTAACCCTTTGCCTCTTTTGCTCGTCAATCAAAAAATGTGGCACCCATCTAGCAGAAATCTTTCTGACTTTCAAATGCTTCTTCAAAATAAGGTGAACCGTTGATAGTGATATGCCTACCTTTGGTGCAATATCACGAACTGTAAATCTGGCATCTCCTTCAATGATTTCCTTTATTTTGGAAACGATTTCTTTACGAGATGCAGATTTTGGCCTACCTGATTTCGGTGCATTTTTGATGGACTCTACACCAGACTCAAATTTCTTTTTCCACCGCCGAACTGTGTCATAAGACACACAAGAAGGTCCAAAAGCAGTAGAAATTTCAGTCATCAGCTTCTTCAAAGAACAACCAAGTTTTGAGCGAGCTTTGATGTAAGCCTGTATTTCATATTTTTTGTCGACGCTTCTACCAACCATTTTTACTGTAGTGGTCAATGACTGCGTGTATTCAAATGGCAAATTTTATGTCTTACATTTAGTCTAACATGTACATTTATACACCATTGTGTAGATATTGAATAACCCTATACAGGTATGTATTGGTTTTTATCGTGCCCAACGTGGATATCGAGCTAGAGGACAATATAAGCAATTCATTTCAAACATCCCTCCTATATAAGGAAAGTAAGCCCCGCCCCCTAGCGGCCATGTTTTTTGACAAATCATAGATATATAGGGAAAATAAGCCCCGCCCCTTGGCAGCCAGGTTTTTTGACGAATCCAAATGGCTTGAACAATCTTGGTAGAGGATCACCAAAGGAATATTTCTGCGAAATTATACTGAAATCAGTCTAGTGGTTTCTGACAAGAAGATTTTTAAAGTTTTCTATATAGATATATTGGGAAAATAAGCCCCACCCCCTAGCGGCCATGTTTTTTTGACAAATCCATATAGCTTGAACAATCTTGGTAGAGGATCACCGAAGCAACATTTCTGCAAAATTATATTGAAATCGGTCCAGTGGTTTCTGACAAGAAGATTTTTAAAGTTTTCTAATAATAATAATAATAATAATAATCGACTTTATTTATAGAGGGTAACACATAATAAGCCCCACCCCCTAGCGGCCATGTTTTTTGACAAATCCATATAGCTTGAACAATCTTGGTAGAGGATCACCGAAGCAACATTTCTGCAAAAAATTATATTGAAATCGGTCCAGTGG
Organism: Anodontia alba; assembly: GCA_964016985.1. NCBI lineage: Eukaryota > Metazoa > Mollusca > Bivalvia > Lucinida > Lucinidae > Anodontia > Anodontia alba. The sequence goes on from OZ024836.1 coordinate 45,057,377, forward strand.
TTTCTGACAAGAAGATTTTTAAAGTTTTCTAATAATAATAATAATAATAATAATCGACTTTATTTATAGAGGGTAACACATTTAGTAATCTAGTACTAATCTTCCATGTGGCCCTCTTTTTTCCTGGGTAGAAACCAGTACTAAGCAATGTGGATAAAGTCTCTTGCTCAAGGAAACAACACTTGCAGTTAGTGGGGATCGAACCCGGTACCTCTCGATCTCGAGTCCCACGCTTTACCACTGCACTACAGCGCTCCAAAGCGCTTCTATATAGATATATAGGGAAAATAAGTCCCGCCCCCTGGCAGCCATGTTTTTTGACGAATCCAAATGGCTTGAACAATCTTGGTAGAGGGTCACCAAAGGAACATTTCTGCAAAATTATATTGAAATTGGTCCACTGATTTCTGACAAGAAGATTTTTAAAGTTTTCTATATAGATATATAGGGAAAATAAGCCCCGCCCCCCCTGGCAGCCATGTTTTTTGACAAATCCAAATGGCTTGAACAATCTTGGTAGTGGATCACCAAAGGAACATTTCTGCAAAATTATATTGAAATCAGTCTAGTGGTTTCTGACAAGAAGACTTAAAAGTTTTCTATATAGATATATAGGGAAAATAAGCCCCGCCCCCTAGCGGCCATGTGGGCCGGCCTCGGTGGCTCAGTTGGATGCGCCGTCCAACTGGAGACCAGGAGGTCGCAGGTTCAACCCTCGCCGAGGTCGGCAACATTCTTTTGTGGAGATTGATCATGAAATATTTTCTACGGTCATTCTCTCCCTTCCACTGATTCAAGAAGGGCAGTTGTCAGTTTCTGGCGAAAGAATGTGCACAATACTGGTTAACCGCTTAGAGGACTAAGCCTGCCCAGTAAACGTGTGGTTAGGTAAACTGACCGCGCTCGACATGACCCCATTGGGTTGACTGGGCCGTAAAACCTCAACACAAACAAACTAGCGGCCATGTTTTTTGACAAATCCACATAGCTTGAACAATCTTGGTAGAGGATTATCAAATCAACATTTCTGCAAAATTATATTGAAATCGGTCCACTGGTTTCTGACAAGATTTTTAAATTTTCCATCTAAATTATATAGGGAAAATAAGCCTCGTCCCCTGGCGGCCATGTTTTTTGACAAATCCAAATGGCTTGAACAATCTTGGTAGAGGATCACCAAAGGAACATTTCTGCAAAATTATATTGAAATCCGTCCAGCGGTTTCTGACAAGAAGATGTTTTTAGTTAAAAAATCTATTTTTAGCTCCTGTGACCTAGATATGCAATGGACCAGAACCATTTGAACAACTTTGAAAGAGGATCAACCAAGGATCATTCCTGTGAAGTTTGGTCAAAATCCAACCAGTGGTTTAGGAGGAGATGTTGTTTAAAGATTGTGGATGGACGGACGGACGACGACGGCGGCGGACAGTGAGTGATCACAATAGCTAACCTCAAGCCTTTGGCTCAGGTGAGCTAAAACAAAATGATAATCCCCCCCCCCCCCCCCCCACTATCATTTTGCAGGCAGATAACTCAAAAATTGACAATATTTTCCCATTAGCAATCCCAAAACAGATCTATACAATATCAATGCACATATATACCAAGTTTGGAGGAAATCCACTGACATTTACTCAAGTGATCATCAGGAAATGAAAATAGGGATAGACCAAAACACGGACAGCCAAGGTGAAACCATAAAACCTCTCCACTAATGTGTGGCAGAGTAAATCTTTAACAGAAGTTTTTTCAAAGTTTGTGGCCTTGACCTCAAGGTACAGTATAAAACCAGATCATTATCTAACTTCAGGGCAAGTTTGTTCTATGGTTTAGTGTTTTACATCAATTTCAACATTATTTAAGTCATTTCAAGATGATATAAGGGTGGTTAATGAAAGGCTCTGTGCAGTGAAGCACCATACAGTCGTGAGTGGTATTCTGCCTCCAGTTGAAAGCCCTAACCTCAAGGCCAACCATACGCTTCTATTTACATACAGTTTCAGGAAACAGCCATTGGAAAAACTTTGTACAGATGAGCTAAAAAGGGCTTAACATGGTTCATACTAATACAGGTTGCCATAAGAAATGTGACCAAAATCAGAAAAACAAATTTTTTATGATTTTTTTTTTTCAAATATGTTTCTTTTATATTCTTCTTTTGTCTAAACAGTGCAGAACCAGAATGGTAATTGTCTGTACAAACAGTGCAGAACCAGAATGTTGTCATCCATAATTGTCTATATCTGCATGGCACTGTCTATTTGTCTGTCTGGCTGTTAATGTCTGTCTGTCCTGTCTGGCCCATCCCAACTGTATCAAATGAATTGAACATGGAGAAATTGGGTAAACCACAAATGTTTGCGCATCACTGGCTGAAACTGTTGAAATAGCCGAAATGTCCCAGACCACTAGAGTTACAAACTTCCAGAGAACTGTGACAACACAAAATGTAAACATTGGTTACATGAATATGTCAACATCTTATTCTATATTGATGTTTCATAATCATATAATCGCTGTTGAAATAATGCTGCAACAAAGGAAGGAAGCAGTCTTTCAACTACACTAAGTTAGAAGTTGTGTACTGAAGAAAAGGTAGGTGAAATTTCATCCATTGTTTGCATTACATGTTTCCTCTCAGAACTTAAAGTGAACTGATACATTTTCAACGCAGACAACTATCAGAATTAAAGTAAATATCTTAACCCTAATCCTACTGAACTCGTATATTTCCTGCCTTTGCAAACAGTGTAGATCCAGATAAGTTGGCTTCTTCACTGTTTATCATCAAGTATGTGAATTTGTATGCACAACCTGATTTGATTGTGTTGGGGTTTGTTTGTTTGTGTTGAGGTTATACTGCCCAGTCAACCAAATGGGGTCATGTCAAGCGTTGTCAGTTTACCAAACCACACGTTTACTGGGCAGGCTTAGTCCTCTAAGTGGTTAACCAGTATTGTGTACATTCTTTCGCCAGAAACTGGTTGTTTGTTTGTGTTGAGGTTTTACGGCCCAGTCAACCCAATGGGTCATGGCGAGCGCGGTCAGTTTACCTAACCACACATTTACTGGGCAGGCTTAGTCCTCTAAGCAGTTAACCAGAATTGTGCACATTCTTTCGCCAGAAACTGACAACTGCCCTCCTTGAATCAGCGGAAGGGAGAGAATGACCGTAGAAAATATTTCATGATCAATCTCCACGAAAGACTGCCGATCTTGGCGAGGGTTGAACCCGCGACCTCCTGGTCTCCAGTTGGACGGCGCATCCAACTGAGCCACCAAGGCCTTTATCGACATGTCAACCCTTGTGGGTCATTTTGTATTGTCTCCCAGAGAAAGGTAGAAAAGAGATAGTAGAGAAGATGAAAGAGAAATACATGGAAGAAAGAGGAACAGGAATGAAAGAAGAAACAGAAGAATTAGAAACATTCCCCCTCTACCCTTACCTGCTACAAGGATAGGCCTTGCTAAACTGTAAGCCAATATCAGTTGGATGCCCTAGTGACATAAGATACCCGACACCTTCGCCACACCCAACCACCCCGATCCACAACCTGATTGGCTGCAAATTAGAAGTGGGTGTAGCATCTTTATTTAACATGAATAAGGTTAATTAACTACTTGTCCATAAACTCACTACTTGATATTTGTTTGATTTTTTTTTTTTTTTTTTAAATCTTGAAATAACCCATTTTCTAAACTTTATCTTCGTTAGTATTCCACACTATCCTAACTGACATTTTAGCATGGGACTAACAGAAAAACACTAGGAAAAACACTCCTTTTTTTTAACCAAATTCTGCTGACATAAATTAATTGGTCCCGTCGCCTAGGAACAACAAAACTGAAACTGTGTAATGCTAACACTGGAAAAATTCCATAAAAATCATTAAAATTCTTCAAATAACCCGTTTTCTAAGCTTTATCTTCATTGGTATTCAACACTATCCTACTGGCATTATAGCATGGGACTACAAAACGAGGGCCATGATGGCCCTGGATCGCTCGCCTGAGCTAAGATTAGCTCTGGCAGCCATTTTGTTCAGCAGAGTGGAATCATTTTAGCAATTATGGTAGAGAGTCACCCAAGGAACATTTCTGTGAAATTATTTTGAAATCGAGCCATTGGCCTAGGAGATGTCGTTTAAAAGTTTTTCTATTTTGTTCATCTGGTACAGTGACTCATTGTTCAGCATTAGTTGTTTGTTTGCATGGCGAAAGTAAAATTCTGCCCATTCTGCTGATTGCGTATGTTGTAGACTTGGTACCTTATACAGGCTGATCAATTATCTACACTGGAACCCATTTTGTTTACCATTATCTATAAACTATCTCATTATAGTTTTCTTTTGTTATAACTTTACAGATGGAGGACAAAAATCCATCCGGAAGAGGTAACACATACAATATACCATATTCGATCTAATTACCGCACATACCCCTATAAGCGCACAGTCAAGCAATTCCGTACTCTTCGGATTACAGCTAGTGTACTGTTTGGCTACTTCTTTATAAAGGCATATGCTCTGGGTACCCATTTGAATTGCATCGACTTGTCGATGCAATTCAAATGAGTACCCATAACATATGCTTTTATAAAGAAATTCGGAAAGCAATGGTATAAACATCATCTAATAAGTTCTTTGCTGATCTTTTTTAAGTGTACCTTTTAGTAGGCAGATACATATCTTACCACAAGTGTTTTCCAGTAATTTTGAAAAACCTAAGCGCACAGTGCAGTAATTAGGTTGAATACGGTATGACAGAAAGGTTTTCTAAAGTGTCATGTCTGAAAAGACGTATCACTTACATGCATCTCAATAATTCGGAAGTATGCAAGTTTTGTCGTCGGAATGATAGGACCAAGTCAAACTGCAGGCCACATGAGGATAGTGTTCATAAGAAGATCAAATGGCTAATTTGAAACAATGTATTATCTTAAGTTTATCTCTCTGACTGACTTGATTGTGTCAATCATCATTTTGATTGATTGTGTTGGGATTTAACGACACATCAACCCATGTGGGTCATTTTGTGCCATCTCCCAGAGAAAAGGAGAAGAGATAGAAGAGACAGTAAAAGGGATGAAAGAGAGGGACAGGGGCGAAAGAGGAAAATAAATGAAAGTTAAGAAACAGAAAAATTAAAAAACATTCCCCCTCTACCCATACTTGCTGCAAGGATAGCAGGCCTTGCCCAACTGTAAGCCAATATCAGTTGGACGCCCCGGTGACACAAGATATACAACATCTTTGCCTCACCCAACCTCCCCAGTTAATCACCATCAAAACAGAAGTTGTTGACACCCTTCATCCTGGATAAACCACAAAAAAAATTGGGTGTTTGTCTTTCTATGCTGATATTTATTTCATTTGGTTTGAAAATGAAAGCTGTTGGGAATAGCATTGCCAAATTTTCGAAATTCTATCCGCAAAATTGATAAACAACTGAAAAAGCAAGAGTAGTTACCTGTTTGTTGACAAATTTATTTCCTAAGTCATGGTTGGAAGTTCCGCAAGGATTTTCTTTACAAACCTTGATTATGACTTAAGCAGCTACAAGCTGTGTTACATCTGGTTCATAATCTGTGCAACCAAAAGCACCAATAGTTCATATACCATAATAACCCTAAGTGTTGGTTCATCTGTCATTACTGACACTGACCAATCCTAATCCAATGCATGAAGTGTTATTATTTGTGTGTTCTAAGATGGCTGATGAGAACTTGTCTACCACTTGCAATCGTTCACCTTTCACTGTGATGGTAGGCTCTTTGTAAGGCTTTTCGGGTGCTGGCTGATATACCATCACAGTCTTTTTGATGCTGATTGTGAGGTCATAGCCGTCACATGAATCAGATACTTGATCCACACCTTTTTGCATCTTCTCTTCTGTTGGAGCACTCTTAGCCAGGTTAACAGCAAAAAGGAACTAACTCAACTAGTACCTCTGTCTGCACCTTGGATTTAGCTTGCAACCTTTTTAGGTTTAAAAGCTTCCCATCAAAGCGATACCTAATAGGTATAGCCTTGTCACCATCCTGGAAAGCATCCGTGATGTGAACATGGCAGAAAATGTCATGCTGAACTGTGTTGAAGCTAGTACAGAGGCTTGTTTTAACTCAATTTGTCACAGGGAATGGAGCAGAAAACTCGCCATCATTTGGGACTCTTGCAAGCATACCATCGTGGAACTGCTGCACCATTGCTATGAATTTGGCAGAACATCCAAACTTTGCCATAATTTTCCAAAGTCCCTAACTGACTGTGTCAAATGCTTTGGTAAGGTCAACAAAGGTCATGTAGAGGTCCACATTCTGTTCCTGGCATTTCTTTTGAAGCCGTCTTGCTGTGAAGATCATGTCAATTGTTCCTCTGTCCTTCCTGAATCCACACTGGTTTTCTAGTAGAAGCCCTGACTGTTCAAAGTGTTCATTCAATCAGTTCTACTGACTCTTGCAAGGATCTTCCCAGGAACTGACAATAAAGAGATGCCCCAATGATTGTAACAGACTGGAGGATTCCCTTTCCATTTGAATAGGTGGTGAATAGTTGCATCCTTAAATTCTTGCAGGATTGCTTCTTTTCTCCACATAATGTAAAATAACTGTATCTGGAGGACCTTTTGCTTTGTAGATCTCTGCAGGTATTGCATCTGATCCTAAAGCCTTGCCAGATGACAGGAGTTTTATTGCTTTCACGGTTTCATAGATGGTTGGGAACACATCAAGCAGCAGATTACATTGCATCTGTGGTGGTCTGTTGATCATTTCATCATTGATAGATGATGGCCAATTAATTTATTGTGCTGGGGTTTAAAGGCATGTCAACCCTTGTGGGTCATTTTGTGTCATGTCCAAGAGATAGAGAGAAAAAAGATAGGAGAGACAGTAGAAGAGAAGAAAGACTGATTGATTGTGTTGGGGTTTAATGACATGTCAACCCTTGTGGGTCATTTTGTTTCGTCTCCCAGAGAAAGAGAGAAAAGAGATAGTAGAAGAGATGAAAGAGAGGAACAGGGAAGAAAGAGGAACAGGAATAAAAGTGAAGAAACAGACGAAATAAAAACATTCCCCCTCTACCCTTACCTGCTACAAGGATAGAAGGCCTTGCCCTACTGTAAGCCAATACCAGTTGGACGCCCCAGTGGCGTAAGATACACGACACCTTTCCATCACCCGCCACCCCAAGAAGAGAAGAAAGAGAGGGACAGGGAAGAAAGAGGTACAGGAATGAAAGTGAAGAAACAGAAGAAATAAAAACATTCCCCCTCTACCCTTACCTGCTACAAAGATAGCAGGCCTTGCCCAACTGTAAGCCAATATCAGTTGGAACCCCCCCCCCCGTGGTGCAAGATACACAACACCTTCGCATCACCCAACAAAGATTGCGTCTGTTGTGCCTCTGCCTGGAACGAAGCCAAACTGGGAATCGTCAATTGACACCAACTGTCTGATGAGGCTATCCACAATCCTCTCCAGGACTTTCATGACCTGCTCTGTCAGCTTGAGACTTTTACAATGGATCCACCTTATCCTTGTAGAGGTAGACAATGAAACTCTGCTCCCAGTCAGAGGGTACCTTGACATCGCGAATGACTGCAGCTGCGAGGTCATGGATCATGGAGGCACCGTTACCGGCTGCTCGTATCATCTCCATCACTATGTCTGATGGGCCTGATGCTTTGCCCGCTTTCATCTGACAGATAGCTTTCTTAGCCATATCAATGATGATTGGGATGGGCGGGCCTTCCACTGGTGGTTCATCAGACAGGTGGTCTGGGTCCCAGTCAAACTCAATGTTTAGAAGCCTTTGGTAGTGCTCTAACCAGGCCGAGTCTTCACTCATTGACATCTCCCCTGCATCACTCTTCACCGGTTTGTCACCAACAATATCAGCATTCTCTCTTCTAAACTGGTTAGCAAGGCGGTTGACTTCTTTAGACATGGGGTCAATATTCTCGTAGACCTTCTCATCGGCTTCTTGACAAGCATTGTCTGGCAATGGGTTCAGCTTTGATTGATTGTGTTGGGGTTTAACGACACGTCAACCCTTGTGGGTCATTTTGTGTCGTCTCCCAGAGAAAGGGAGAAAAGAGACAGAAGAGATAGCAGAAGAGATGAAAGAGAGGGACAGGGAAGAAAGAGGAACAGGAATGAAAGTGAAGAAACAGAAGAAATAGAAACATCACCTCCCTACCCTTACCTGCAACAAGGATAGCAGGCCTTGCCCAACTGTAAGCCAATATCAGCTGGACGCCCCTGGTGACATAAGATACATGACACCTTCGCACCACCCGACCACCCCTAAAGCTGCATCATAGGATGCCTTAGTGCCTTTACCAGTCTTGCAGGCCTTGAAAGCTTTCCGTTTGGCAGCAATGGCCTTTTCCATGTGTTTATTCCACAACCAGGTGAAATGAGCACATGGAAAATACTGAATCATATGGAACGATCCTCAAACTTTGCGGGGAGTAAGGAAAACTGCTATAGTTAAGCATATTGGTGAGGAGATGAAGTTAAAACATTTTAGTTACAATCAAAATTTTGTCCTCTGGGGATTATCTGCTATTGCCTCTGGGCTATATACATGTATAATGTACATATAATGTACATATATTTTCACCAAATTTCTCATAGGTCCTTCTGTCAAAAGGGTATTACCAATATTTTCAAGTGGTTTGACCCCATTGAAAAGGATGGCTACCATGCCCATGTATGGATTAAAACACTTAAAAATCTTCTCCAAGAAAGCTTTGGGGCTGAATCTTGATATAAAGCATTGAGGGCTCAAGGTCTACCAAGTTTGTTCAAATGATAACCATCGGTTGACCTTTGACCTTGAAATTTGCGTCCCCATGCATTTGTATGTGGAAAATGTTGGAAAAGTTGTTTTCTCCATATGTATTAAAGACTTATAGCTGAAACTTACAATGTATAATTAGAGTAGTAAAACATTTCAGTTATAATCAAAATTTTGTCCCTTGTGTTATCTGCCCTTGTCCATGGGCTACATACATGTATAAAATAGTGTAATTTTTAAATTCTTCTTTTTCTGAAATGGCCTGAGCAATTTTTACCAGATTTCACATGAGAGCTTCTGTTGAAAGGGTATTGCCAATTTCTTCAAATGGTTTGGCCCCATTGACATTACGAAAACACGCCTATTCAAATATACAGAAAATTTCAACTGAAACTGAAAATTTTCAGATAAAAAATTCTGATATTATTCATATTTCTTTTCAAAACATAGATTGTGGGTACTTGTTAGAACCACCTCAGTGAGGCAGTTCTAAAGAGTACCCACAATCTATGTTTTGAACAGAAATAAGAAAATAAATGTATACCACTGTAAACCCTAACTTTACAATACAAGAGGCCCACGGGCCACGGTTCGCTCACCTGAGTGACATAGCCACTGCAGACATGCAGATGTTATGCAACATTTTTCCAATCCTATCATCGCAACTAATGAAAATATCATCATTTGAGCAGTTCTTAGTTTTGAAGAAGAATATATGGGCCTGACAGTTAATGGAGCATGATCATTTGAATAAACTATCAATCAGATCAATGTGAAATTTGGTGGAAATTGGCTAAGTGGTTTCTGAAGAATCATGATTTTATATATGTAAACAGCACAGTGGCAGGGAAATATAAATATAAACCAGATGATGGCCATCTTAGATTTCCAATCAGAACAATTTTAACTACTGTTGATCTACAAGTCACTTCGATACTTTCAATATAAATGTATATGGCCCACACAAATGGGGAAGCAAATTTGACCTTGGAGGTAAAAAGGTCAAATGTCAACATAGAACCATCATTTTAGCAATTTAGGTAGATCTCCTGTCCCCCATAATTTGAGCAAAGATTAGGACCCAGGGCTTATTTGTTTATGGAGAAGAAGATTTTTAAAGGTTTTTACTATATATGGGCATGGCAGCCATTTTGATCAATGGACCATACCCATTTTAGCAATCTTTCATTCTCCTGCCCACGGAGGCTCCGCATTAAATTTGAGCAACACTGGCCCGGAGGCTTCAGAGGAAAAGCCATTTGAAATTAGCAACATTTTTTCCATACAAATGTATGGGGCTGATACAAATGCATACAGAAGCAAACTTGACCTCGCCATAAAAAGGTTAAATGTCAATGTATGACAATTATATTAGCAACTTTGTTAGACCGCCTGTTCCAGATGATATATGCAAAGATTCAGCCACAAGCCATCTTCGGTTTTGGAGAATAAGATTTTTAAATGTTTTTTCCCATACAAATGTATAGGGAAGTAAACTTGACCTTGCCGTAAAAAAGGTCAAATGTCAATGTATGACCATTACTTTAGCAACTTTGGTAGACCCCCTGTCCCTGATGATTTATGCAAACATTTCAGCCCCAAAGCATCCTCGGTTCTAGAGAATTTTTAAAGATTTTTACCATATATGGGCATGGCGGCCATCTTGGTCAACGAACCGTGACCATTTTAGCAATCTTTCGTTCCCCCTACCTAAGGAGGCTCCATTATGAAATTTGACGAAATTGGCCCAGAGGCTCCAGAGGAGAAGTTGTTTGGAATTCTGAACATTTTTCCCATACAAATGCATAAGGAAGCAAAATTGACCTTACCGTAAAAAGGTCAAATGTCAATGTACAACCATTATTTTAGCAATTTTGGTAGCCCTCCTGTTCCCGATGATATATGCAAAGACTCAGCCATAAGGCATGCTCGGTTTTGGAGAAGAAGATTTTTAAAGCTTTTTCCCATACAAATGCATAGGGAAGCAAACTTGACCTTGCCGTAAAAAATCAAATGTCAACATACTATAATTCTTTTAGCAATTTTGGTAGACCTCCCGTCCCCAATGTTTCCTGCAAAGGTTCAGCTCCGAGACATTCTCGGTTCTGGAGGAGAAGATTTTTAAAGGTTTTTACCATATATGGCCATCTTGGTCAACAGACCGCGACTATTTTAGTAATTTTTCGTTCCCCTGCCCTAAGGAGGCGCCATATGAAATTTGAGCAAAATTGGTTCAGCAACTTCAGAGAAGTGGTTTGAAAATGTTAACAGACGGACGTATGATGGACGAAAAGTGATCACAATAGCTCATTCTGAGCAGAGTTCAGGTGAGCTAATAAAAGTGGGGTTCAAGGGGGTCAAAACTTTATAGGGGTGTTTTCGTGATGGAAGAGGATGGCTGCCATGCTCATATATGGTAAAACACTTAAAAACCAGAACCAAGGAAGTTTTGAGTGTGAATCTTGGTATATAGGGAATGAAAGTGAAGAAACAGAAGAAAATAACACATTCAACCTCTACCCTTACCTGCTACAAGGATAGCCGGCCTTGCCCAGCTGTAAGTTAATATCAGTTGCCTCAGTGACGCAAGATACACGACACCTTCACCACACTCGACCACACCCTATCTGCCTTTGCCCCTGGGTTATATACATGTATAAAATTGTGTAATTTTTAAATTTATACTTCTCTGAAACCCCTTGAGCAATTTTCACCTGATTTCACATAGTCTTCTGTTGAAAAGGTATTGCAAATTTGTTCTGCATCACTAAGCAAGACGGCCGCCATGTCCATATATGGTAAAAACTCTTAAAAATTCTTCTCAAGAACCAAATAAGCTTTGAGGCTGAATCTTGATATATAGCTTTGCTGTCTGAAGCTCTACCAAGTTTGTTCAAATGATGACTGTAGGTTCACCTTTGACCTTTTTACGGCAAGGTCAAATTTGCATTTCCATACATGGGGGAAAAGTTGAAAAATCTTTTATTTCAATATGTATTTAAGACTGATGGCTGAAACTTACAATGTATGATTTTAAAGTAGTAAAACTTTTTAGTACGGATCAAAAGTTTGCTTCCCCTCCCCCTCCCCCCACTCCCCCAGCTCCATAGGGGATATCTGCCCTTGCCCTGGGCTATATAGAGGTATAAAATCATTTAATCTTTAAATGTCTTCTTCTCTGAATCCAATTTTCACCAGATTTCCCATGGAGCCATGCGGTAATGACAATTTGTTCAAACAGTTTTGAACCATTGAACAAGATGACCACCATGCCCACATATGGTAAAAACACTTAAAAATCTACTTCTCCAGAACCAAGAAGGCTTGTATTGTGAAAAAGTAGAAAATTCATTTTTCTCAAAATATAACAAAGACTAATGGTTGGAACTTACAATGCATGATTAAAGTAGTAAAACTATTTAGTTACTATAAAAATATTGGGGGTTATCTGCCCTTGCCAGATTTTAAAAGTTTTTCTAATCAGTATCACCCAAAGATCATTCCTGTGATGTCTGGCCAAAATTTGCTCAGTTGTTCAGGAAATGTCAAACAAATGTTCAACAGAAGAGGGATGACTAATGAGAGCCAATAGACAAAGATTTTTTTGATTGTGTTGGGGTTTAATGACATGTCAACCCTTGTGGGTCATTTTGTGTCATCGTCCAGAGAAATGGAGAAAAGAGATAGAAGAGATAGTAGATGAGATTAAAGAGAGGGACAGGGAAGAAAGCGGAATAGGAATGAAAGTGAAGAAACAGAAGAAATAAAAACATTTCCCCTCTACCCTTACCTGCTACAAGGATAGCAGGCCTTGCCCAACTGTAAACCAATTTCAGTTGGACGCCCCACTGACGTAAGATACATGCCACTCCCCCCCCCCTGCAATGGACAAAGAGCAACAGATGACAAAGTGAAGATGTTTTTCTTATTTTTTCCCAGAAAACAGGATTAGAAATCCCATTTTATACAATTTGCATGAAATGTCAAAACTGTTTTCTGGGAAATATAAGAAAAATATTTCAATATGTTGTCTGCTGAAAATTTTACCCAAAGTACTAAGTGTTAAACAATACAACCCACTGAAGACTAGAGACCCCTAAACGGGTAACTGGCAAACAATGCAGACCCAGATCAGACGCCGCAGAATGTGGCATCTGATCAGGGTCTCCACTGTTTGCAAATAGTTCAATCATTTTTCTTTAGGAATCTATATAATATAGCCTGTGATACCAAAAATCAAAAATGGGCTCTTCCAATATATAGTGTGGGAGAGTTCATTCAGTCTTTAATGGGTTAAGAGGAATTAATACACTATTTTTGGCAGGCAACTCTTGTCAAAATTGTTTTACTTCCCTTAGTAAACTAGAAATGTGTCAATATGACACAGATGCCCCTGCCCAGGGGCCATCCTCACCCGCACGGAGGCATTTTGCAAAAAATGTTGAAAAATTTTTCTAAGTCCATGACCTTGACCTTTAGGTCATGGGCATGGGTGGGAGTATTGCCAAATGAAACTTTGGACCTATATCTATCACCAAACCAAATATGAATCAAATGTATCAGATGGTTTGGAAAATATGAGCTCTTAAAAGTTCAGGTTCTACTTGGTACAAATGCCTTAACCGGAGTCTAACAGGATCACGTACCTATGTACGTACACACATTCGTACAGAAGGATGTATTGTTACGAGCCAGGCGTAACGAGAAAGAAATGAAAGTGAAACCAGCAACAAGCTTTAAATTATTAACAATATTTATTCATAAAAAAGTAAGACAAGATTCAAAACAAAAGAATGTAAATAAACAGTACCTTTCAAGTTTATGTCACAAAGTCCCTCTGAAATAATTTTTAATCCATGAGAATTTATAAAACAAATCCTTTGAATATCAGTTTCTGATCCCACAATTTAATGTTCCTGAATTCAGAATTTAAGTCCAGAATGAATAAAATACTAAAGTAATCCAGTATAGAATAATTTCCAGTGAAAGTATACAAAGATGCCCAGATGAAATTCTTCTCTCCTTATATAATATCAGAGAACGTTCTAGAAAAAGAATTTACTACAAGCATCTCTTATTTTCTAGGTTCCTTCAGGAAACTTCTAAATCTTCCATGACATGCCAAAAATAACCCAGTCCAGAATCAAGGCTGTAAACATCATGTTATTGTAAACATGTTGAACATTCCAGAAAGTTATTTTTGGAAACATAGTAAACATGTTGTTTAAAACAATTGAACACCCTGTTATATAACAGTATATTCTTATGCACATATGGAAAACTGAAAAAACTATATGCCCCCGGCATCATCTGATGCCGGGGCATAAAAAAAGGGGTCTACTTTATTCCCAAATTCTCGCCTTCCATAGTAGACTCCCTTTCAGACTCCCTATGCAGACTGCAAACAGAAATCACAAAAGTTGTCTCCCCTATTAAAATGGGGAGATGTATCAAGTCCCTTTAACCCTTGCTCTGCTGAATAAATCAAGATGCCATGCCTACTTCTAATTTGTAGCCAATCAGATTACTTGATCCGGATTATTGCTATAAATTCACAAACTTAACCCTTAAAGCGCCAAGAAAAACTGCATCTGAAAATGTTGTCTGTTTATGTTGTCTGCTGAATATTCTTGCAAACTTTTTAAATCTTTTTTTGGCATACCGGCAAACAGTGTGGACCCACTAGATCAGACTGCTTCCTAAAGGAGCAGTCTGATCTGGGTCCACACTATTTGCAGAAATGACTTTTAAAATCACAAGCAGAAGAAAAAGCAGACGACAATAGTTGTGACTGGCGCTTTAAGGGTTAATGGCAAACAGTGCAGATCCAGATCAGTTGGCCTATTCAGAAGTGAACTGATCTAGATCTACACTGTTTGCAAAGGCAGGGTATATCTGGTTTCAGTAGGACAAGGGTTAAGTCCAATCATTCTCCGGTAAGTTCATTATTGGTATATCAACATGTCAGAAAAAATTTCATTATAGCATCAATATAACAACATACAGTTCATTTTTCCGCTTTGAAACAACACATTTTTATTACTTGATTAGCATCTACTAGACTAATGGTGAAACAACACATTTTTATTACTTGATTAGCATCAACTGGACTAGTGGTTTTGTTTTGAAACTACAGAATTTGGGTTTGATTTGGAGTTTAACGGTCCAGTCATTTCTACTGAGGTCATGTTGAGCTGGTGAAACTACAAAATATTACTCTCCTAAATGATGTTTCTGGTTGCTCAATTGTGGTCAGATATTGATTAGTGCATACAAGATCATTGTGACAGAAGTTGAAAGAAAATGTACAATTTAAAACAAAGCCTGTAGCATATCAACATGATAAATGTGGCCTTTTTTCTTTTCTTTTTTTTATAAGAAAAGCATTCTGTCCATTTAAACAACTTTTAGTCTTTCTTAGAGATGCCTAAAAGACAGACCTTTATCGAAAATACCTCCATAATCAGGACTTGATACAAAGATAATTTTCTCTAGTTCTCATAAAGGCTGCTAATGAGTACCAAAACATATGCTTTTATGGAGAAATATGAAAAATTATCCTAGAATTATCACCAAATATTCATCCCTTTGATAATATTGCACTTCTTTATCAGGCCATATATACTGCAAATACATATGTATGTAATTAACCCTTGTCATGCTGAATAAATTTGATGCCACACCTACTTCTAATTTTCAGCCAATCAGATTACTTGATCCAATTTGTTGAAATAAATTCACATACCTAATGACAAACAGTGCAGGTCCAGATCAGTTTGGCTTCTTCAGAATCCAATTGATCTGGATCTACACTGTTTGTAAAGGCAGGGTATGTCTGGGTTCAGCAGGAATAGGGTTAAAACATTGGTAAAAGAAGTTAGACCCAATGTTATATTATTATTTTCCATAATCCAACAGTTCTGCATTCAGTAGTTGGTAAAATATAAAAAAAAAAAATAATTCCAGAACTGAAACTCGATCTTTAACCTTTACAAACACATGGGCTAATTCAGCAGACAACAAAATGATGGCGTTTTCCTCCGAAAATAAGCTTCAACATTTTATACAAATTTCCTCCTTTGTAGACAATTTGCATGAAATGTTAAAGCCAAGGTGTATTCTGGGAAAAATTAGAAAATTATTTCAAAATGTTGGCTGCTGAACTTTTTGCGTCAATAATGCTTAAAACTCCTGTCCTGCTGAATAAATTAAGATGCCACACCCTTTTTAAATTTTCAACCAATCAGATTACTTTATCCAGATCGTTGATATATATTCACTTACTGAATGGCAAACAGTGTAGATCCAGATCATTTGGCTTCTTCAGAAGCCAACTGATCTGGGTCTACACCAGGGCTCTGGAAATTTTGAAATCTGAATCGGTCCAGCCGATGACGATGACATCATCAATGAGCCCATTTCCCCCCAAAAAATATGTATATATCACCTGTCACGAAAACTAATGACAATTGGCAGTCCTATAACTCCTTTTAAATAATACACCTCAACTCCGTTATATGACGGAAGTCCGGGTATAACGAGCATGATCAAAGCTGGCGTCATCAATAAATACAGTCAGGTATGTAAAAAGAAAGAAAAAAAAAAACAAAAAAAAAAAACGGTTTTGTTGTTATTTCCACCTCCGCAGGGTTTTCCTAAACTATTTATAAAGAACTGATTCCCGTCTTGTATAAGCGCGAAGACGTCGGGAAACTGGAGAGACAGAATGAAACGACTTTCATGGACCTAATTAGGTCTAATAAAAAAGGCCTGCGCCACGGGCGGTTTTGCAGTTTTTAATGTTTCAAGATTTGATCAGACTGCTTAAATTTTAAGCACTGATCAATCTTGTCTAGCGCAAGTGGTGCATTACTTTACCGTGAAATCTACCTTGAACTATACTCGCGTGTTACGGCAATCAACAAAAAAAAAAAAAAGAAGCAATCAATAATACCCAGATCAGACACCGTTGTATGCGACATCTGATCAGGACGTACACGGTCTGGGAATTCATTTATCGAATCTGGGACCGACAAACCGTGTTGATCAAAACAAAAAAGAAGAGGAAGAAAACGGGTGCGTTCAAGCGGTGCATTCTTTAATTACTCTCAGTAAAGCGACCTTTGATCTTTTGGACACGCCGACTGCACCTGGATGTCTTGCAGTCTCAGTGTATTCACACGTGTCACACAAACGGATTAAAAATCAGACTACCGTTACTGATGATTCGTGGTCATCGCTTGTTTACCGCACAAAGGTCAGTGAAGTGTTGATTTTTTGACAATGTTTGGATAATGACGTAATTAATTTGTGCTGCGGTAGGTTGCCGTTATTCAGCTGTCTCTCAAATATACATGTCAAATGACCATTTAGAGCCTTTTAACTACCATTTAAAAAGTGCGTGGACGATGTCAGTTTGGGAAGACTTGACCGTTTGTGATTTTTTAGACATCATTGATTCGTGAAAAGTGGTTGGTTGGGGGGAAAAATGGGTTTCAAGGCACAAACCTGTTGGACCAATTTATTAGCGTTTTGGGGTGTCTGAAATTGGTCCAGAATTCTTAATTTTGGTCCAGACCGGCTATTTTTCCTGTTTTCCCGAGCCCTGGTCTACACTGTTTGCAAAGGCAGGACATATACGGGTTCAGCAGAACTAGGGTTAATTAATCTTAAGCATCAAAAATGTTTAATTCCAACAATTTCATGAAGAAGAATATGGTACCTGGAATTATTGGAAACAATGCTGACCAGATGCTGTGATCTGGGTCTACATTGCTTAGCAATATTCCTTTTTGGATGCTGGGCGTGAACAAATTAGAATTTTGAAAGTCAGTTTTATCTCAGTTAAGTATGATATTGTTTGGTACTACTGAAACCTTTTTTTTGAGTCAGTTCACCATATTCAACCTAATTACCACACAGTGCAATAAGGGAACACTTGAAAAAAAGATCAGTAAAGGACTTATTTGATGATGTTTATGCCATTTTTTTCTGATTTTCTTTATAAAAGCATATATTGTTGGTACCCCTTCAACTGCATTGACAAATTGATGTAATTACAAGAATTCCGCGGAAGGCGTCATCGCACCTGCTGGCGCAAAAGTCACAGGAGCCACAATCAGAATGTGGTTATTAAATAAGTTTATTTCATTCTTAGCAGTGCTTACTTGGAAAACTGGGTTGAAAAAAAATGTAGACAAAGTGCCTAGTGGGGCACATATATTCCAGGCCAGTCCCATTCCCTCTAATGGCTATATCTTCAGCACTGACTTTTCGTATCATACAGCCCAATGATAATGGAACGTTGACGTAAAATGTGTAAAAGTCACTGGAGCATGAAATATAGGTCAAGGTCACGAGTCAAGGTTCCTGCTAATTCAGTACATCAAGGAGAAGCACAATGCAAGGTATGGTGGTTGTAGGCCTTATAGTTGAGGAGTTATCAAACATCAACGTAAAATGTGTCAAATATAGGTCAAGGTCACTGGGTCAAGGTACCTGCCAAGCCAGTGCAATGAGGTGAAGCACTATGCAAGGTTTAGTGGTTGTAGGTCTTATATTTGAGGAGATACCGAACATCAATATAAAATGTGTCAAAGTCACTGGAGTGCACAATATAGGTCAAGGTCACCAGGTCAAGGTACCTGTCGAGTCAGTACATCAAGAAGAAGTGCAATATAAGGTTTGGTGGTTGAAGGCCTTACAGTTGAGAACATCTGGAAGGGTGACGTAAAAGGTGTAAAAGTCAATGGAGCATCAAATATAGGTCAAGGTCACCCAGTCAAGGTATCTGCAGTCCGTACATTGAGGAGAAGCACTATGCAAGGTTTGATGGTTGTAGACCTTATAGTTGAGGAGATATTGAATGTTGACGTAAAATGTGTAAAAGGCACTGGAGCGCAAAAAATAGGTCAAGGTCACCGGGTCAAGATACCTGCCAAGTCAGTACATATAGGAGAAGCACTATGCAAGGTTTGGTGGCTAGAGGTCTTACACTTGAGGAGATCTGGAACGTTGACGTAAATTATGTCAAAGTCACTGTAGCCAAAATATAGGTCAAGGTCACCAGGTCAAGGTATCAGCTAAGTCAGTACATTGAGGAGAAGCACTTTGCAAGGTTTAATGGTTGTAGGCCTTATAGTTATGGAGATATCGAACGTCGACGCAAAATATGTCAAAGTCACTGGAGCGCAAAATATAGGTCAAGGTCACTGGGTCAAGGTACCTGCCAAGTCTGTACATCTAGGAGAAGCACTATGCAAGGTTTGGTAGTTGTACGCCTTATAGTTGAGAAGATCTGGAACGTCAACGTAAATTGTGTCAAAGTCAATAAAGTGCAAAATATAGGTCAAGGTCACTGGGTCAACATATCTGCTAAGTCAGGAGGTCAGGGAGATGTGTCATGCAAGGTATGATGGTTGTTGTAGAATTGTAGTTGATTAGAATACTAACTTTGACGTAAATGTCGAACTTCGACATAACAGAACTGTTAAGAGACAGACGGACGGACGAACGGACAGACAAATGGAAAAGCGGGCACCTATGTCGCAAAGTCTGGAGGTCAGGGAGATATTTCATACAAGGTTTGATGGTTGTTTAGTCTTGTAGTTGATTAGAATACTAACTTTGACATAAATGTCGAACTTCGACATAACAGAACTGTTAAGAGACGGACAGACGAACAGACAGACGAATGGAAAAGTGGGCACCTGTGTCGCAAAGTCGGGAGGTCAGGGAGATGTTTCATGCAAGGTTTGATGGTTGTTTAGTCTTGTAGCTGATTAAAATACTAACTTTGACATAAATGTCGAACTTTGACATAAATGTTGACAGACGGACGGACGAATGGACAGACATACGGAAAAGCGGACGCCTATGTTGTAAAGTCAGGAGGTCAGGGAGATGTTTCATGCAAGGTTTGATGGTTGTTTAGTCTTGTAGTTGATCAGAATACTAACTTTGACATAAATGTTGAACGTTGACATAAATGTTGACAGACGGACGGACGGACGGACGGACGGACGGACGGACGGACGGACGGACGGACGGACGGACAGAAAATCGGACGCCTATATCGCACCCTGCTACAAGCAGGTGCGATAAAAATGAGTTACAACAACATATGCTTTCATATATATATATTGTGGGCACTCATTTGAATTGCACTGACAAGTTGATGCAATTCAAATGGGTACCAACAATATATGCTTTTATATATATGTTGTGGGTACTCATTTGAATTGTACTGACAAGTTGATGCAATTCAAATGAGTTACAACAACATACGCTTTCATATATATGTTGTGGGTACTCATTTGAATTGTATTGACAAGTTGATGCAGTTCAAATGGATACCAACAACATACGCTTATATATATATGTTGTGGGTACTCATTTGAATTGCACTGACAATTTGATGCAATTCAAACTGGTACCAGCAAAATTCCCTTTTATATATATGTTGTGGGTTCTCATTTGAATTGCACTGACAAGTTGATGCATTTCAAATGGGTACCAACAACATACATTTTATATGTTATGGGTACTCATTTGAATTGCATTGACAAGTTGATGCATTTCAAATGGGTACCAACAACATACGCTTTTATATATGTTGTGGGTACTCATTTGAATTGCAATGACAAGCTGATGCATTTCAAATGGGTACCAACAACATACGCCTTTATATATATGTTGTGGGTACTCATTTGAACTCCAATGACAAGTCAATGCAATTCAAATGGGTACCAACAACATATGCCTTTATAAAGAAGTAGACAAATGGGACACTAGCTGTAATCTAAAGAATACGGAATTGCTTGACTGTGTGGGCTAATAGGAGAGCAAATTCTTACCTTTCAAAGAAGACCTCTTTTCAGAAGGAAATCTAAACAGCTTTACAGCTTAAAGCAAGTATGGTATGGAGAAAGGTGTCTGAATATTTATGATATACCTGGACCAGAAGTGAGGCAAAACAGCTTTACAAGAGCAGACTCCCCAAAACAGCTTTACAAAAGTTGCCTCCCCTCAAATTGTATCAACCCCTTTAACCATTTCCATAACAGCTTAAAGCAAGTATGGCATGGAGAAAGGTGTTTGAATATTTATGATATATCTGGTACAATTATTATGATTAACCTTCAGCACAATGGGCAAATTACACATATTTGTTTGTGTTAAGTTTTACGGCCCAGTCAACCCAATGGAGTCATGTCGAGCGCAGTCAGTTTACCTAACCACATATTTACTGGGCAGGCTTAGTTCTCTAAGTGGTTAACCAGTACTGTGCACATTCTTTCACCAGAAACTGACAACTGCCCTTCTTGAATCAGCGGAAGGGAGAAAGACCGAAGAAAATATTTCATGATCAATCTCCACGAAAGAATGTTGCCGGTCTATTGAGGGATCGAACCTGCGACCTCCTGTCACCAGTCCGATGCGCACACAACTGCACTATGGGGGCCGGCAATTTCATTCTTAAAACATAAATTAACACTTCCTATAAATGTTTTAACCCTTATCCTGCTGAATAAATTAATTTAGCCACACCCATTGCTGTCTATCGACTATTCAGACTTTATAACGTATTCATTCAATTCATAAACTGCATGACAAACAGTGTAGAACCTGATCAGATGGCTTCTTCAGAAGCCATCTGATCTGGATCTACACTGTTTGCAAAGGTAGGGGTTGTAGAGTTCAGCAGGATAAGGTTTTTGGTAAAACTAAAGAAAAATAGTTCAGGACTTTTTTACCCAGTATGCTAAGGGTTGATACATTTTCTACATCCTGTCACAAAATGCATAAATAATGGGTTCCGAAGTAAACAAACATCAATGTTTGTGTTGAGGTTTTACGGCCCAGTCAACCCAATGGGTCATGTCGAGCGCGGTCAGTTTACCTAACCACACGTTTACTGGGCAGGCTTAGTCCTTAAGCGGTTAACCAGTATTGTGCACATTCTTTCGCCAGAAACTGACAACTGCCCTTCTTGAATCAGTGGAAGGCAGAGAATAACCGTAGAAAATATTTCATGATCAATCTCCAAGAAAGAATGTTGCCGACCTCGGCGGGGGTTGAACCCGCGACCTCCTGGTCTCCAGTCGCACGGCGCATCCAACTGAGCCACCGAGGCCACCAATGGCACCACGCCAAGCAAAAAAGTGTCTTTGAGGCTATAAGGACAGCAAAGGTCATGATCAGATTTCACATCCACACAGTTTGGTCGTGACCTTTTCTCTCCTTTTACATGGCAAACAGGAATATATCAGCATGAAGAAAATATTCTGATGGGACCAATGGGATGCTAGGGGCTAATCCAGGATTATTTAATTTCTCAGGTAGTTGAGATTTATCAAATTATCATACTAAGCCTTATGTTTTATGACAAACAGCAGGGATCATTTTCTGGCGTGATTTCGCGATATTCTCGCATTTTTTTGCAAGAAATCGCATCAAAATTCCAGGAGTGAGAAAAAAAATCGCACGCTGATTTTTTCTCATTTCGCGCCGTTAAGTTCCTATTTTGCACATGCGGTTCATTTCGAGACTATCGGACTGTTCTGTTTGACCGGTTTCTGAATTATTGTGGCGCCAAAATTCATTACACATACGACCGCAGGTAACCATTCATTAATCTGTATCATTGGAAAGCTTTATCGTAAAAAAACTCATTGTTGGTCTGTGGTTTAAGTAAGCGTTTCTTTGATCGCTACCTCGAGTCAGCGAAAACATGTCCGCCGACTCGGAAAAAAAGAAAGAAAATTATCCGACCCGAAGCCGTCCAGTCGGGATGGCAACATGTTAAAGTAACTTGTTAGAGCACAACCCAGCTCGACTGAAGCGGCCACGCTCTCCTCCCCTGATTCTGATGACGATCAAACACAAGACCGAGCTGAGCTTGATGAATAACAAGCCCATGAAGCCCTTATTCAGCCGTTTGCATTTTGTTACGAGCCAGGCGTAACGAGAAAGAAATGAAAGTGAAATCAGCAAACAAGCTTTAAAATTATTTAGTTGATAACAAAAAATAAGAAAATGTGCAAGACAGAAAAATAAATGTAAACGGTACTTTCAAGATAATCAGTGATTTATTTACAGTGATTCTATCCAGTCTAAACTGAAAATCCATGAGTCCTATGAGAAAATCATGAGTCGGTAATATATTTTAGAGCAAATTTACTGTTTTTGTGAGTTTAGGGACTCACTTATATAAAATTTGTGAGTCCCAGAGAAAAAATATGAGTATATGAATTGGAACTCGCAAGTAAAAAAATCATTGGATAATGTCACAAAATCCCAGAGAAATAATTCCTGAAGAATTTCTGAAACAAATCCTTTGAATTGCAGTTTCTGATCCCACAATTTAAAGTACCTGAATTCAGAGTTTATAATTCCAGAATTAATGAAACATTGAAGTAATCCAATAAAGAATGAAAGTGTACAAAGATGCTCATATGAAAATCTTCTATTCTTATATAATATCAAAGCACATTCTAAAAAACAATAGAGTACTAGAGACATCACTTATTTTCCAGTATTTGTCAAGAAAAATTTAAATGTTCTGTGACATGCCAAAAATAGCTTAGTCTAGAATATTCCATTTGGAAATTCTAAAAAGAATATAAACAACTTGTTATTGTAAACATGATTTTCCAAAGTTCAAATTTATATATAAAAACATGTGCAGTAAACATGAAAATAATGATACTTAAAATAATCAAACACCCTATATATAACAATTTTATTAACCTGATTTAGAGTACATTACAAAATAAGCAATAATAATACTTATACATACAATTCTGATACAAAATCTGGCCTTTACAAAAAAAAAAAAAAAAAACAGTTTGTCCGAGCGAGCGAATAAAAATCTCACTGAATTTGAAAATCTCTCACTGTTTTTGTCCAAATGGGATTTTTTCTCTCACAAAAATCTGAGGCCAGAATAATCCCTGAAACAGGCGTGAGAAACCTGGTTAGACCCAGATCAGATGCTGCAGAATGTGTGGTCACACTTATTGCCACCCATCCACTTATTTTACATTTACAGGTAGTAAAACAGACTTCATCAAATTTTACTGAATCTGACCCAGGAATGGTCAAGGTGGTCTGAATTAGCGTATTAAAATTTTCTAATATTGGACATTTTTACAACTGACACAGTTTAAGGTGAACACTGGTTCTTAATTAGGCGTTCAGGCCATGAGGACTGATGATGACTGGATGTTTTAACTGCCTTTCAGATAACAAAAATACAATCAGTGAATAAGTTCCTCATGACATGGTCACTTCATACAGTCAAAGAATACAAAAAGGTCTTAGTAGTGAACTGAAACAGTGAAAGCCTAGAGCAGCCTGCACAATAATGCAGTTTGCTCAGACTCTGTCATATACTGTACAGTATAAATGTATTAATAAGCAGACAATGAATGTCTTGATCAGAACTGGTTGTCTATATATTTGTAAATGTCCTGAAGACCTTTTCCATGCATGAAGCAACTCAGAAGAAATGTCATGTCAATATCTGACCAAAATTTGTCCATGAACATTAATTGCAGAGATTATTCTACTTTTTATTTTTAGTAAAAAGTATTAGGGAAATGGCAAAAGATTGTTTCACACAATGCCTAACACTTACAATTTATTAAAAGGAAAATGAACTGTACATATGTTTGTGTATCAACCAGCAAGATCAATATAAAATTAAGGCCAATCAAAACTCTGGGCTCGGCTTGTTCGTTTGATCATTATAACCTAGTATTCATCCTGTATTTTTTTATTCTATCAGTATAAACAGTTAGTGTGTGAATAGCCAATGTATCTAAAGACTGGTTTCCAGTCACTGGTCTCCAGCTGTATATTACATCTACTATTCCCAACGATCAACGGAACAAGTCTGTTTAATGTGTTATAGTGTTAGTAAACAATAACAACTTAAAGGTGATGGATATCTTGATATTCACACTGAAGAGTGTGTCACTGTTTGTTATTTCAAACAGATGTTGGTATCATATGAAGAGATCCCCCACAAAAAATAACTTAACATTGAAGAATATCTTGATGATCACGCTGGACAGCATGCCACTGTTTGATATTTCAAACAGGTTTTGATATCGTATGAAGAGATCCTTCACAAATACTAAGCCAACTCACAGAATCTTCAAACAGTATCATCTCCACTCCTTCGATGGAAGCGAATAGTGAAACAGAACTTCTTTTTCATACACAATGACAGTAGCACTGAAAGAGTTAACAAAAAAAACCTCTAAAATGTTCTTGTACTAAATATGTTAAGGAAACTAAAGTTTGTTAAAGGATGCGTGTTTTATTTTATTGCAAGTGATGAAATCAATGTATATCTGAAACTAGAAATGTGTCAGTATGACACAGATGCCCCCGCCCAGGGGCCATCCTCACCCACATGCAGGCATTTTGCAAAAAAAATGAAGTTGAAAAAAGGGCCATAACTCTCATAATACAGGGGTCATCCTAGAGGGCGATTTGGGAGAAAAAGTCTCCCTAAGCTGGCTGATTTCTCCCTATCTTGAGCTGAGGGAGAAGTGAAAATGTATAGAATGTATAGGGAAATCCAAAATTTGGACCAAAACTTCTCCCTGAAATCGTCGCAAAACTTCTCCCTCGCTGAAAGCTGAAGAATGACTCCTGATAATAACTGGCCGATTTTACCCTAAATTGAACTGGACCTATATTTTAGGATTATATGCCTGTGTATAAAATATGAATCCAATACACCAATCTTTTTTAAAAAAAATATCGAAAGGAAAAAATATTTTGATGGTGAAATAGGGCCATAACTCCCATAATAATGGGTGGACTTTAACCTAAATCGAACTTGATCTCTATTTTATGATTATATACCTGTGTATCAAATATGAATCCAATACACTAATGGTTTCAAAAGATGTCAAGAGGAAACTATTTTTGAACACTGAAAAAGGGCCGTAACTCCAAAAATAATTGGTGGATTTTACCCTAAATCGAACTTGACCTATATTTTATAATTATATGCGAGTATAAAATATCAATCCAATACACTAATCTTTTCAAACATTATGGAACGGAAACCGTTTTTCAAAGTTGAAAAAGGGCCATAACTCCCAAAATAATTGGTGGATTTTACCTTAAATCAAACTTGACCTACATTTTATGATTATATACCTGTATATAAAATTTGAATCCAATACACTAATCTTTTCAAAAGATATCGAACGGAAACCATTTAATTTACAACTATTTTTCAACATTGAAAAAGGGCCGTAACTAAAAAAAAAATTGGTGGATTTTACCCTAAAACAAACTTGACTTTTTATTATATACCTGTGTAAAAAATTTGAATCCAATATACTAATCTTTGCAAAAGATATCGAACGAAAACCATTTTACAAAGTTGAAAATTTTTCAAACTCGGTAAAGGGCCATAACTCCTTAAATAATTTGTGGCTTTTACCTTAAATCAAACCTGACCTACATTTTATGATTATATACCTGTGTATAAAATTTCAATCCAATACACCAATCCTTTCAAAAGATATCGCAGGGAAACCATTTGGGTTACATACGGGATGGACGGGACAGACGGATGGACGGCGGTGATACTATATGCCTCCCCATTGAAAATGGCGGGAGCATAACAAATAATAAAAATATTTTCATTACTCTCTTTACTGACATTTCTGGTTGCTAAATTGTGGCCAGATATTAATTAAAACATGCTAGATCAATATGACAGGAGATGGAGGAAATTGTGATTTAAACCTTAACTACAGCAGATGACACTTTGAAATATTTTTTTTTTTCAACTTTCAGAGAAATGAAAACTCTACATTTCATGTGATAAATTAACAAGAAATGCATATGTGCAAACAGAATAAGTGATAGAAACTGTCTTCTTTTAATCTTTATCACTCTCTGTGCTAATTCAGCAGACGACAAGTTGGTAATATTTTTCTTATTTTTTTTTCCCCAGAAAACAGGATTTAACATTTCATGCAAATTGTCTCCCATGGGTCTACACTGTTCGTCTTTCATTCAACAATTTTTAGATACATCAACAGGCAGTCAAATGGATTTGTACAAATTTAAGGTAAGTATGGTAAGGAGTATGGGGTATAAATAAAGGTAAATGCAGTATCATTATTTTTTTATTTAAATAATTTTATTAACCATTAACCCTTGCCTTGCTGAATAAATTAAGATGCTACGTCTACTTCTAATTTCCAGTCAATCCGATTACTTGATCTGGGTTTTTGATAGAAATGAAGTTTTTAAAAGTAAAACATATTTTAACAAGCAATACTTAACCTATAGATAGTGTGCTACATTCTATTCTGCCCATCCCTTCCACAGAAAAAATGACAGAAACGTCGTCCCATACAGTCTTAATCCATAAGTCCCTGTGTGACATATTCCCGCTCTTTTGATCAGGTCAGTTTCTTTGATTTAAAGCCCTAAAGGGTAGAGCTAATCTGGGACTGGGAGGTGCGATTATCTTATCTATAGGTTAAAACGTATTGCTTGTTAAAATATGTTTTACTTTTAAAAACTTCATTTTAACTGCACAATACTTTAACCTATAGATAATTAATGTGCTAGAATTCGCCAATAAGGTGAGAAGGAACTCCTAATTCTAACACAAAAAACAAGTAAATCCCTCCACTTCTGGATTAAGGCTTAGGAAACTCTAAGAATAAGCTCAGTCTTGATGTAAATCCAAGAGAAACTCATTCCAACATATACAGTACAGCTCAGGTAAAAGAACCAAAAAACTCCTTATTCCAAATATAGGCGTTTCGCGAACTTGCCAAAAACACTCAGAATCAAACCGAGTAAACGTTATATTCGGCGGACACCACTTGCAAGTCCGCCGAATGTATGCGTTATGCGAAGTTACTCGGAATGGTAATGTTATACCCCGGAGGCAATATTTCTCGCAAAGCGATGCGAAATTCCTCGGAGTAATTTGACTAAATACCTGTCCGATTTTTATATATTTATTTATTTAATAAAATTATTTAGATATTTCTTTAATAAAAATATTTTTATTTATTTATATCTTTATTTTTCCATCATAAAGTACAGTCTGCGTGAAGGTTATATTGTCCACGCTCATGCGGATGCACAGGTTGATCTGAGTGTGCACTGATCACAAAGGTCTTATTGTCCCAAAAGTGTTTTCCAAATTTCCGCATTCCGATCCCCAAAAATTAGGTACATTCCCTTGTTTTCTTAAAATATCAACCAATGCTGCCTTGTTCCCTGAATGTATTTGGGTGCTCCCTAGGTCCAAAGATAACCCCGGTAGCCCCCTTCATTGTTCGAGCACGTAACATGGGCCTCAACAAAGCTCCATATGAAAATGTACCGGATTCTTTGGCTTAGTCTAGTCCGGCCACACAAGTGGGTCCGGCATGGTCATTTTTATTTAATGTGCCGTAGAAAACAAAACAAACACACAAAAATCACAAAGAGAATCAAACATCTTCCCCCAATCGACCAATTACGTATTTATATTTGGTATTCCTGTAACGACCTTTTCCCATACAACAACCGCACGCGCTCTATATAAATGACGTACTGTGGAAAAAGACCGGGAAATTCTCACTCGCGTGCAGCAACCGCACGTGTCAATATGAATTTACTTAAAGGGGCGCTTCTGCTATCAAAGAGGCATTGAATCAACAAGACAGCACATGTGAAAAGAGTGTCTGTCACACAAAAACACACTTTACGCACAGGAGGCTTATGACAATTCAAACGAGTGAGTGAGTTTATTACGTCCTACTAACAGCTACAGTACAGCTCAGGTGGTTTTTCAAAATCCCCCCCGAACCAGTGGGGTTGATTTTTTAGCCCACCACGGATCTTCCTGATACCCCACTCCAATTCCCACCGCGACGGATTTTTCGTCCACCGCGTTTCCGCCGAGTTCCCTCCGCAAAACCACCCACTTGCCTGTAGAACTCTGCGGTGGGCAAAAGTTTATCCTGGCGAGCTCGCAATGAAAGATTAGTGACGTCAGAATGATTGACAGCTCCGAATGTTTCCGAGTTTGCATGGGGAGGAAATCGGAACCTTTATTTCGCTTACGCATCATTCGGCTGATTTGCCGCTGAATAAATACAGAAATATTTTATCTAGAGATTAAAAAGAAAAAAAAAAAAAAAAAGGAATTAATGAATAAAACAAGAAATAAAACATAACGTATTTCTGTTTGTTTATTTCTTACCTTGTACCCGGGTACTTAAAGGGGCGCTTCTGCTATCTTAGAGGCTTTTATTTGGAGACCAACGAGCATCGTCCCGGAAAAAAAAATCCGAGTAATGCCACGTAGGCGGACGCATTAATCTCCGATGGTCAGGATCATGCATTCGATCCTCACAGATTGAGCAATTTATCATGAAACACATGTATTTGCTACGGTGATTCAGTCCTTCCACTGCTTCAAGATTGGCAGTTACAAGTTTCTGGCAGAAGGGAGTTCGGTGTACTAGTTCACCACTTATTGTATAAGCATGCCCCCCTCTGTATTGGCGTGATTCATAAAAAATGCTCTTCCCCATTCCATTTCGCAGTAAGATGCGCCGTCCGACTGGAGACCAGGAGGTCGCGGGTTCAACCCCCGCCGAGGTCGGCAACATTCTTTCGTGGAGAATGACCGTGAAATATTGTCTACGGTCATTCTCTCCCTTCCGCTGATTCAAGAGGGGCAATTGTCAGTTTCTGGCGAAAGAATGTGCGCAATACTGTATTAACCGCTTAGAGGACTAAGCTTGCCCAGTAAACGTGTGGTTAGGTAAACAGACCGCACTCGACATGACCCCATTGGGTTGACTGGGCCGTAAAACCTCAACACAAACAAACAAACATTCCATTTCGCACAGATCAGACATGTAAAGCAATTGCAGTTAACTCCCTTTTAAGTCAGTTACAGTTAGCTCCCTTAAATCAGCAACACCTGCAGTGAGAGTACCTTACCCAGCATTTATCAGGGTACAAATGAATACTTTGTTACGTTATTCTCTTACAGTATAATACAATAATATTATATTTATTGGCTTATACAGCAATCTTCAGAACTTTTATTCCATGTAAAGTGTTCTGTTTTTGTGGCTTCAGTATATGCGATATGCAAAACCAAGACCATAATTTATTTAACGAGTAAAATAGACGCATTGTATAAACCTAGCGCATCGCCGGGAAAGCGTCTTCTGGGCTAATTCAGCAGACGACAGATTGAATTTCGTTTTCTTTTTTTTTTTTCTTTTCATTACCAAGAAAACAGGATTTGACGTTTCATGCAGTGGAGACAATTTGCATGCAGTGCAAATAATGTTTTCATGTAAGAATGAGAAAAATATTTCAAAATGTCGTCTGCTGAAAATTGTACCCAGGGTGCTTAGCGTTAAGGTTTGCACAAACAACTCGCGCATGAGTCTGTGCATGGCAAAACCTACAATAAAACTTGTAGGAAGAGACGGATCAGCCTGCACACTCTGAGACTGCACATCAGCAGATCTCAGTAGTCTGATCAGAGCCTTCACTAATCGTAAGTACCCCCTATGATTACTGAGTGTAACAAAACGTCTTGTGCGACTAGCAAAGACTCAGGTCAGTACGCGCCTGCACATTCTGATAAGAGCATTCGCTGATCGTATTTACCATTGATAGCCGGAATAAACAGTGCGACTGCAACAGCACATTCTGTTCAGACCCTTCGCTGATCGTACAGTATGCAAGAAGCTTGCTTTATCTAGTGGGTTGATGCACAGACTAACCTGAGTCTTTGCTGGTCGCATGTACATTGTAGTATTGTAGGTTTTATCCGGTTCAAAGTCCGTACATTGTAAATCATACTTCTGACATGAGAACTTTGTAGCGACGTAATTTTTGTTTGAACTGGAGTTAAACTGCCCAGTCAATACTATTCATCGAGCCCGCACACTTTTCCGGGCGGGCTTATTCATAAGCTATTACAGCAGAAACTTGCAACTGCCCTTCTTTTCTTTCATGTACTTTGACGATAGAGCCTACTTTTGGAGTTATGGCCCTTTGAACACCGAAACTATTTTAGTGATTTCTGTAATATATTTGTGTCCGCTCTGTAACTTGAAAACTGTTTGTGATATTTTCTTGAAACTTATTTAATTTATTAACAAAGTTATGGTACTTGTTTGATGTAAGTGCAGTGGTGGGGCATGGTGAAATGTCTGCAGCCCTTTTATTAGATATTTAACAGGTTGAAATATTGGAAAAGGGTGCCTCTGTGGTGTAGTAGTAAAGCTGCGCACCTTGTCACCCAGGGGTCATGAGTTCCATCCCAGGCTTCTTTCATATGGGACTTTAAACCAAGGTCCACACCTCCGTATAAACTAGCTATTAGTGGGACGTTAAAAAACTCATTCATTTGAATCGTCATTAACTTCTGTGGCCCCTTGTTCGTTGCGTGTGTTTTTTGTATGACAGACACCATTTTTGCTGGGGCTGTCTCATTGATTCAATGTCTCTTTGATAGCAGAAGCGCCCCTTTAAGTAAATTTATATTGACACGTGCGGTTGCTACACGCGAGTGAGAATTTCCCGGTCTTTTACCACATTACGTCATTTATATTGAGCGCGTGCGGTTTTTGCATGGGAAAAGGCAGTAACAGGAATACCAAACATAAATACGTAATTCGTGGATTCGAGGCAGATGTTTGATTCTCTCTGAGATTTTTGAGTGTTTGTTTTGTTTTTTTATGGCACATTAAGTAAAAATGACCATGCCTTGCCCACTTGTTGGCAGGACCAAACTAAGCCACAGAATCCGGTACTTTTTCATATGGAGCTTTGTTGCGGCCCATGTTACCTGCTCGAACAGTGAATGGGGCTACTGGGGTTTTCTATGGACCAAGGGAACACCGAAATATATTTCAAGGAACAGGGCTGCATTGGTTAATATTTCAAGAGAACAAGGGAATAAACCTAATTTTAGGGGATCGGAAAGTGGCAATTTGGAAAACTCATCCTTTTCTATGCATTGGCCATACGCATTCGTTATTGTCCGACGGCAATCGCAGTGTTTCGATGCTTTATTAATATTCAAAAGGATGCTGATGTGTGAAAACTGACTCAAGCAGGACGTACGAATATTGCAATTTATGCACCGAATTTGCTATACGTTTTGTGTACGCAGATCTGCCAACAATTCTGTACGCTCATGGTGAATGGGAATGCTTACAATCAAAATTTGTTAATTGCTGTCACACAATGAGTTGAAAAGGCTGATTTCATCAGGTCGGCAGTTTGGTCCTATTCAACCGTGCATGCCAAAAAAGTACGACTGGCTTTAGCCACGCCCCTTTGGAAACAGCTTTCTCACTTCATTGCGGTAACACCGCGTGACCCCCGCGGCTGTTTCAATTGCCTGTCATAATCGCATCGAATTTTACCTGTTCGAAAGTAATTTTATCAGGTGATTTCTACCACGGGAATGCAGGGGATCCACCGGCCCGGGTGAAACCACCGTGGGATACTAAAATTTAATTCTTTCCACCCGAATCCACTCCCCACCGGCTCCAGGGGGGGGGGGGGGGGGGGGGGGATTTTGAAAAACCTCCTGAGCTGTACTGTAGGTCATACGGAGATGTGGACCTTGGTTTAAAGTCCAATATGAAAGGCTTGAGAAGCCTGGGATCGAACTCATGACCCCTGGGTGACAAGACAAGAAGCTTCACACTACACCACCGAGGCACAATTTCCCAATATTTCATATTGATAAATATCTAATAAAAGGGCTGCAGACATTTCACCATGCCCCGCCACTGCACTTAAATCAAGCAAGTGCCATGACTGTTAATAAACTAATAACGTTTCAAGAAAATATCTCAAATAGTTTTCAAGTTACAGAGCGGACAAAAAAAAAAAAAAAAAAAGAAAAGAAATATTACAGAAACCACTATAATAGTTTCCGTTTTCAAAGGGCCATAACTCCAAAAGTAAGCTCTATCGTCAAAAGTATATGAAAGAAAAGAAGGGCCGTTATCAGTTTCTGCTGAAATGATTAACAGCTTATGAATAAACCAACCCTGGAAAAGTGTGCGTGCTCGACAAGACCGAAATAGTGTAGACTGGGCCGTTTAACTGCAGTTCAAACCAAAATTACGTCGGTACTAAGTTCTCATGTCTGAAGTATGATTTACAATGTACTTTCACTGAATCGGACAAAACGTACAATACTACAATGTATGTGCGACCAGCAAAGACTCGGGTCGGTCTCTGCATCGACCCACTAGATAAAGCAAGCTTCTTGGATAGCTCGGAGTCCAAAGAAGGTGCATGCTGTACGATCAGCAAAGGGTCTGATTAGAATGTGCTGTTGCAGTCGCACTGTTTATCCCGCTTTGGATAGCCTGGCTATCGGAGGTAAATACGATCAGTGAATGCTTTTATCAGAATGTGCGGTTGGCAGGTTGACACGAGTCTTCGCTCGTCGCACAAGACGTTTTGTTAAACCCAGAGATTGTAGGAGGTACATACGATTAGCGAAGGCTCAGATCAGACTACTGATGTGCAGGCTCAGAGTGTGTGGGCTGATCCGTCTCTTCGTACAAGTTTTATTGAAGGTTTTGCCATGTACAGATCAATGCGCAATTTGTTTGTGCAAACCATAACGCCTAACACTCTGGGTAAAATTTTCAACTGACGACATTTTGAAACATTTTTCTCATTCTTCCAAGAAAACAGGATTTGCATTTCATGCAAATTGTCTCCATTGCATGACAGTCAAACCCTGTTTTCTTGTCGTCTGCTGAATTAGCCCAGATAGTAGTAATTCGATACCCACAAGCACCAAGTGTTATAACTTAAGATCGGTTTATAACCAGGAAGACTCTGCCTAGAATGTCCGCGAGGGCATATGAAAATATTATGGACAAATGTCATTTTGAAGATTATTTCCCACCGATGCTTGGTTTATACATACGTCTCTTTTAGTCGTTTAATAAATTACGGCCTTGGTTTTGCATATCGCATGTTGAAGACACAAAAACAGAACACTTTAAATGGAAACAAAAGTTTTGAAGATTGCTCTATAAACCAATAGAGATAATGTTATTAATGTATATACTGTAAGAGAATAATATAACACAATAATCATTTGTACTCTGATAAATGTGGGGTAATGTCCTCATAACGCAGGTTTTTACTCTTTTAAGGGAGCTAATTGCAACTGATTATCAGAAAGGAGTTAACTGCAATTGCTTTACTAGTATGGACCATGCGAAATGGGATTGTGAACAGCATTTTTTTATGAATCCTGCTAGTAAAGAGGGGGGCATGCTTATACAATAAGCGGTTAACCAGTACACTGAACCCCATTCTGCCAGAAACTTGAAACTGCCAATCTTGAAGCAGTGGAAGGAGTGAATGATCGTAGCAAATACATGTGTTTCATGATAAGTGGGGATCGAATCGCGTTCAATTCCCGCCGGTGCAATACCATTTTTCCAATAAAGTCAGTGCAAACAACTTCTACCTCTAAAGGAGACATGTCATATTTGCAAGAGGGTAAAAGAAAGCAAAAGAAAGAGCTTTCCAGAGAGAGAGAGAGAGAGAAAGAGAGAGAGAGTTCGCAAAACTTGTAAGATTCTGGCTCGTCCATTTTAGGTACATCCGGCTATGAGATTTAGATATTCCTAGAGAAAAACGGCTAAACTGTTTTTGCAAACAGTGAATACCCCGACCAGACTCCGCGTTCTCTCATCTCAATATGACTTAAAGAATTTCTTTTATTTTATTTTTTGTTATTGTTGAAAGAGACATAAGACATCAAGTCACCGTCATCATTAAGTGGTGATTTGAATGGACAGTCCTAATCCTGGTCCAGTCATCAACCGTCCAGGCCTCGATCCGAGCAGTGTAGATACATTCCAGCGTGTTCGTTTCTGTCTCCCTTGTCAAATGAAATGTATCCCTACTTTAACCCTCGAAGCGCTTAGCATATTCAGCAGACGGCATTTTCATTTTCTATAAATTTCTTCTTATTTTCCTGTGTAAATTAAACGTGGCGTAATATGTGAATCGTCTGCTAGACAGACTATTCACATGAAATGTTCAGCCTTATTTTCACTGTAAAATACTAAAACAGTTAGATCGACATCTCCTCTAGAATTTTCAGCAGTGCTTCAGGGGTTCAAACTATTTTCTTGGCAGCCACAGCATGTGCAAAGTGACACGGGAAAAATGGGCCAGCCTGGATAAAAGTGCTTGTCACATGAAAATGAATGTAGGAAGATTCAGGCGACCACCACCCTTAATCCAAAACTAAAACTGGGCGATTAGAAATCATCCGAGGCTTTGGGCCAAATACGTCGCCGGCCTTGCGCATTGGGGCTACCAGCTGTTGTTCGGCCATACCCTTTGATACTCCGCAGCTGAAACATAAAAAAATCAGTTGCAGAGTTGGTTGTCGGAAGCATTTTATGTAAGTGGATATTGCAGTCTGATCCAGCTGCCGCCAGCACTAGTTAACGAGGGTCATACATGTGATACCTCCCGCATTTGAAGCCTATATCCCGTGCTCCCATCCGCGAGATGGAATCTCCCGCAACTGCAGTTTTCCTATCCCAATTTTTTCACGAGTGACCATTTTGCAAGTATTTATGGTAAGCAGTAACAGACTTCCATAATTTTGCTGCCGAGGGCGTTTAACAGATAAGCGGGAAAATATAATACACAACCATAAACAGGTGACATTATACACGGCTGTCATAACACGCGGCGATTTTGCCATCAGCTGTCTGTTAAATGCCTTCACTTTCTATCCGTACATGATCATTCTCAGTCCGAAGAAGAAGCTGCAGAGATGTCCCAAAGATCACCTAAGAATAAGACTAAGAAGTACAAGACTACCTTTCAGGGTTCGCATTTTGTACATTTTGCAACTCAGCTTTCGGTGTCACCGCGGATGGAAGGAACGACATAACCAGACAAAACAAAGGATCGACGCACATCGCAATGCAAGCAGCAGTAAGATAATGCCAAATATTGCTACGCTATTCAAGGCAACCACACCCGAAAAAGTCACCAAGGCAGAAGTGGTTTTTTCCACATTCATTGCAGAGCACAACATCCCTTTCGCTGCTGTTGACCATTTTACATCCCCATGCTGAAATATCTATGCGACGACTGTTCGCACATTTTTTTTTTTTTTTTTTTTTTTTTTTGTGAATAATGAAATCTTTCGCATGCAGATTCCCAGCTGACACCAAATGGTGAATCAACATTGAAACAACTTTGACTAACGTTAATTCAACTTTTGAATCAACGGTGTGTGCATGAAGGGCCGTTTTTTTGTTTTGTTTTTTTTGTATCCTAATATCCTAATACTTATGTTTACTTTTCTGTTGTAAATAAACTGCAATTTAAAGTATGTAATTGAGTTGTTTGCAACTGAACAAACAAGAAAAGAAAAAGAAAAGAAGAAGTAGAAAAAAAATCCCGCTAAAAATCACGGGTGTCATCGTGCACCGGATAAAATTGAAGGGCAAAATTGATCAGACGACATTTGATTACGTCCCTTGATACCGGTGATCCAATATGGTGTCCTAGAGAAGAATAAACCCGGAAGTATCTAAGTAACAAATACGTGTCACTCAATGGTTTTGTTTCCTTAGCACAGAATATCTAGGAAACAACAAAAAGCACGTAGCCTTGAAATATTTGAGTGAAGACTAGCGAGAAATCCAGCAACAGTATTTAGACTATCTTCATATTTTTTCAGACAGTACTAGTAGTCGCACACGATCTCACATTAGAAACACGACCATATCTTTATCGTTCTCGGTCTTGTCAATCCAGTGCTTAGTTAACCCAAACCCCTTAAAGGGATATAGCAAACAGCGCAGACCCAGATCAGACACCTGACCAGGATTACACTGTTTGCAAACAGGATTTTCCATCATCTGGACCTATGGTTACAGCTTTCTTTGTTTGTAAATAACCTAAAACATTTAATTTTGAAATTAAAACTTGAAAATGTATGTTCCTGTCATTTAAATTCAGTAGTTCCAGTTCCTTTGTACATCTAAACCATATGAAATTGATAAGAAAAACTACTTGAACACGTCATCAAAAAGTCTCCCTCATTGAGACTCCAATCTCCCTCATCTGAGAAGCAAATCTCCCTCATGGTCATCATAAAATTATCACATGTATGGAGGGTAAGTATTATAATCGCAGTTGTAACAATTTTTGTTTGATTATCGTCGTGTGAGAGAATGATCTGTCGCCACTCGCAAATACTCGCAAACACTCCGAATATCATGGGTACATACATGCCATTAGCTGTTGACAGAAATCTGTGAGATTTTGCAAATGTTTAGGGGAGATTTGATGAAATTCTGTGAGATTTTATGAAAATCACTTTCAAGCTTACATAAGTAAGTTAAAAGCCATTATCTTAATGAATTAAGCTTGGGATAGCCATGCTAATGTGTGATTTATTTCTAGTTCTTCAAAAAGTAGCTTATTAAATGGTATGAAAATTCTGTGAGATTTGAAAATCTTATGGGAAATGGGGTCCAGAAGGGCCAAAATTCTGTGAGATTTTGTCTCACAGTGTGAGGTATGGCATATATGTGGGTACACTGAGGTCCGCTGAATGTCCTCGGAATATCGAGCGCATAACTTCGAGTAAATTTTTTTCACTCGGAATGGTTTACTCCAAACCACTCGGCAGAAAATCGCGGATTGTAAAATTGGTCCACGAAATGAAAAAAAAAAAATTGGTTCTTTTACCTGAGCCATACTGTATATAAGATATTAATTACAGTATAACCTCATTATACCGTGGATGATTCAAACTCTTTTTTCAGTCCCTACAAAATTCTTCCAATAGCTCAAGAAAACAAATGTTTAGCGATTTTTTCTTATTTTATCATGGAATTGTATGTTGTGTGTACTCATTAGAATCACCTCATCAAGGCAATTTTAATGAGTACACTCAACATACAATCATTGTGTAGAAAATCAAAAAGATTTCCCTAAATTATCGCTATTTGCTTCCTGAACTGGTGCCATGATTAACCCTCAGTGGCTCGATCTACCCATGTCTAGAACGAATTTCCATGGTCCCAAAGATGTTCGAGCCACTGAGGTTTGACTGTACCTTAATATATGTCTCTTCATGTTTGGAGGCTGTTAGTCCTCTTAGGCATCCAAGGCACTGCTGCCTTGGCCCCCCCACCACTTTTTGTGCCACAACAACTGGGCCCAAATGATGTAAGTTTTGCAATTTTACCTTTTTAAATTTGACCGCTGTCCTGTCTTTGATGACTACTTTTCACTCATTTGAAACTCGCTAAAACCCAGAACTAGCCAAATAAGTGTACATGTCTTATAACTTAAATGCAAAACTTTAGGTAGGTAAAATATACAGATGGACAGACAAACAGACTGGTCGACTATAAGGGCAAATGGGCTGACATCATACACACTGAATCACACTTGTGAGGATCATGTGCAGCTAGCTGTGCTCATTAAAGGAGAGTGATGGAAGAAAGTTGATCAAATGTTTGTGTTGAGATTTTACCGCCCAGTCAACCCAATGGGTCATGTCGAGTGCTGTCAATTTACCTAACCACAGGTTTACTGGGTGGGCTTTATCCTCTAAGCAGTTAACCAGTATTGAGCACATTTGCCAGAAACTGACAACTGCCAAATATTTCAGGAGAACAAGGAAACAGGCACCCCTCCCTGGGACAGCCTCCGAAATGGTGATGAAGAAAGGCTCAGTCAGCAATGATGTACCGTATAGTCATGAGCTGAATTCCACCTATAGTGGGATTTGAACCCGGGACCATATGATCTCATGTCAGGACTCAGCAGCACTTGCTTAGCTAGTAGAGCGGACACTTCCTCATGATGGACAACATCGGGGCCAGACCCAAAATTGTTTCTGAGGGCGGTTCCATTTGATCAAATTACCAAATTTACTCCATGTATTTGGAAAGACAGATCAGAGCAAATAAAGTGTAGACCCAGATCAGACCGACAGAATGTGGAATCTGATCAGGGTCTGCACTGTTTGCCACTCATACACCAATTTTTAATACGCTAAATGTTATAAAATTGCGCTTGTTGAAGAGAAGTATAAGGTAAAAAGGGATGTGGATATTTTAATAGGGTAAATCTGGTAGCCCAAATTTATCCCAAATTTCCTAGGAAAATAAAACTTACTCAAAGGACTGAACCCCACCCCCACCCCACCCCCACCCACCCACCACAAACCCCCTCTGAATCTGCCCCTGAAAATGAACAAACGGCATGATGAAAACTGTAGCCTCAGCATATTTTGTATGGTGTGGTACATTGATTGTGTTAGGGTTAGGGTGTAACAACATGTAAACCCTTGTGGGTCATTTTGTGTCATCTCCCGGCAGAAGAGAGCGAGGAGATAGCAGAGGAAATTGAAAAGGAAGGGTGGGGGGGGGGGGGGGGGGGGGGTGATGAGGAAAATGAACCAATGAAGAAATAAAAACATTCCCCCTCTATCCTTACCTGCTGCAGTGATAGCAGGCCTTGCCCAACTGTAAGACAATCTCAGTTGGACGCCCCAGTAACGCGAGATACATGACACCTTTGCTTCACCCAACCACACACCTTTGCCTCACCCAACCACCCCCATGGTGTGGTACAAAAGGCCAGTGATAATTAGAATCAGAATTTTTACCAGAGAGGTAAACCTAGCCTCATCATCCTCTACACCTTCGGCAGTGGTAATAATTGAATATGGAAAGGTATTTCAATCACTGATTGTCTGAGGGAAGAATGAGCCCTTGTAAATGTCAGATCTTGGAGCAGGAGTCTGAAAAGTCGATGAATGGTGATTTCTACTGAA
The DNA here is from genome assembly GCA_964016985.1 of Anodontia alba. Lineage (NCBI taxonomy): Eukaryota > Metazoa > Mollusca > Bivalvia > Lucinida > Lucinidae > Anodontia > Anodontia alba. The sequence goes on from OZ024836.1 coordinate 45,097,079, forward strand.
TCTCATTGTGGGAGGGTGAGGGGGGTGGTGGGATGGAGGTGGGGGGCAGGGGGGGGGATAAGAATATCTGTTGGAATGCTGGCTGCACCCCTTAGACCAATTTGTATAAAAGAATCAGTCTCATGTCGAGAGACTCCCATTTTAGTTTTACCACTATTCAGTCATACTCCCAGTTTCAAAGCAGTAATTGCTTTGCTTGTTACACAAACCTAGCAACCCTATTCTGAACTGTCTCGATTTCTTGTTGAAGAACCACGCCATGGATATCATAAATACAGCTGGCATATTCCAAAACGGGGCAAACAAGTAATAAAATGCTCCAAAGAACTGGGACCGCAAGATCCAAAGTAGTCAAGAACGTCACACGGACTGCCGGGCACGTGCACCGATACCCCATGTTGTCTCTGAACATCCCATTTCTCACCGTGGGGATAAACATATATTTCGTTAATTAACTCAAATAAATAAAGGTACAGACATTAATAAAACAAATCAATCTACAAAAAATACCTGTTGTAGCTCTATTTTCACAAGATAAAATTTCAGAACAACAAAAATGTCGCTTCTCTGGTGAGCTATGCGTGGTTTCCGTCATTCTCATTGGCTATTGAGTTATGATCAGTACCAATCAAAGGTTTCCACTCATAACATGAATGAGCATTGTCTGCGCATGTCATATTCTTCAAAAATTGAGTATTGGGATTCGGTTCTTATAGGCTGCTGGCCAGCTATGGTTTACCTCCCCCGCAAGGGGGAATTTTGTAGACCGCCTATTACCTTGCAAGTATTTTGCAGCATGTTAGCCCTATGGCGATGGGGGCGTTACCCAGTAACAGCCTTTTACATTCGTTACCCCTACAAAAATTATAATACAATAGGAAACTATTAAACCTATGAGAACTGGGGCAAAAGTAATTATATGATCCAAATAAATATATGAAGTTACAGAACAGTCCATTAGCTACAAAATGTGATGTTTGAAAATTCTTTTTGGCCTTACATGGTGTTTCACATGTTACATTTTCTACGGTACCCTTTAGAAATGAGTATTTTAACCCATACAGTTTATTTCCGTAGTTTGTACATTGCCCCTTTGACCATAACTTTGTAATTCGTGACAAGGTATTTAAATTTCCTGTCCAAAGCTACAAACCAGATATCTCTGGCTTTTATACTTTATCAGTTATTGGGTGTTAAGCAATGTCACCCCACTATGAAATGTAACATTCAAAAAATCATTTTCATATATTATTACACCAAATGCAGCCTAGAAGTTGTACAAATAAAGTGAATTCTTATTTGTAGCATTATATTCTAGTGATATGAGATACACAGGCACATTAAAACCTGTCTCATCCATATTATTCTGCCCATAGTACCGTAGGTAGCATCTAAAATATCTACATATTGTGGGCTTTGGTGGTTTTCTGTATGGTATTCTGCATCAGATTTTAATGTCTCTGTTTTGTACCCTTTCGAAGTTTTTGTAAACATTTCCAAAACTCCAAATTTAATGCAGCAAGTCTCTGTCAGTTATATACATTCGTCAGATATACATTCAATACCGTTGACAGTAAAGTTGCTATCTGCATTATGGCCAGTTTTGCATAAAATACTGAATACTGTCATGAAGGTTTTAATGTATGGCAAATGCTTATAATTTCATTATGTCCAAATAAATATCTACAGATGAATTATATGTCAGACCCTCACATGACTTTGCTTAATAATTTATCAATGGTAACATATGTAAACCTTTATGTCTTTATTTTAAGGGAGTTTTGTTTCTGTAAAGATCTTTACCTATACCTTTATCAATTAATATTCAGTTTTAGAATAATAAAGTTGCGTAACTTCATATTTTCAGAATAAGAGGATAAAAATGGCACTTTCGCCTTAATTATTCTGTTACATTATCAGATGTTTACATAGGTATATTTCATTTATCTGCAATCTAACTAACCTTTGCAAATCAAGAATTTTACTGGTATATTAAGAAGATCCATATTTTAGCTTGCTACACTGATTTTTGTTTATGATTTTTTTTGGTTTATGACCTTCAAATCTATATATTAAAACATTGCACATTAAGCAGTTGATCACAGAGTCTTTCTGTTATATGTTTAATGTATGTAGCATAAAACATTATTTCTGATTAAACAATATTGGTACAAGCATAGTCTCATGCCAAGAAATGCATGTATTTAATACCAGAGTAGCATTTACATGTAGTCCTGATTAAAACAAAATGTTCACTATCATTAAAACAAACTGTTCACTATCAATGTTCACTACTGCAGGACATATAGAGCCTGTTAACACAGTGATGACTGGTCATTGTCTTCCCTGTGTGCTCAATGAATAGCAAAGGACCTCAGCTTTCTTCAAGCAGACTGCTAAGACTGATCAAACTGAACATTCAACCAGGCTGATACATTAAGATTATATAAAACAAATCATATAACACTTTCCCTAACCGTAATATGATTTTCCCCCAAAACAAACAGTGTTACTTTATCGTTTAAATATGCAGAAAACAACTATCCATAAAGATAAGTGTGTAACATTAGGCAAATTTAGAACCATACATAACCCAATGAAATTTAGTATATACTGTCGCAATTCAGTGACTTAAGCACCTTCAGAGAGTAACTCCACTCTTATGTTGAAAACAAAAGCGGTATGCAACCTGATTTTCATTTGCTTCATTCATATATTTTTTCATTTTTTCTAATATAACATAAACTACCGGTACTTAGCTGAAACTCATGAATAAAAACAGATCAATATTGTTGGATATAATTAGCTGTAGTCAGCATTACATACTTACATAATACTTTGGTTTAACTCTATGAGAGGACCTAAAAAGTTATTCTTAGTGTCAGAATATCAATTCTGAGCAGCAGAAGTTGTAGTGTAAGCACCAGAGTTTGTCTCAAATATGATCAGTGTCTGGACAGAAGGAAAACAGCCTTAAAGAACATGGGACTTTAATAATAGTAATGAAAACCTATTGTTTATTTTGGTAGGGTCTTTCTTTAGAACCACAATAAAAGTTGTAACAGTCAAAGTAAAAACATGCAAGAAATCTGATTAAGAATAGCAGTCACAGTTGTGTAACATACGTTACCAGACATGTTAGGTAAATGAAAATATTTGGTAATAATTTATTCACCTTAACAGTACCATTGACAGTCAGCAGGTACTAGGTCATTTTCATGTCTGGAATTGCAATGGAAATATGGAAATAAAAAAGTGAGAATTAAATACCTTATCTTATCTTGGCATTAAAATAATCTAGTAATAGATGGTATATCAGAGGTAGGGGCCGAAGAAGGTTTTTTATACCTCATTATAGTTTCTTGGCAGCTAAATCTATTTCAGACTCTGTCGTAAGGCATATATGGCCCAGAGACACAACTAGTCATTTCTGTTATGTTATATTAGCCCCATTTATATAAGGCTCAGAAACAAAACCAATCCTATTTGTTATTTTATACTATCATCATTTTGACTATCAATTACACGTTTTGGAGGTCCATTATAAAGTAACAAAGAGAATGGCAATCGTTAAGATTAATGTTGTTGTGTGTTATTCTCATTACTAATATCACTAATAATAATAATAATAATAATAATAATAATAATAATAATAATAAAACAAGACTCTTGTATACTAGAAATGTTTTCTTATCACTATATATAGATGATAAATATGGTAATCATTTATTTAATGTCATAATATTATATAATATATGACTGGCCTATATGTGTTGGGTCTTTTACAAGGTATTATATAATATAATAAAACAGATTTTATTTAAGCAAACTGTCTTCTAGCCAGCATAAACTGTTTTATTTTATACACTGTGGCAACAGAGAAGTGCCAAAGTATGTATGCTATGTATTTGGCTGCATCTTAGAGGTGACTTAAAAATGCAGTATAGTGTTGATATTATGTGTGATGTTATTATCATTGAGATTACCACTGTGTTTTTAAGTAGACTTAAATTATGAAATAGTTCTCACAAAGTATCAACAGCCATTTATAGGATATAGATAAAGTATCACTCAAAAAATAACATAAGTAACACTAAGAAGTGTATAAAGCATTTATTCGAAGCTTATAATGTATTAGTCCAAACATGATAATTTAATACATCAAACTAATTGCAACCACAGCCATTTAAATATTAAGAAGTTTGAAATAACGATACTTTTCAGATTAGAAGTTTAGGCTGTTTTAAAGAAACTATCGTTCCTTATGTCGTTTGCTCAGTCAAGCTGGCTTGTTTTCATTTCTTGATATACAAAGGAGGATATATAGTGTTTATCTATTGTAAAACAGCATTAGATTAAATTTCTAGTCACTGACTGGTCATAGTCGACCAAAACGGTGTATCAGGAAACTTATAAATGACGTTTTTGACTTTTAGTAACGTATGTAACAGTTATATCACAAGTAATTGGGAGTCCAACATATCAAAGTACCTGTCTGTATAAAAATGACATCCACTAGTAGCAAACAGCATGCTAGTAAGTAAGAATATGAGTAGTTCAGTATTCACACTAAAGTATTTCTATTGTTTTCGAGGGTTAACGTTGGTTACATGGCTGTTACACGTAAACACCCCCATCGCCAGAGGGCTAACATGTGTCATTTTGTTTCTTATATAATGTAGTTTTAGAAAATTGATAGTGCACAAAATTCCCCCGGGAGGGGGGGGGGGGGGGTTTGGGGGGGAGGGGGGGGGAAAGAGGGGGTCTATGGCTGGCCCAAGGTCTATTATAATATGCACATGCGGACAGCCTCGGACCTATATTGGGTCCAAGGGACAGCGGAGGAGACCCAGATCAGCCAACGCATCTGCACATATTACATCTGGGCCTCCGCTGTCCACTTACACCAATCACAAAGTTCTATGGAATATCTATCAGAGAGACAGCTCAGAGAGACATATAAAAAACCATATAAAAGATGCCTAGCAAGGCATTGATCAGAATGTATGGCTTACTTACTTCAAAGACGCTTTATTAGAACGCGCCATGCGAAAGTATGTCTCCGGGAATTTACGGACTGCGCAGGTCTGCACATCCGTGTAGTCTGATCAGAATCTTCGCAGTTCGCCTAAATACCAAGCCCACGTGAGATTTTGCGCACGCGCATGCGTTATTTCGCGTATACGCTATTACAACTTTCCGGGGATATGATCCAGGATTAGTTGTTCAAAATTTCTAAGGGCGTTGGTGGGGGGGGGGGGGGGGGGGAGGGGGGAGGGGCGGGGGGGGCGAAGTGACAAGTCAGTTTGATCAAATTATTCGTATATATCCTAAGTATTAGGGCAAACAGTCATGAGCAAATAGTGGAGACCCAGTTTTCGTGCGACGCTGCGTCTGATCAGAGTCTACACTGTTTGCCACTCATCCACCAGTTTTAGACTTATTTATAGATAGTAAAATGCACTGGTCGAAATATTAGAAGTATAAGATAAAAAGTAAGATGTGCGAATACGAGTATCAATAATTACTCATGAAAAGTAATTTTTGAGTCAAAGGCGGGACTTGAATGAACCCGGACCAACACGTTTTCGTGGAGAAAAAAAGAAAAAAACAATGGTAATATTTGGTTACACAAGTACCTTATATGGAGCTATGCGTCAAATAATGATGGTAAACTTCAGTTGTGCACACAAGTATGATCAAAGTACCAATCTCCTATCTCTTATTATAGTTACTGAGAAATTCATTAAACACACAGGATGACTATAAAATTGACAGTCAGTGAAGCATGAAAAGTAGGTCAGTACCACATACTGACGGCAGGCATCATCTGTTCTTCCGCAGATGCTGCTCTGCTTCAGCTGCCTTGCTCCTGATACTAACAGTTGTCGACAAACACGTGCGTAATGAATATAAAATTAACAGTCAGTGAAGCATGAAAAGTAGGTCATTGCCACATACTGACGGCGGGCTTCAGCTACTCTTCCCCAGGTGCAACTTTGCTTCAATTACCTTGCTCTTAATACAGTTGTCGACAAACAGTCACGTAATGAATAAAATTGACAAAGTCATGCAGCGTGAAGGACAGGTCAATGCCACTTATTTATGGTGAGTTTTCAGCTGTTTTGCATTATCATGAGCAATTGTCGGTCACACAGGCTGGTTCAGAGGGGGTTCGGGGGATTAAGCTGAACCATTTTTTTTGACTCAAAAGTAAATTTCATTTTTATGGCCAATTTTGGTTAAATTTGATAAATTTGGGATACCGTATTCACCATAAATATTCACACTCTTACACTTTACCTTATACTTCCCTTCAACAAGTCCATTTTCCTACATATGACGTATGAAAAATTGCTGGATGAGTGGCAAACAGAATATACCCTGATCTGCTGCATCTGATCTAGGACTACACTATTTGCTCAGGCCTGCCTTTCCGAATACGTAGAGTCAGTACGGTAATTTGATTAAATCGAAACCCCTCAGAAATCATACTGGATCCGCCCCTGTGTCAGATAACTTTCTACTTCTTTTATCTGACCTAAACGAACACAGTGAAGGTTAATGAAGTCATTGAAGCACGAAAAAATAGGTCACAGCCAGATGCAAATGTGGTCCTGATATGAAGACCGTAATTAGGCCTTATGGTTACTGAGAAACTGACCTACAGCCACAATGTGAACATCGAGTCCACGCTATAACGATAACACTTACAGAGTATGGCATAATTATGGGATTTTGTTTTACGACATGTCAATTATTGTGGGTCATTTATGTCGTCTCCTAATGAACGGGAGAAAATGGACATGAGAGCTCGTAGATGAGATGCTGGGTCGGATCTAGGTTGATTTCTGAGGGGATTCGATTTGATTAAATTAGTGTACTTACTCTATGTATTTGGAAAGACAAGCCTTAGCAAACAGTGTAGATCCAGATCAGACGCCGCAGAACGCGGCATCTGATCAGGGTCTACACTGTTTGCCACTCATCCAGCAATTTTTTAAACATTCATAGGTAATAAAACGGACTTGTTGAAGAGAAGCATATGGTAAAAAGTAAGAGGTGTGAATATTTAGGGTTAAAACGGTATCCTAAATTTATCAAATGCATACAAAATTTCCCATGAAAATGAAAGAAAGAAATAGAGAAAGGTAAGGGAAAATGAACGACAGCGCAGAAACAGAAAACAATACTGATAGGCCCCCTTCCCCCACCTGTAAGCCAATATCAGCTGGACGCCCCGGTGACGCAAGATACATGACACCTTCGCACCACCCCGTAATTACACTTGCATGTTGAACGTAACCCAAACTATTTTTGAGAGCTAGTACTTATTGGATAGTAAACTTGCTTTTCGTTTCATTTTACCTAATTTGAGGCTGGGTACCTGTTCCCTTGTTCCCCTGAAAAAAAAATCGGCATTTTCCCTTGTTCCCCAAAATCAAAATCTTGATTTTCTATGTTCCCCAAAATTGCCTATGTTCCCCTGTTCCCTTCAGTTTTAGACTTCTGTTCCCTTGTTTCCCTGAAAAAATGGCCTTTTTCCATATTCCCCAAAACCCATGGGAGGGCCTCAGTTTTGGCTAACTTATACACACCGCAGCAAAAGTCGGAGAATAATGGAGTACCCCTGCCAATTTTGGACTGGTTCAAGTTATTTCTTCGTTAAGAATGAACGCTTTTAGTAAATTATATGAAATAGTCTACATTGGAGCGAAAATTCTCTGTTTCAAAATGAGGACTATGAAAAGGTCTTGAGGGACCTTTCCAATAAGGTCACTCTGACCCAAAAGAAGAAAACTAGAAATGCGTTTGTAAAACGCTATACCCCTAACTATACGCTTGTCGATATAAAATGCCACACTTGAAAATGGCCATAACTCTGATAAAACTAATTCAAAGTCCACCAAAATTTGACCAGGTCATCTACACATTGGTTACAAATTGTTTGCAAAATTTCATGAGCCTATCTCAAGTGGTTCTTTAGATATTTTACTTGCAAGAAAAGCGTGGTGTACCTACAAACTAACGGATAGACAAGCCCAAAACAATATGCCCTACCAACTTCTTTGGGGTTTAATAAAGGGGCGAACAAGAGGCAGCTATCCAGCTCAGTCCCTCGATACAGTAACTCGTCAGTAACCAGTACATAAAAATTGAAAATTATATATCATAGTTGGATTAGTTGCTGGGAAATCTGTCTCACGATTTTTCAGTGTTCAAATGTGGACAGATAGAAACACAGATAAAAATGGAATAATGAGAGATAGAAGCTCGATTCTCAGTCTGGACGAAGTTGAGGAGTGCGGAAGAATTATTTTCATATTCACTGTTTGAACAGTCAATGTGAAAACAGTATACTCCCCCCACCCACTCCCCGTACCTCTTACCCCACTTCCAAACGTCATTTGTTTCATGTTCGAAAGCATTTTAGGCAACAACAGCAGTTTTGGGTAATCTGTTTTCATTCGATAATTCACGTAGAATCAATGCCATGCCCGTGGATGAACTTAAGTTCTGTCACATTTAATAAGGGGAACAAATATGCTTTCAGGCAAGGCAGCTTTGTCAAAATTGTCTCTGCACACATCTCTTCTGTAAAGGGTCTACTCTGAAAGGAAAGAAATCGTGTCCCGATTTAGCTTTTTTTTTCATTTTAGAGTAGATCCGTTTTCAGAAGTGTTTCATATGCAAGAAAACAATCAGTAATTAATAAATGTTCATCAGACTACATAATGAAAATGCAAAACCACATTACCAAAGGCTTTGCGCTTCAAAGCACTCGAAACCAATATTTTTCTCGTAATAGTCTTTGTTTATAGGTTAGTTTGAGTTAAATGGCCCGGCCAACAATATTTCAGTTATGTCGAGCAGAGAGAGAAAACATGGTGCTTTTGCTGTGGTTTACTATTTCTGTAATTGTTCTGTCCGTGTACGTATGTCCTTGTGAAATTTGGCCAATTTTTGGGAAAGAAACTGTCCTTTTGGCTTTCTGCTTGTAGTGTTTTGTTGATTGTGGTGCCGTTGCTTTAAGTGCGTCCTTCTTTCCCTTTGTTGTCTTAGACGGAAGATGTTAGGTAACTGTATCGATTCCTGATCACTGTCTTCCTTTCTATTTATATATGAGAAACGGATTAGTTTCTAAATTTATTCGTTACTATTTATTTATAGAAATCTTTTAATCTAAACAACACGATTTTGCTTCAAGTGATGCAAGATTTTTCTGATAGCAGGGCCATTCCTCCGGAAGTTCACACAAGTTATCTTTAAAAGCTCCATATCCTCAAAAATAGGCGTTTTATTATCCAAGAAAGGTTTAATAAATTAATTGAGACATGGTATAAAAACAATCATAAAATGTGGCATCTGACAGCCTGTAAAATTTCAGTTAGTCCCTCGTTCTGGATCAAAAATGAAATGATTCTTTATCGTATCTGAATTAATGTTGCCAAGCGGTATTCGATTTTCAAAATAACTAGGATGCTCAATGATCCCAAAGGAAATAAAATATAACTTGCACTATGATAATGTACGGGAGACATTTTACGGCCGCCACATATGCAAATCATAATGCCATTGTTGTCTCATTGGACATTCAAACATACTTGAATGTGTCTCGGTGTAAGGCTTGTTTTGTTGCGGATAGTTATAGAGATTTATCAAATGGGCCATTTTAACCTTAAACCAGCTGATATTTTTGTTGGTTATGAATGGTCTTTTAACCCTTGTCCTGCTGAATAAATTAAGATGCCACGCCAACTTTTAATTTTTAGCCAATCAGATTATTTGATCCAGATTGATGCTATAGATTTACATACTTAATGGCAAACAGTGCAGATCCAGATCAGTTGGCTTCTTCAGAAGTCAACTGATCTGGATCTACACTGTTTGCAAAGGCAGGGTATATCCTGGTTCAGCAGGAAAAGGGTTAACGACTATTTGTATAATCTTTGTTCTTTAGTAGAATGGATATCATTTTAGTGCAGGCACTCTGTCAAAACTGTTTTATCTTCCGTCTTTGATTGATTGTGTTGGGGCTTAACGACACGTCAACCCTTGTGGGTCATTTTGTGTCGTCTCCCAGAGAAAGGGAGAAGAGTGATAGAAGAGATAGTCGAAGAGATGAAAGAGAGGAACAGGGAAGAAAGAGGAACAGGAATGAAAGTGAAGAAACAGAAGAAATAAAAACATTCCCCCTCTACCCTTACCTGCTACAAGGATAGCAGGCCTTGCCCAACTGTAAGCCAATATTAGTTGGACGCCCCGGTGACGTAAGATACACGACACCTTCGCACCACCCGACCACCCCCTTATCTTCCGTCTGACAGCGGAGGTGCTCACAGAGTAGGATTTTGTTTCCATTCGATGAGTGTTTTCCGTTTAGAGTAGACCCTCTTCAGTAAGGATTTGGATCACAGTAAAGCAAAGAAGAAATCACAGAAGCTGTCACACTTGTTTTAGCCATTTATGATAATGCGTTTATATAATACAGTTGACTCTCGTTATCTCGAAGTTCAAGGGACTCTCTGAAATACTTCGAGATATCCGAACCTCGACATATCAGATTTGCAGAATTGAGGAAACAAATAATAAATCGAACAACCACATTTCACAAATGAATATGTAATTTGACTCCTGAAGTTAGAGATATATTGAAAATATTGTGGAAAAGTGGAGAAATTGCTCTTTAGGAGCAATTTCTCCTCTTTTCCACAATATTTTTACCTGTTGTTAGATTTCCACGTTTAAACAGGGACTAGATTTTCACTTCGACATAAGCAGATATTCGATATAAGCGAAGTCGAGATAACGAGAATCGACTGTAATAGAATCTGCTTTTCTTGCAAAGTAAATAAGCGAACTCAGGAACTGTTACAATCGGATCTACATCGTTCTGAATATCAAAGAGAAAGACAGACAAATACACGTACAATCGAAAAGCCACATAACGAACAAATGGCAAGCAGAGTTGGTAACCCTTTTCCAAAAAGATGGCAACTCTGTTATCCAAACTTAAATAACTATATCAAAACTTACAAGAAAAGTAAAAAGCCTTTGTAAGTGAAACACTTCATAACATTTTACAAAGAGTATTACAATGGGAGCACCGCCTTGGAACGGCCAGTAATAGATTACTGGAGGCAAGTTTACAACGGGACATGTTTAGAAAACACCTTCAAAAGTAACAACAATACAACTACGATTTCACGTTTAATAATTTAAATTACAGTTTTCTCCAGTCAGCTTATATGTTTAAAAATTTCCTGTGGTGCCATTGGTAGTCAGGTCTTAAGAAAGCAACGTTACTGAATGTTAGCAGCGTGACTATAACATTCAACGTTACAACATGGACGTTAAGTAACGATAATGACGTTTTCCTTTCGCTGATAGGAATGTTGCATTATACAAAACAAACCATTGAGATAACATTCGGCATCAGGAATGATATCTCTGGTAAAACGTATTAACATTGTGCGCATATTTCGATTTATGTTTACTTCAGAAAAAATCAGAAACTGTGGAAACCCACGCTTTGTGTGGATATTCAAATATCGGTTCTATAGGTATCAGCCTTGGAGCGCTCCTAGCATTTGCTCCAAGTCGGGGGGGTGGGGTTGTGGGGGGGGGGGGGGGGGGGGTTGATGCTCCACGGCTAGTTATCAGAGCTATGATATGTGGCAGTGCTACATGCTTCCTGACAAGTGCTGTAGCAGGTGAGACAAAGGCTCATGTTTTTAACCCATTAAAGCGCCAATCACAACAATTGTCGTCTGCTTTCTCATCTGCTTGTGATTTTAAAAGTCTTTTTTGCAAACAGTGTGGCCCCAGATCAGACTGCTCCTTTAGGAGCAGTCTGATCTGTGTCCACACTGTTTGCCTGTATGCAAAAATAGGTTCAAAAAGTTTGCAAGAATATTCAGCAGACGACATAAACAGACGACATTTTCAGATGCAGGTTTTCTTGGCGCTTTAAGGGTTAATTAATCACTGTTTAGTGGTTTTAGTTTTGGAGAAAAAGATCAGGAACATTTCAGAATACATTAAAAAAGATACAGCTGACGGTTTCAAAAGGATTGGACCCTCGAATTTATGGACATACCCGTCACATTCAGAAATTATCAAGCATACATCTCGCAGATAATCTAACTCGCACCTAGTCCGAACTGACTTACAGTGGTGAGAGAAAATTCATTCACAAGACAAGATTATAGACCACTCGTCAATAGAGTTATTTAATTTGTATTTTATATTTTAAACATATCATTTAGAAACACATATATCATTATATCTGGCTTTCATATGCACTATATACTTTTTATGTTATAAATTCATATCGTTTTGAGTTATTTTAAAGTTAGCTTGTGATTAAAGTTTTTGATTGAGACAGGTGGTGGTCGGGTGAGGTGAAGGTGTTGTGTATCTTACGTCATCTGGGCGTCCAACTGATATAGGCTTACAGTCGGGTAAAGCCTGCTATCCTTGTAGCAGGTAAGGGGTAGAAAGGGGAATGTTTTTATTTTTTCTGTTTCTTTACTTTCATTCATTTTCATCTTTCTTCCCTGTTCCTCTAGTTCAACTCCTCTACTATCTCTTCAATCTCTTTTCTCTCTTTCTCTGGGAGACGACGCAAGATGACCCACAAGGGTTGACGTGTCGTTAAACCCCAACACAATCATTTAATCAAATTTGACTGAGACAAATTAATGCTTAGCACTCTGGGTAAATTTTTCAGCAGACGACATTTTAAGATATTTTTCTTATTTTTCCCAGAAAAACAGGATATGACATTTTATGCAAATTGTCTCCTGTTTTCTGGGAAAAAATAAGAAAAAATATCACAAATTTGTCGTCTGCTGAAAATGTCCAGAGAGTGGTAAATGTTAAATAATGTAAAGCGACAGAAAGGCCCAAATTTTAGACTACAGCCCCTCAAAGCATCTGAAAAAAGTAATTTACATGTGGTGACAACATAAGAACAAATAAACTGAAACGGAACGAACAAACGAAAAGGAACGGCAACAGAAATACAGTCAACTCTCGTTACACCGACACTCGTTAGAGCGACAAAATTCGTTATAATGACAATTTAATGTCACGAAACCTTCGATTAAGAGGTGAAAATTAATGAGAAATTATGCAAGAATATTGCATCAAAACTTCAAGCAACAAATAATTTGGATATTTGTTAGAATGGCCTCAGTGAGGCGATTCTAAAAAAATATCCAAAACATATGTCCTGTGAGAAAATAAGAATTAAAAAAGATATTTCTTACATATTCTGTCCATTAAGGATTCTTTACAACAGCAAATTCATGTTAACGGCAACATCTTTGGTAACAAATGCTGTCGTTGTAAGGAGGGTTCACTGTACCGCCTTGGAACAGGTAACAGTAAAATCGTTAAGCCTGGTTTTAAAAATATAGGATCCTCGCCATTTATTGTGCTACCGTTCCAGCCAGGTATATTTGTTTGGTCCACTAGGATTTCTTTAACACATCAGTTGATCAACAAAGAAAAGAAAACAAAAACAGCATGATGAAACAAAGATGAGGACTCGAAAAAATAAAGGGAAGCCAGAGCAAAAGCAAACTACAAGTACTTTTACCACTGTACTGTACTGTACTGTACTGTACTGTACTGTACTGTACTGTTCTGTACTGTACTATCCTATATATACAGTGTGTGTGTGGTAGCAACGTGTCCAGCGCTCGATAGTTGGTTTGCAAATGCTAAAAGAGCAAAGAGCAACAATTGCTTTCTCATGTTCGAAACCCCAAATGACGGTGTACGTTTCTTGCATGTAAATATATGACACGTAACTCTAGATAATACCGGGTTTTCAACCAAAATGTATTGGTCTTTTTAATTTGTCCAAGAGAACATAAGAGCCGTAACGTAAAAAACCGGATCTTCTGACATGTGCACTCAGCGGAGACTTAAATCAGCCTGCGCATTCACGCGATCCGATAAGAATCCTCATTGTCCATATGTAGAAACTGCGCATATCTATCTCTCCAAAATGCACCCAATGAAGGTTCTGATCAGAATGCGCGAAGCACAGGCTGATCTGAATCTACGCAGGGCGCACATGTTCCGAGGTACGCTTTATGACGTTTGGCTTAAATGTTCTGCGTAATCAATGCAATCGCCTCGCCTCGCTTCGTATGCTTACGTGTATTCTTGAGCAAATAAGACCAATGTTAATCTAGGTAACACTTATATATAGGGGCAGTGAATGATAGTAACCGTATTTAATCTATTTTAGGATTATTGTACAAAGAATTATGTGCTGTTCCAGCGTGATTCAAATGATGTAATGAAGCCAAAAGAATACTGTCAATTGGACGTAAGAAGTGGTTATTCATCTATTCATCCACACCTCTACTGTATTTTGTAAATATGCCACACTACAAGGAAAATGATGTTTACATATTGATGTTATAAATCTGTAATTAACTGTACATAATATATCTATTTTCTCTCCTTTTATTCATATGTCTAAATAAATGTTTTGCGCTACAGTGTTCAATCACTATATTCGGGATTGGATTAGCTGTAATAATAGATTATACATGCTGTACAGTTCGATGCAGTGAAATCATAATAGTCGATAGATTGTCATTCAAAGTGTACGTTGAATACTGTCCCAGCATCCAATAAGAACATTTATTTCACTCATCATGATACAACTATGGCAACATGAAGACTACTTTTTCATTACGAAAACATGCCTATATAATTTTGACCCCTTAAACCCCACTTTTATATAGTAAAACTGGAGTTTACATGGGTATACATTATTGTTCTTATTTCTGCTTAAAGACATAGCTTGTTGGTACTCGTTAGAACCGCCTCGGCGAGGCGGTTCTAACGAGTACCCACAATCTATGTTTTGAGCAGAAATATGAAAAACATCAGAATTTTTTATCTGAAAGGTTTCATTTTTTGGTGGTAAAATTTTCAATATATTTGAATAGGCATGTTTTCGTAATGGCTGTCCTGCACAGATGGCCCCTTCTGAAAAGGCGTCTATTCAAGTGGTGGGGTATAAAATTCTGTCTTTTTAGAAAGATGCGCTTTCAGAAGGACGTTAAAACAATTTGACAGTGGTAGCACCACCTTTGAAGTGTATTCCAGTTCAGTGGTCTAGTCTTCGGTAAAGATCGTTTCATATGGGAACTACTTTTACTGCTAAAAACATTTCATGGCCGCATTTATTTCTTTTTCACTGGTTTCTGTTTTAATACTTTTTTCTCCTTTGAAAATGTGCCTTTTCTAAAACTGAAACAATTCCATCATTTACCTAAGGAACCGCCAGGTGAATGTACTTTATTTACATGATGATAGCAGGAACAGGTAGGATCTTCTTTGGATATACAGTTGCGAGTATTAAAGTCATTAAAGTAAGAATGTTTGTTTGTGTTCAGGTTTTACGGCCCAGTCAACCCATTGGGGGCATGTCTAGCGCGGTCAGTTTACCTAACCACACGTTTACTGGGCAGGCTTCGTCCTCTAAGCGGTTAACCAGTATTGCGCGCATTCTTTCGCCAGAAACTGACAACTGCCCTTCTTGAATCAGCGGAAGGGAGAGAACGACCGTAGAAAATATTTCATGATCAATCTCCACGAAAGAATGTTGCCGACCTCGGTGGGGGTCGAACCCGTGACCCCTGGTCTCCAGTCGGACGCGCATCCAACTGAGCCACCGAGGCCGGCAGAGTAAGAAAGTGTTTCACTCTAGAATACATCACACATCTCGTGCCAAGACTATTGTAACTTCTTTTCTCTATCTGTTTAGAGATATAACTTATATATATATATATATAAGTTGGTAAGTTGGGAGAAGGATAACATGGGCCCGAAAAGGGCATAATCTGTTTTTCAACTTGTGCAACTTTTATTCGTAATTTATACATTTTTATGTCATTTTTCAAAATAGGAAACCTCTGAAGGAGGCGGAAGCCGAAAGGTCTCAGGTCAACAAATCATTTGCACTGTTAATGATTTACTCTCAATATATATATATATATATATATATATATATATATATATATATATATATATATATATATATATATATATATATATAGGATCTATAGGATATATATTAATTTATTGATACACATTGTTAAGAATGCATGTCGTATTAATGAGGAAACACAGCAGTCGCAGATATCAGACAGTCATTACTTGATAAAATATAAGCTTAATAGGCAGCTACACTCATAACCTGGACTCGCGAAGCAAAACAACCTCAGGATAAAATAGGAAATTTCAATCGCAGCAAACACAGTAAAGCCAAAATACATACAAAATGGGAATTTACAATAAGAATAACGAACACATAAAATAAACAGAGTTGTAAAGCAAAGACTTTTATCAATTTAAAACACATATGATTTGTCGTTTCGTTGTACAAATGATGCATTTGAAAAACATGCCTATTCAAATATTCTGAAAATTTTACCATCAAAAAATGAAAATTTTTAGATAAAAAATTCTGATATTTTTCATATTTCTGCTCAAAACATAGATTGTAGTACCCGTTAGAATCGCCTCGACGAGGCGGTTCTAACGAGTACCCACAATCTATGTTTTGAGCAGAAATAAGAAAAATAATGTATACCCCTGTAAACCCCAGTTTTACTTAATAAAAATGGGGTTTAACGGGGTCAAAATTATATAGGCAGGTTTTCGTGATGTATATGGCAAATACAAAAAGAAGAATAGTAAATCACTGTGACAATTGTATAACCTAGGTATAACCTGTACCATATCTGTATTTTAAATGTATTGCAAATAAAAGCAAAAATTTCTGTACTACATATTTAGCTAAACCTTTATGCACCCTTTTGCTAATAAACGCACCATTAAGAATAAAATGTAGTGAAGTATTCTTTGCGGCTAAAATTGTTGCACATCTTTATTCATCGATAAGCAATTTGGGTTAAATGTATATTATGCCGAATCTCATCATTCTACAATGTTGTTTGGAATGAACGTGTTATTTTGTTGATATTTTTAGGTAAGTACCGACTTGCATAGCAGCTTCTTAAATATTTGCTCATATGCTTGTGTCCTGATGTCTTTTTAAGAAAACGCTACAAAATATTTCAACTATGTTTTCAAACTAAACATTAAGATCAGATCAATATATCATTATGGTTACAGAATTTTATGTGGAGATACATACATCACAACCTCTTTATAACACTATTGTTGGGGTCCATACCATAAACCGTGTTAGTTAAACAACCGTGTTATATCCAAACAAAAATGTATAGATTATATTGAAAAATGACCATTTATGGTCATTTTTCAATATAATCTATACATTTTTGGGATCCATTTTTGAACCGTGTTATATCCAAAACCGTGTTATAACGAACCGTGTTATACAGAGGTTGAAGTGTATTAAGATAAGTCTCTGCACTTTGTAACGGATGCCTTTTATAAAGTGTTTGTATATATGTGATATTGAAGCTTTGTTGCTTGAAGATACATGTTATACAAATAAAATAATGTTGTTACCAACGTGTAGATAGTTTGTTTATTCTCCAAAATGACCCATCGAATGCACTAACAGCCGACTCTACCACGGTAAATATTCTTGTGTGAGCCATTCGTGGCAATGTTCAGTGTTTGCTCAAAGTAATTGTTACAAAGCTATATAATATTACCAACATTTTCAATTTTATCAGAAGTGTCTGCACTTTACTGCGTCCAAATCTTTTTAATTCCGATAAGAATTACGCTTACCTGTCTCTTCAAATTCCTCACAAATACCTTCTTCAACATCGGTGTACAAAAAAAGAAAAAGAAACTTCAAACAGCTTACATCATGCGCACTGTCGAACATAATGTGCAATTAATGAAAGGTATTAACAATACATATGAATTCATGGATCATGGAACCGCTGTCATTTAAAGTCAGTTCCCTTATAATTAAAACTGTAGCAAACCTATGTGTTTTAAACATCTCTATAAATATCACAGTCATAAGTCATCGTTAGTCAGATCTGTACACATATACGCAAATGAAAAAAAAAAAAAAAAAAAATCTCTTACATACATATAAAATTTTAAACTGGCTCCATTGTTTATTGTTTTACTTTCATAGGAAAATGCTAGAAACCCTTGCTTCTGGCAACACATCACGAGAACATGCCTATATAATTTCGACCCCCCTTAAACCCCACTTTTATATAGTAAAACTGGGGTTGACAGGGAAAAACATTATTTTTCTTATTTCTGCTCAAAAACATAGACTGCGGGTACTCGTTAGAACTGCCTCGCCAAGGCACTTCTAATGAGTACCCACAATCTATGTTTTGAGCAGAAATATTGAAAATATCAGAATTTTTATCAGAAAATTTTCATTTTTTTGGTGGTAAAATTTTCAGTATATTTGAATAGGCATGTTTTCGTAATGAAATGTTCAATCGGCCAGTTATAAGAGCCTTCATTACCAAACTGACCAAACCCATGTTACTGTAGAGCATAACGAAGCCCAGAGAATACTCTAAACTCAACTGTGCGAATGCACAGAGCAACCTGGGTCGTGTCTCTTCACATAGACCATATGCGATGGTATTGTTTTGAACAATTTACATCATTTTCCTGATACAGTATAAGCATTTGTTTGTGCCATTACTTGTTAACATCTCCTCTATTTATTCCATGCATTCCATGGGACCCCCTGCACGGGAACAAAAGTTGAGCTTCATCTTCGCAAAACGAACCGTCGGGACATGTGAGCCCAGCGAAGATTCGGATCAGACGGCACAATTGCGCAGTCGAATCAGAAACTTTCCTGCGTGCATAAGTACAGCCAAAGATCATTTCGAAAACACGCCTATTCAAATATATAGAAAATTTCACCTCCGAAAACTGAAAAGTTTCAGATAAAAAATTCTTATATTTTTTAGATTACTGCTCAAAACAAACATTGTAGGTACTAGTTAGAACCGCATCGAGAGGCGGTTCTAACGAGTACCACAATCTATGTTTTTATAGCAGAAATAAGAAAAATAATGAATACGCCTGTAAACCCCAGTTTTACTATATAAAAGTGGGGTTTAAGGGGGCCAAAATTATATAGGCATGTTTTCGTGATGGCAAGGTTTTGTCATGCGAGCAACGAAGACCCTGATCAGACTGCGCATGCTCATTTGAGTACCATATTTCAGGAGTTACAGTTTTTCACGTTGCAGTTCATATATAAGGGAAAGAAGAATCTGTGTCCCACATTATGTCCTACATTCAACACAACTGATATGTATGCATTACCGGAAGGGGAAAGCTAAATGTATTTAAACAACAGGAGCCAGTTTAGTACAGATACAGTCACTCATAGAACTTACATAAATGCAGAACAATTATTTTGTTTTGAAATACAATGTACATGTAAATACAAAAGGGCCAAGATGGTCCTATATCGCTCACCTGATTACCAGACAAGTTTTGAGTCAATTGGCCTTTCGGTTTAAGAGAAGAGATTCAATATAGATTTTCCAGTCAGAATGATTTTAGCTAATTTTGATCTACAAATCCCTGATACTTCCAATGAAGTTTCGAGTCAGTTGGCCTTTTGGTTCAGGATAAAAAAAGTCAAAATAGATTTTCAACATTGCTGCTAGGGCGACATCTTGGATTTCAGATCAGAATGATTTTAGCTATTTTTGATCTACAAGTCACCCTGATACTGCCTATTAAGTTTAGAGTCAATTTGCCTTTCTTTTCAGAAGAAGTTCAAAATAGAATTTCAAGATGGCGGCTGTGGCGGCAATACTAAATTTCCGATCAGAACAAATTTAGCTATTTTTGATGTACATGTCACCAGATACTTCCTACCAAGTTTCGAGTAAACTGGCCTTTCGGTTCAGGAGAAGAGGTGCAAAATAGATTTCTAAGACAGCGGCCATGGGGGCCGTCTTGGATTTCCGATCAAAACGATTTTAGCTATTTTAGATCTACAAGTCTACCTGATGCTTTCTACCAAGTTTCAAGTCAATCGGCCTTTCGGTTCAGGAGAAGAAGCGCAAAATAGATTTCCAAGATGGCGGCCATGATGGATTTCTGATCGGAACGATTTGAGCTATTTTTTTTATCTACAAGTCACCCCGATGTTTCGTACCAAATTTCGAGTCAATTGGCGTTTCGGTTCAGAAGAAGAAGCGAAAATAGGGTTTCAAGATGACGACCATGGCGGCCATCTTAGATTTCCAATCGAAACGGTTTCAGCTATTTTTGATCTGCTAGCCACCTAGATGCTTCCTACCAAGTTTCAAGTAAATTTACTTTCGGTTCAGGAGCAGAAGCGCAAAATAAATTTTCAATATGGCGATCATGGCGGCCATCTTGGATTTCCCATCGGAACAATTTAACTATTTTTTATCTACTAGTCACCCCGATGCTTCCTACCAAGTTTCAAGTCAATTCGCTTTCCGGTTCAGGAGAAAATGCGAAAATAGATTTTCAAATCGGCGGCCATGGCGGCCATCTTATATTATAGATCCGAACCGTTTTAGTCATTTTTTATCTACAAGTCAGCCCGATGCTTCCTACCAAGTTTCATGTCATTTGGCCATTTGGTTCAGGAGAAGAAGTGGAAAATAAATTTTCATGATAGCAGCCATAGCACCTTCGATTTCCGATCGGAATGATTTTAGTTACTTTTTATCTACAAGTCAGCCTGATGCTTCCTACAAGTCTCATGTTACCTGGCCTTTTGGTTCAAGAGAAGAAGCGAAAAATAGATTTTCAAGATGGCGGCCACGGTGGCCATCTTGAATTTCCGATCGGAACGATTTTAGCTATTTTTAATGCTAACGTCTCCCCGATGCTTCCTACCAAGTCTCAAGTCAATTGGCTTTTCAGCTAGGAGAAGAAGCGAAAAATAGATTTTCAAGATGGTGGCCATGGTGGCCGTCTTGGATTTCCGATTGGAATGAGTTTAGCAATTTGATCTACAAGTCACCCAATGCTTCCTACCAAATTTCAAGTCAATTGGCCTTTCGGTTCAGAAGAAGAAGCGAAAAGTAGACTTTCAAGATGGCGGCCATCTTGGATATCCGATCGAAACGGTTTTAGCTACTTTTGAACAACAAATCACCCTGATGCTTCCTACCAACTTTCAAGTCAGTTGGCCTTTTGGTTCAGGATAAGAAGTGAAAAATAGATTTTCAAGATGGTGGCTATGGCCGTCAAGTCAGATTTCCGATCGAAAAGATTTTAGCTGTTTTTGATCTACAAATCATATTGATGCTTCCTACAAAGGTTCAAGTTAATTGGCCTTTTGATTCAGGAGAAGAAGCGAAAAATAGATTTTCGAGATGGCCGCCAGGGAGGCCATTTTAGCTTTCCTATCGAAACGATTTAGCTATTTTTGATCTATAAATCACACCGATGCTTCCTACCAAGTTTCAAATCATTGGCTTTTCGGTTCAGGAGAAGAAGCGAAAAATAGATTTTCAACGGCGGCCATGTTGGATTTCCGATAGAAACGATTTTAGTTATTTTTAATCTACAAGTCACCCCAATGCTTCCTACCAAGTTTCGAGTCAAATGGCCCAGGGTTTTAGGAGGAGTATGCTTTTAAAGCAAATTGTTGACGCCACATGACGGATGACGCACGACGGGCCACGCATGGCGCAGGACGTTGACCGATTACAATACCTCACCTTGAGCACTTCGTGCTCAGGTGAGCTAATAAGTGGATTTATTTGTGAAAAGTTTGCATCAAAATACAGTCATGATATTAAGATTCATATAAATACACTCTAAAGAACTATGTTTTATAATAATAATAATAATAATAATAATAATAATAATAATAGTTAAAATAATAATAACAAGAATACAGACCGACCAAAATAAACTGTCGCTGTGACCTTCACATTTAATATTCATAAGGATACTTCCAATATACACTTTAGCGTGTAAGTCAGAAAGGCTTGCATTCTAAGTGAATCAGGTTTTCGCCCACCCCAACAGGATACGCCTGTTTTCGCAGTAAACGTATACGCATTACGAAAATACGCCTATATATAAGAAAATTCACTTCCAAAAACTGAAAATGTTCAGATAAAATATACTTTTCATATTTCTGCTCAAAACATAGATTGTGGGTACTCGTTAGAACCGCCTCGGCAAGGCGGTTCTAACGAGTACCCACAATCTACGTTTTTGGGCAGAAACAAGAAAAAATGATTTATATCTAGTAAACCTCAGTTTTATTATGTAAAAGTAAGGTTTATGGGGGTCAAAACTATATAGGTATGTTTTCGTGATGGTTTAAACAACTTTTAGCATTGCGATTACCTCGATTGGGGACCTTTTCGTATGTTTGTTCGATTTGCGCTTGTTTGGTTTTGTCCGTTTCCTCTTCCTCTTGGTGTCTGGGAAGGGCTGCGGTTTGTGATTGTGGCATTCCCTGGATTTTTCTCTTACCTTTTTTTTTATTACAACTATATTATAAAGTCAAAGCGACATGTCAGTTTGGTCGGTCCTTAAATGATTAAATTCATATATAAACATTTACAAATATTAACTATAAACGAACAGACCTAACTTGCTAAAACACCAACATTTACTCATGTGTTATTCTGGTGTAGACGTTTAACATAAAATTCATAACCTTACACCTCCAGCAGTCTTTTTGCATGATTGCGATTGTAGCAGACGAGCAGTTTAGCATAATAATATAATACGTTTAACCACAATTATACTTAACAACATGTAAATTTAGTCTAACTATTTGATGAAACATGCGATATTTCTGTTTACGTCGCTTAACCTTTATCACTCTCTGGGCTAATTCAGCGGACGACAAATTGTTGTAATTTTTATATTTTTTTCCCAAAACAGGATTTGGCATTTCGTACAAATTTATGCATGAAATGTCAAATCCTGTTTCCTAAAACAATTAACAAATATATTTCAATATATCGTCTGCTGAAATGTCTATAACCCAGTGTTAAGCGTTTAAAGTTGTTGGCTCAGTCATTTTTCACAAACAAATCACACTGATTTTTATTTATAAATTCAGACGTTTTATCACAGCAGTATTAGCTATAGGCAAATTCAGCAGACGAGAAGCTCATGATATTTTTTCTTAGTCTCTAGAAAATAGGATCTGACACTTCATACGAATTGTTAGGAGACAATTTGCATGAAGTTTCAGATCCTATTTTCGAAGAAAAATCAGAAAGCTATTTTAGAATGTCGCCTGCTGAAAGTTTTAACCAGCATGCAAAGTGTTAAGACCGTCTGCCCTTTCTAAGTATCAACTTCTCCAGTGCCATGAACGGTGCTTCAAAAGCCAGTGAACAGACGAACGCTACCATATATGTCATGCATAAATGACCCAGGAACAAGTAGATCTGAAAAGAAAATAGTAACTTTAAAATTAGTCCAGTTCCTTGCGCAGCTCGATAGCAGTCTATTTTTAATAGTCGCCTGGCGAACGAGGCTACTTTAAAATTGGCTAAAACTGCACCAGCCGGCATTTAGAATTTGTTTTTGTTATTTCTCCCCAGAACATACAGTTTGACATTTCAAGCCTTTTGTATGGGGACAATTTGCATTTGATGGAGAAAACTTGCTTGGAATATCAAAATCTATTTTCTGGGGAAAAAAGAAACTCTTTTATCAGTTTTGTCGTCTGCAGATTTCACTATCAACTTGCAAAAGTTTAATATAAATACAACCTGGAGATATATTTTAATACAACTGCCCCAAGGAAAAAAAAACAACAACAAAAAACAAAACAAGAAAACAACAAAAAAAACAACAACAACAAACAAACCCCAACCCCCCCCCCCCCCAAAAAAAAAAAAAACAAAAAAAAAAAAAAACAACAAACAAACTTATGAGTTGTTTACATTATGACTGTAACCAGTTGTTTACATTTTGAATGTGACCAGTACTTTGGTAATTATGATATCATCGATTTTCTCTCAATACAATATAGACCTTCTGCAGAAGTAGATGTAACCGTTGTAGTAGATGACATTCTATATTTTTTTCATTTTTCATGGAAAATGAATAATACCATTTCATCAGAATCATTAGCCTTGCAGGCGATTCACATGAAATGAGAAAAGTTAAAAAAAAACAAAAAACAACAACAACAACAAAAAAACAAAACAAAACATAAAATTGTCGCCTGCTGCAGTTGTGATTGGAAACGATTCAAAAGAAATGTTAAGATTTTTATAAAAGAATTAAAAGACAAAAATAATAAAAAAATAAATAAGTGTCATCTGCAGCTGTGATTTTAGTATAATGTTCTATTATTAAGGTAGTGTTTACGACATTACAACGGAGACTGTAGTGTCTGAGTACTACAGCATCATTCTTTCTAGAAACATGTTGTCCCTCTCCGATGTAAGCCACGTTCATGTTACTGAGGCTTTGAATTCAATATCTTGATATTTAGACCGCTTATTTTATACAGATAATGTATTATTTATCAAATCGTAAAATGCAGACATTTCTGCAGAAAGGACACCTCCCAGTATTCAGAACCTTTCAAAAAGCGGGCTACTACTCTTAAAGGAAAGAATCTGCAAACAGAGGAAGCAAACAAGTTCATGCCTTTAAGAGTAGCCAGCAACACACAGTGGTTAAATGTTTCCACGTCAGAGTTTCATCTCTTGAAGAGACACCCGTTAACCTAATCACCATATTCAAGTATACTTTTATTTACATAATTGATTTGAAGAAAAAAGAAAAATAGTTTTATATTTTGATGTAAATATTGCAGGTATAAGAAATAAAAAAAAGTGAAATACAGTCGAACCTCGTTATCTCGAACTCGCTTATTTCGAATTACCGCTTATCTCGAAGTGAAAATCTGGTCCCTGTTTTAACATGAAACTGACAACAGGTAACAAAATAATGTGGAAAAGGGGAGAAATTGCTCCTAAGTAGCAATTTCTCCTCTTTTCCACATTATTTTATATAATATTTCTAACTTCAGAAGTCAAATTACATACTCATTTGTTAAATATGGTTGTTCAATTTATTGTTTTCCTCACTCTCTCAACTCTGATATGTCGAGGTACGGATATCTCGAAGTGTTTCAGTGAGTCCCTTGGAATTCGAGATAACAAGAGTCGACTGTATATTAAACCCTACGTGTACGTTTATTACATAAGCGTTATTAGTACAACTGAGGTTAATACCATGATCAATAATTGTAAGGTAGACTGGAGAAAATGAAATAAAACAGTTACTTACGATACTGTAGTCATTGATATAGAGCAGAGTTCTGCGTGACCAAATGTTGATCATCATACAGATCGGATGGACAAGGTATGCAGCATAGGTTAGTCGTGACAGCGGAATAAAGCCGTTCCAAGACAATATGGTATTCACTATACCTGGAGAATAACATTAATTCTGCAGTCTGTAACAGTCAATTTAGCAACTATATTGTACACCGGTAAGTTTATGACCTATACTACTCAAATGTTGTTAAAGAATAAAAACTAATCCTGTTAGAAATAAAGTTACACGGTATTAACATACCGTGTAACTTTATTTCTGACATGATCTGTTAACAAACTTTAACACGGTATAGCACTGCTCCATAAACACGATGCTTTTAGCCTGAGTTGTGTCTTAACGTTTTCAGGTAGTATGAACCGGACTACAGTAAATCCTAAAATTTGAGGTGACTGCGGGTTCTGTATTAGGTTTACTTATATCACTTGGGTTCTTTCATAAGGCATTTTACTACAAAGATTATTAGACATCTGAACCCAGTAAGCATTCTACATAACTCTATAGCGCGCCGTTATCGGCCCGTCAGGGTAGCTGACGGGCCGATAACGGCCCGCTATAGATTAATGTAGAATGCTAGCTATAGATTTACGAGGGCGTGTCAATAAATAACCAGCCTCTCATTTCCGATGGACCGAGACGGTCACGATTTTCATGCTTTGTTTCAATATATGTTTTATACATGGGTACAAAATTGCACACGTATCGAGTCATTCTTAAATAAGATATTGAATGTCAAACATGGCTAGTGATGCAAAGGCATGCTTTTCATCTAAAGTTGAGTACCGTGCTGTAATTCGGAGGCAAAACAGGCAAGGAAATACACGAAGAGTTAGCCGATGTTTATGGGTCTTCTGCACCATCTTATGCTCAGGTTAAATTCTGGGTAGGGGAATTCAAACGCGGTAGAACGTCTTTAGAAGATGAAGCCAGGTCTGGACGCCCACTGGATGCCACCGACGAAGAAATGTGTAAGAAAGTTCGGGATCTTGTATAATGTGATAGGCGAATTCAGGTGGAAGAAATAGCGCAGGCATTAGGCATTTTACATGGTAGCAATCTTACATGATCGTTTAGGTATGCGCAAGCTAACAGCCCGTTGGGTCCCCAAATCCCTTAGCGATGAGCAAATGGCAACCAGAGCATTAATATGCAGCGCCTTGTTGAAGCGTTTTAGGTCAAAAGATAATTTTCTTTTGCGTCTTGTGACTGTAGATGAGACTTGGTTTCATTATTATGAGCCAGAGAATAAAGCTCAGAATCGTCAGTGGGTAGGGCCTGGGTCCCCGAGGCTAAAGAAGTTCAAGACGCAACCATCTGCTGGCAAGGTGATGGCCAGAGTATTTGGGACGCAAAAGGCGTTATTATGTTGGACTTTTTACCCAAGAGAAGTACAATAACTGAAGTGTACTATGCAAACTTGTTAGACCAGCTGAGAAAATCATCCGTGAAAAATGCCGAGGTAAACTCTCCAAAGGTATTTTGCTGCAACAGGACAATGCTAGAGTCCACAACTGCAAAGCTGCAATGAATGCTGTAGAGCGAAACGGGTATGAATTAATACCACATCCAGCCTATTCGCCTGACCTGGCTCCTAGCGACTTCTTCCTATTCTCAAACTTGAAAAAGAATATCCGTGGACTTCATTTCCGGTCTGATGAAGATGTCGTGACGGCAGTTGAGGAGTGGGTCAATGGAAAGGACCCCGACTTTTTCAGTTCTGGGCTGATGGCACTTGAACACCGTTGGTCTAAGTGCATCACACTAGAGGGCAATTACATCGAAAAAGAAGAGGTGGATCTCAACCGGAAATAAGTTTGGCTGGTTACTTATTGACTCACCCTCGTATGTAGAATTCTAGCTGAGAAGAAACACAAGTCCAATCTATCAAATAATTATAGTACAAAATCAGACATTTGTGATTTTTGCTATAAATGTAGTTAGTTTTGTTTTTCTTTTAAGCAATTTGTTTTGCCAAAACTATTTACGATTTGATTCTAGGTCTTGTGTATTGGCATTGAGTGATCCTAATTTCTTCTTTTAAAAGCCTATTATTATCGCCTGTGGCAGTGAAAGTTAAAGAATCACATTATTGTTCGATTTTAATTGTTACATTGAAAATTCATTAAACTTTAGTATACCCTCGTCCCATATCTCTATGTAAACATGAACAAACTTTGCGCCGGTACTTCGACGTTTACGTCTAAATATTTTGTCTTGTTATACATTCACAAAGCATTATGCGTTCTTAATGGAAGCAGAGGGAGGCACTCCTTCCTAAAACGGTTTTATAATAAACGAAAAATAATTGCTCCCACTTTACGTTTGGCGCAGACCCTTTTTAGCAGGTACTTTTAATTCATATACAGGAAAGCCTAGATCAAGTCACAAAGGGTGTCTCTTGTAGAAATGGTTGAATTCTACAAAGTAAATCCAGCTTAGTTAAAATAAATTAGTCGGATATTGCCAAAGGCTAGATCTATATTTAATATACCAGTGAATTATTTTGTCGTTTAGATAATTTTACCTCCTACGCGGATCTAACATTATTCGTTGCTGGAACGATATTGTAACAGCAAGAGTAAAAGCCTCCTACAGTTTTACTGTTGACCGTCCAATATGATATACGCACGCTTTGCACTTCCTCTTCATTTGTTCGTCCTGTTTTTGTTAGAGTGCTGTTTTGTGATGTCATTTTGTGTCACTGACTGTCATTCAAAGTTATTCGGGTATCTTAGAAAGGATGGTTTCCGTGGTTGTGGCCCTGACTGTTTTCCACTTTTGTTACATTTTCAGAATTCGGCTAATATAAGAATAATAGAAGAATATATATCATAACACTGGTACTACGGTAACAACACCGTTTAAAGTTAAATGTAACATAAAAAATAATCCAAAATATAATCGTACCCCCTTTTCCATAATGACATGCAAAAATAACCCATGCAACGCACACTCCCCAAGCAGGTCGACCGAAGCCTTCATAAAATGCTCTTTCAACACGTGTCCATTCTTTTCCACCCTCTTTCTGCTCTGTATATGGAATGTATACAAGGAACAAAGCAACTGCCGTAGCCAGTAACCAGCCGAGTCGAATTACAATCTAGCAAAGAATGAAGAAATAATGATCTCAGCAACTATTTATTAAAAACAGTAGATATAAGATGACAATTTAGCCATAATCAATACAGATAGAATGGACACAAATAAGCAACATTACGAAAACATGCCTATTCAAATACATGGAAAATTTTACAACCAAAGCAATGAAAATTTTCAGATAAAAAATTCTGAGGCGGTTCTAACGAGTACTCAAAATCTATGTTTTGAGCTTATATATGAAAAATAATGTATACCCCTGTAAACCACGGTTTAAGGGGGTCAAAATTATATAGATATGTTTTCGTGATGAAGTGCGAAGACTTAAGTAGACAGCAAAACACATAACAGATTTCTTTCTAACGCGGTCTTGTTAAGGTCTTCCATGATGTCTAGAATTTTATGCAATCATTTATTATATATTGTTTAGGCTAAGTGCCAAATTGTATCCCAATATCATTAAGAAAACATACCTATTCAAATATACTGAAACTATTTACCCTAAAAAAGTAAAATTTTCAGGTAAAAATTCTGATATTTTTCATATGTCAGCTCAAAAACAAAGGTTAGAACCGCCTCGCCGAGGCGGTCCTAATAAGTACCCACAATCTATGTTTTGAGCAGAAATAAGAAAAATAATGTATACCCCTGTAAACCCCACTTTTACTATATAAAAGTAGGGTTTTGGGGGGTAAAAATTATATAGGCATGTTTTCGTGATTCATGCAATTTGATCGGTTGAAGGAAACATTTTACACTTCAATAAAGTCCAGAGCAAGAATCATCGTTGTATTTTCCTTTCGTCGTCTGAAAAGCCTGAGATTCATGGCAACATATGTATCATTTTGACGACAAAGTTGAAATTATAAGGAATGAATTATCATTTTATGGATTTTATCGATTTGAAATCTCCAGCGAATCACTCACAAACTTAACATAAAAATCTTTGGAATTTAATCGTGTTTTATTCATTTGAAATTTGTGGGTGATTCGCCGGGCATTATTCAGTTTGTGAATGATTCACCGAGAAATATCAAATCTTTAGAACCCCGTGTACAAAAAATCAAACAGTACCTTATTTTGTAACAACTTCTGTCCCCGTTTGTAGATCAACAACCCTAGCAGCATTCCAACAGCCCAACATCCGACCCTACACCAGGGAACAATGTAAACCTTCCTCCAATAATCTCCACCATCTTCTTTCATACTAGAATTGGAAGTTGAGAGAATTAATCACTGAATCATAAAACGACAATAACAACTATTACTGATGCGGAATAACTGGTCGCAAATAGCAAGTCTGGCCCAAAAAATTGACATTTCAGCTGAAACTAGTTTGGTCAGTGTGTTCACTGCACTCAGTCTTTTAAGAATATATTTATCTTCACAACAACTGATGTTAGTGCTGTGTGGCAGCCCTAAAACATCTCTCCGAACTTCGCTGTAGAGTGTTGTATATTTTCATGTTGTGGTCATTTTTATCATCAGCCACTTTCGGTATTTTTAATATCATATGAGGGTCACTGATGAGGTCTAATACGCCGTCTAGCTAATCTGCCCCGTTTTATTTAAACATATTTATCGTCACTGCAGGCCTTAAACGTCTCCTTATACTTCACTTCAGTGCAGTTTATATTCTCGGTTCCTTAATGATCAATGAGCATTCCGGAATTTCTGAATATTTATATGAGGTTCAGAGATGAGGTCTAATTGGCCGAAGATAGCTACTATGACAAAGAAAACTTCACATGTCAGCTGTTTTACGTTTTGTGATTGTGTTCATAGCTTTCACAATTTTTTTATTTAGAATCTATTTCAGTTTGTGTTTGCCAGGCAGGCAGGTCCTGTCTGGCATTTAAATTATCACGTTGTGAAAGAGAGAGCTTGTTTGTTTGCTTTTCTTTGTTTTGTTTGTCATATTTGGTTTACTCTCTCCTTTGGTGTCATTTTGTAGTCTATGTTCTGTAATGATGGCTCTTTCCGGACATCTCCTGAACTATTTGATAGTCGCGGTCTTATCTTTGTTCCATTATCGTGATCAGAAGTTAATTTATAAACTTTCATTTTTGATCCACTGAAGAGCTAAGGAAACCTTACCTAACCAAACGGTTATGTGTGCACCTAGAACCGTATTAACCATGGTCCTGCTGAACCCGGGTATGCCGTGTCTTTGCAAACAGTGTAGATCCAAATCAGTTGACTTCTGTAGAAGCCAACTAATTTGGGTCTGCACTCTTTGTCAATAAGTTTGTTAATTTGCATTAACAACCTGGATTAAGTTATCTGACTGACTGAAAATGAGAAGCGGGCGTGGCATCTTAACTTATTCAGCATGACAAGGGTTCAGGTTAGGACGACGTTTGAGGTTAGGATGACGTTTGTTGTAAAAAAAAACTTCTAAGATTTTTGCTGTTGATAATTCCAATGCGGCATTTCTGCTGCAGCTCCCGTTCGTTTGTTCATTCTATTTTCTACGAAGTAATCGTTTTGTTTTTTATTTATATCATTCACCCATTTTGGCACAGTTTGACCCAAGTCTACATTGCTTCAATATGTACAGTAAATATAGTGCATATGTAACAGTAATCAAGCGTGGGGCTTTCACTTATAATAATTAAACGCTGAAGTGGATGATAAATTGTATATGCCAGTTTCTAAAGTACACTACTGTTTCAGATATATAACTGAGCCGCATATGTAAAAAACGTATCTTCTAACATATGCTCAAAGCGAAGGCAAAAATTAGCCTGCGAATCCTTGCAGTCCACTCAGAGTCTTAGTTTTATGTTTGAAGAAACTGTGCGCCCTTAGCTATCCAATACGAGCCCAGTGAATGCGCAGTCTGATCTGAATCTTCGCTGTGCGAACATGTCCGAAAGTACATTTTCTGACGCAGCGGCTCAAATTTAATGTAATGTACCATGGGGGCTCAGATTCTCTGCTTGAGAAGCATATTTCACTATATCATAATGGCCGGAAAATCATAATGCAGCGGTAGAGGCCTAAAATTGAAATGATCTGCATCATTCTTCTCGGGGCATATGAGGACTGCAATGGTCCAAGTCAGATTCTGCAAATTAGCAGTCTGGTCAAAGTATTTTCTATTTGTTAATTGTGGAATTTATCATGTACGGCAAGAGCCTTATCAAATTGTGTGGCTTCGTTGACTAATTTCCATCTTTACCATTCGCATATGGGCCTCCCTAAGCGAAAACGTGCCTTCGAGCATGCGCAAAAATGTGCGAATTAACATCATCCTGCATTTGTGCAAAGTCTCATACGGGCATTTCCTCTCCACTGAAACATTCTTCGGTATCCATTGATTTTGTTTACGAACAGGGAAGGCCAAGCTCAGACTGTGCGGATGTGCAGGCTGATCTGGGCCTTCGCTGTCCGCATATGTCCGAAGAATGTTTTTGAGGGGCGCGGCCCATACGCACTTAAGGCATCTTTTCTCATGGCACTTGGCAATTGGAAATATCCTGGAAAAGGCCATAGCCAAGCTGGGACTATAAAAATTGTTCCTTATCAAAAGCCACCTACTGTTAACACACCTTTTTAATGACTTGTATGAGGGTTGTTTGGTATGTAAAATCTTAAGAGGTCAGGATACACTTACTAGATGCTTCGTCATTTTCGCTAGGGAGTTACTTTTTGTAACTTTTCCTATTTGCTTTACTGCATACAAAGCCATTCTTAAGGGGAATCTACTCTTAAAACAAAGAATTCTCTCAAGGGGAACTAAATCTTATCTTTTAGAGTAGACTCTTTTTCAGAAGGGTGGCAAAAAAGTTGACAGCGTTACTTCTTCCGATTGTGTATCCGTCAACTCTAAGTGTATTCGAAATTACAAAACAAATATCAGATCTACTGGATTACTTACGTGAAGAAATTTCCGTTGTATATGTACTCTCTCCAAAAGGCGACTCCCATGCCAGTTGACAGTAGTAAGCCCGTTAGTAAGGCTCCTAAAACTGGGGACCTAAAAGAGGCAAATAAAAATGCTAAATGTTCGCTTAAGAATACCCGAATATAAACTGAAGCGAATGTTAGAATTATTATGATTATGGCATTTCCTGGGTAACTGCAATTATGTTTTTGTCTACTGTCAGCATGTATTATATGGGAAAAGGAACATGTATGACTCCTTACACAGCGCATTATGTATTAATACCAGAAATTGCTACCAAAATTCACCTCAACAGACTTACACATGTGAAACAATTTTTTCCGTGCATCAAGTCATAGTCTTAAGATCAAACCGTTTGTTTAGGAATCGAATAACTGTAATGGGAGCTACTTAGAAACGTAAAATTCCTATCAAATGGTTGTCATATCATAGCTGTGGACAACTTATATCTAGTTGGAACAGTTATTCTGTATATATCTTGCTTCAGCAAATGAAGGCATTAGCTGTAAAATCCCATTACGAAAACAAATATACTGAAAATTTTACCACCAAAAAATGAAAATTTTCAGATTAAAAACTCTGATATTTTTTCTTATTTCTGCTCAAAAAACATAGATTGTGGGTACACATTAGAACCGCATCGATGAGGCGGTTCTAACGAGTACCTACAATCTATGTTTTTGAGCAGGAATAAGAAAAATAATGTGTACCCCTGTAAACCCCAGTTTTACTTTATAAAAATGGGGTTTAAGGGGGTCAAAACTATATAGGTACATTTTCGTGATGATTATACAACATAGACAAATGGTGGTAATTTCACCGGAACATTGGCAGAAATATGCATTTATTATTATTGTAGTGGCCGTTATCATTAATGGCTAAACTTGTTGTAGTCGTTAGATGAAAATGAATGAATCCTTCGAATAAGGAAACAGTATGCTTTATAACATACCGTATTTACTATAGTTATTGCATAGTTTAAATTTCGAGCCTTTAGGCTCGAACCGATTTGCAATAACCGATTTGTCGCAATAACCCTTTAGGGTCATAACTCACAGATGTCAAATGAGACTGACACACACAGTGCATACTGAACATGTATTTAATCAAGGATATCACGTTTCTTTTAATGGCTTATTGCGACAAGTGCGGCTAAATGATTGGCAAAAAAGTGTAAGCCTGGATGAGATTCGGCTATATGCGGAATGCTCTAGGTCTGAACTGTTTGCTAATAGCTCTCAGTCCAAATACATAGGGTAAATATGGTACTATGGTATAAACAACTACCAAGTGCAATGTAAAAGGGCAGAGAGCTGAGGAGTTTTCATCTTACTATTGTTTCCACACATGGCACAGTATCATAGCTCCAGCTAAGGCGCTTTTTAGAACCAAAAATTGTTGATATTTTTTTCTTATTTCTCCATGAAAACATATTGTGGGTACTCATTAGAAGCGCCTCAATGAGGCGCTTCTAATGAGTACCCACAATATATGTTTTAGTGGAGAAATAAGAAAAATATTTTTCTGATATTCCTACTTATCTGGAGATATAAAATATATTGCCAGTGCTATCTGTTCTCCTTTTATCATCTTTTGGAGTCTTTTTTATCTGGTGCTTTAAACAAAAGAGGTACATTAGCAAACTTATGTTATGATTTAATATAAAACCATTCGTCGTAACTATGTATACGCAAAAAAGCATTCATTCATTGGTTTGAAAACAAAATGGAATATTTTCGTTTTTCCCAAAGTAAAAATGGTTGCAAACTATGATGAAATTGGGGAGAAAAACTTGAAGCAGGTTTTCAACAAGTTACCCCTGTTCAAAATTTCTGAATTTTTCATTATATTGTTGTGGAGCATGAATAATTTAAAATCCATAAAGAAAAGCAAAAAATATTTTTCAATAATAAAAATATCAAAATATACTATAGAAACTGCATTGCTCAGACCCATTTTGGCCATAGAATTTATTTTACCGTAAATATTTGAAAGCAAAATAGAGAAACAGAATCGTCAAATGGTTTCTGATAAGACATTGTCAATCAGAAATCAATGTTTCATTTAGAATAAAACGCCAAGCGAAAACCGTCTTTTCGAGGGGTGTCGAAAGCGCAACACTATATGGTCAAACACATATAGATGTGTGGAACGGTTCTCCAACATTATCACAGAAACAATATAAGATTATGTATGTAGGGTTATTACAGCAGCCTGGCAAGTTCTATTTAATCGTTAACTCCTGCACGAGGAGCAACTTCTTTCGTTTTAGAGAAGATTCCTTTTCAGAAGTTGAACAGAACAATTTTATCAGAGTTGCGTCCTCTGAAAGTGTATCCATACTACTCTAATGAATAAGTTCAGAAAGTGCCACAATACACTTCTCGCATGACGTGGACCAAATGTTAATGGCGGTTGCAGTTATCGAATGTCTTTTGATGACATTAAATGGCAAAGTTAATTAATGACAACAAGTGGTGTGCTGTAAAAACACGTTTATTATTTTTTAAATCATTTCTCTTTCAAGTATGTCTTTTTTTATTTGTTATCACAACATTTTGTTTGATTTTAATTTAGGATTAATTGCTTGATATAGTGTTAACATTTATGCTTTCACATTGAAAGGAATTAATCTCTAGTTATTTGAACTACGTCCCCAGATATGAGAACATTTTTATCCCTTCTCTTGCTGAACACGACATGCCCTGTCTTAGCAAACAGTGTAGATCCAGATCAGTTGGCTTCTTCAGAAGCAGATCAGTTGGCTTCTTCAGAAGCCAACTGATCCGGATCTGCATTGTTTGTTATTAAATATATGAATTTCTATCAACTATCCGGATCAAGTGATCTGATTAGCTGACAATTAGAAGTGGGCGTGGCATCTTAATTTATTCAGCAAAGCAAGGGTCAAAGAGACGGGATACACATGGTACATTTTATGCTTCTTTGTACACGGCAGACAATTCCGAGATTTTCCGTTTCTCTTCTCGCACAGCAAGTACCTTCTGGAATGGGATCTACGATAAAAGAAAAGAATGTTCCCCTTCTTTCCTTTTAGTGTAAGCCCTTATCAGACGAATTGCAATAACAATATTGACTAAGTTGTCTACATAATTATGATTAACGTAATTCTGTTATAAAATGTAATTTATATCTGTCCTTGCCTTCATTTGTAGATAGATATAACACAATAAGGGAAGAATAGTAATTAGTATTATTAGATATTTGACTGTACAGACGAGCGCGCAATCCGATCTTGGACTTCGCTGTTTGCATGGATACTCCAGAATATATCACTGTATAAAAAGCCTTTATCTGATTGTGTGGCTTTGTTTGCTCGTCTGAATATTCATTACGAAAACACGCCTATTCAAATATCCTGAAAATTTCACCACCAAAAAATGATCTTTTTAGATAAAAAATTCTTATATTTTTCATAGTTTTGCTCAAAACACAGATTGCGGATACTCGGTGAGGCGGTTCTAACGAGTACCCACAATCTATGTTTTTGAGCAGGAATAAGAAAAATAATATCTACCCCTGTAAAGCCCAGTTTTACTATATTAAAGTGGGATTTAAGGGTGTCAAAATTATATATGTATGTTTTCGTGATGTACTGTTTGGATTTGGCCAAAAAGTCTTCTTTTCTAATATATTTAGCCTTTACTATCCTCTAAATAAGTAAAGCAGACGATAAACTGATGATTTTTTCCCCAGAAAAAAAGGCTTTGCCATTTCATACAAATTGTCTCTTATCGCCTAAGGCGACAATTTGCATAAAACGTCAAAGCTTATTTGCAAAAATGACTTTTAAAATCACAAGCAGATGACAAAACAGACGACAATTGCTGTGATTGGCAGTTTAAGGGTTAAGTAGTTGCGATCATGGTACCTAAGCCGTAATCCAAACTCATAAATCCATAAACGAATGACGAATCAGAATGTTCAGTCCAACAGACATGTCCCACAGAATAAAGGGTGTAATCAGGCGTCCGCAGATAGTAAGCATTACTTGGTAAGCAAGCTTCGCCCACTATGCCCATAGGCCTGATCGAAGGAAATATCGCTAGAAGCGTATGCCCGGGATTTGGGATGTCTACTTATGGCGCGTCACTGGCAAAAACATCAGAAACAATTCTGGAAACTGCCACATTGTAGGAATTGACCAGATCATGATGTCTCCCATAGAACTTCTTAAGTGTTGCTACCAGTTTGGTTTTTTGATACCCCTGGCTCAACAACTTTGTAGTGAGTAATTTCCCACGCTTCATGAAGTCCTGATAATTTGAACAGGCTCTGGCATAACGGATTAACTGTGAAACGTAAATGCTGTTGCAGAAGGGATATTACTGCTCAGGAATGGAAAGTTAACAACGGGAAAATTGTAGTCATCCCTTTTGTCGTAAAGCCTAGCAGTAAGGTTTCCATTGTCAATGTAGAGATAACAATCCAAGTATGAGGAGGAGGCTGCAGTCTCCGTTGTTTCATTTATTTCAAGTTCACGTGGATAGATGAATTCTAAATACTCTGCAAATTTTGTGTTTTTCAGAGACAATACATCATCTATATATCTGTAGGTGAAATTGAATTGTTGTGCTAGGTGTTTCTTGCCGGCTTGGAGGAAACTTTGTACAAACTCCGCCTCATACGAGTATAAACACAAGTCGGCAAGTAACGGTGCACAGTTATTACCCATCGGTATGCCGATTGTTTGCTGAAATATCTGTCCGCCGAACTCCACATAAATATTGTCGATTAGATATTCCAGTATCTTTATGACATCTGCATCTGAGTATTTTTGTGGCGCATCAGAGTGATCCCGAACGAAGTATGTGTCTTTGTAGCCAATGACAACATACTGAAATCTTGTGGAAGGAACACTGGTTAATAATTTCCTTTAATTTAGATTTCAATTTATCATGAGGAATAGTAGTGTAAAGAGTAGAGAAATCAAAAGATTTTATATTGTTGATGGAGCAAAGAGATTGTGCCTTTAGGTTTTCTAAAAGCTCTTTGGAGTTTTTCAGGATCCACATCTGATTTACAACACTTCTGGCATATGCAGTGTCACAATACTTCTGAAAGTCTTCTTTTACTGCGGTAAGAATTCGTGTTAGAATCTGAGAAAGAGGCTTGGTTGAGCACTTAGCTGAACCCGCAATATATCTCTGCTTGTACGGATTCTTGTGAAGTTTAGGAATCCAGTACAGTTTGGGAAGGTCAATATCTTCCTCTGGGAAGGAAATTCCGAATGTCAGCATCACCGAATGGTGGTTTTGTAGAATTTCTTCCTTGGACATAGCAGTATGATTATATGTAGGGTTTCCGGTCAAGCTCTTTCATTAAGCAGTTTATATAGTGTGTTTTGCAAACAAACACAATGTTGTTAGATGTCTTGTCGGCTGGAACAACGACAAACTTCTCATGGATTTCAGCTAACTCAGCAGCAACATCTGGATCACCAAACACCGATTCATGTCGGCGAGACATGGTTCTGCTGAGTACTGAGACACGTCTGTTTACCAAGGACATTACCGATTAACATATGATTTCTCGGGTCGATTTTCCGCCGTATTTTACAATGCAGGCGACTTTTGTGTCGTATTTGTATAAAACTAGTTTAGCCCGTCAGTATTTGTTCATGCTGACTCTCCTATTAGACGGTTTTTCTATTGCATTTCTTCTCTTATTTTTTGTATGTGGGTTTTTCGGTTATTGCAGCCACTGACGTTGTTTCTTCTCACTGTTTGCTCCCTTTTTTGTGCCTCATGACTTATATATATGTTAATGAATGAATGAATGACTGAATTAAGTACAAGAGATATGTTAGACGAAATTTTATATTTCGCTAGCTTTACTAACCGGTTTCATGACAAAAGTCAATTTTCAAACCCGCTTATAAAGATACACAGATATACAGATGTATATATGAAAATATCTCCGGTTTGCATTGAAGTACACGAAGCTCCTGGGAGCACAGTCCTTCCTTTTAAAGTAGGGATCTGAGTACTTGAAGGCAAACGGAAGGTTGTTTCCCTTGTAAATTCCGCGGATAATCTAGCAAGCATATCAATTCGTTTTACCGAGTAGAAGTTTAGTTCTGTACTTACATGTACATAACGATCAGAAATAAGGGTGATATCACGTAGAACTGCATATCATTGGCTAAATACCATGTCCAACCCATGCACTGAAATTGAAGATTGAATTTGCAACAGACAATACTGGTGAACCAAAGAGAGAGGGGATTTTCCTTTTAATAGATTTTTTTTTGTTGAAGTAGAGATGGTGTGCGAGAAGGCATACAGGAAGTCACGCTGAAAAACTGAACATTTTCAGATGAAAAACTCTGATATTTTTCCTATTTCTGCTCAAAACATAGATTGTGGGTACTCGTTAGAACCGCCTCGACGAGGCGGTTCTAATGAGTACCACAATCTATGTTTTTGAGCAGAAATAAGAAAAATAATATATACCCCTGTAAATGGTGATGGAGATGGTGTGCGAGAAAGCATACAGGAAGTCACGCTGAAAAACTGAAAATTTTCAGATGAAAAACTCTGATATTTTTCCTATTTCTGCTCAAAACATAGATTGTGGTACTCATTAGAACCGCCTCGTCGAGGCGGTTCTAATGAGTACCACAATCTATGTTTTTGAGCAGAAATAAGAAAAATAATATATACCCCTGTAAACCCCAGTTTTACTTGTTGAAAAATGCGGAATATCTATGAAATCTAGTACCCTGAATTATTTAGACCTGTCAAGCAAAAATGTGTCTTCGAGCATGCCCAAAATGCACAGATTCAGATTCCATTACGAAAACATACCTATATAATTTTGACCCCCTTAAATCCCACTAGTAAAACTGGGGTTTACAGGGGTATACATTATCTTTCTTATTTCTGTTCAAAAACATAGATTGTGGGTACTCGGCGAGGCGGTTCTAACCAGTACCCACAATCCATGTTTTGAGCAGAAATATGAAAAAAGATATCAGAATTTTTATCTGAAAACTCAGTTTTTGGAGGTGAAATTTTCAATATACTTGAATAGGCGTGTTTTCGTAATGACCCCACGCAAGCGTAAAGTCTTATCCGCGCATTAACTCTCCATCTATACATTCTGTGGGGTCCAATGGTTCTGTTAGCGGACATGGAAAGCCCTGATTAAACTATGCGGATGCCCAGGTTGATCTAGGTCTTTGCTATCCGCATTAGATCGAAGACAAGTTTACGCATTGTGCGGCCTGTATAAAGTGTTCCTGAAAGATGACAATTCTCGAATCGTTAACAACAGAATCTAATTCGAGTAGGCAGGAAATATGTT
The DNA here is from genome assembly GCA_964016985.1 of Anodontia alba. Taxonomy (NCBI): domain Eukaryota; kingdom Metazoa; phylum Mollusca; class Bivalvia; order Lucinida; family Lucinidae; genus Anodontia; species Anodontia alba. Next base: position 45,136,707 of record OZ024836.1, read on the forward strand.
TTGAAATTGTGATATGAATTTTATATAAGCAGGTTTGACAGCGATTGCAAGTGTTTTTTTTGATGTGGTAGTTAATTAATATATACTCTATCTCTATATATATTTAACAATTATGTAAGTTAAAGATAAGTTTGGGTAACATCTGCCACCTTTTTGGGAAAGGGTTGTAACTCTACTAGCCATCTGTATTTTTTGCGGCTGTTAAATTGTGTTTGTCAGTCTTTCCTTTTGATGTTGAGAACTTGATGTGGATCTGATTGTATCAGTTCCTGAGTTCACTTATTCACTTTGTATACTTCATATTTAGCACAAACATCATATTATTGCATAAAAAGCAGTGTCGCACGTTATTGACAGCCGTGCATTAACCGGCGAAAAGCCATGTATTAACAAAGCAATTCAAGCGCTCTTAATGCACGGCTACGCAACTTTCAATATGATCGTACCGGGGCCACAGATTTGCTGCCGTTACGAGATGTGTACTCCCCGGCCCTAGAACGAGCGTAGTCCGCGGAAATTGCTTTCGCAAAACATCGGTGAAAAGGCGAAACAAAATAGTGCAAGAAATAACACGAAATGTAGCATATGTTTTCAGTTTTTATGCAATAATAGCGATCGAACATGGTTTTTCAAAGCATTAACATTCGCCAGGTCCCTAAGGAGGTGTTGAAAACCGAGGCCGGAGGCCTGTTTTCAACACCTCTCTCGGGACCCGGCGAATGTTAATGCATTAAAAACCATGTTTGATCCCTATATTGAATTTTCAGAAATTCATTGCATTTGATTAGTTATATATTCTGCTACACAACTAACCTCGTTTTGTCAAGTTCAGACAAAACTGAACTGTTTCAGTCAGAATATATCTCAGTCAGTTATTTACGGATTTTACCCTTGCGTTAAGCATGAAGGCGATGATCAGTTCATATTTAATGATGTATTCAGTTCATATTTAATGATGTATCAAACAATGATGGTCATCTCGTTTACTCTGAACCAAATCAAAAACGGCAGAGTACTTGTTATGGAGACGTATTTGGTGACAATTTTGGGATTTCGCTCTTATTTCTCCATAAAGTATATGTTGTTGTACTTATTAGAAGTGCCTAGCCGAGGCGCGCCTAGGCACTTCTAATGAGTACAACAACATATGATTTTGTATGGAGAACTGGAGAAAATTATCCCAGAATTATCACCATATACTCCACCATAACAATTTCTCTGAACAAGTATCTGTACCTGATTATCGAGATTTACAAGATTGTTCACATAAAGCAGGTTTGTCCACCAACTTTTCTTACAGTTTTCAGCTGTTGTTATAGAGCTCGGCCACATCGGCCCAGAACCTAGGTACTTGTACAAGCACGAGAATGCCATCAAAACGAACATGTATATGGGCGTCAGACTGAAAATTTTAATAAGATACAAACCGCTAAATCACGTTACTGCAGTAATTGCATTTGTCTACATTTCAATATTAGACATTTAAGAATGAATTCAGACAATAATTGTATTTTCTACATTTCAGTATTAGACCTTTAAGCATGTATTCATACAGAAATTGTATTTTCTACTGTATTAGACATTTAAGCATGAATTCAAACATTAAATTATTTTCTACATTTCAGTGTTAGACTTTTAAGCGTGAATTCATACAGTAATTGTATTTTCTACATTTCAGTATGTATTATACCTTTACATTAAGAAAACACGCCTATTCAAATATATTGTAGTCTCATCAGCAAAAACTGAAAGCTTTCAGATAAAATTCTGATATTTTTCATATTTCTGCTCAAAACGTAGATTGTGTGTACTCGTTAGAACAACCTCGCCAAGGCGGTTTTAACGAGTACCCAAAATCTATATTTTTGAGTAGAAATAAGAAAAATAATGTATACCCCTGTAAACCCTAGTTTTACCATATAAAAGTGGGGTTCATGGGGGTAAAAATTATATGTTTTCGTGATGAGCATGAATTCATAGTATTTGTTTTTTCTGCATTTCAGTAGTAGACATTCAAGCCTGAACTCATACAGTAACTAAATTTTCTATGTTTCTATGTTAGACAATTAAGCATAAATTCATGCAGTAATTTATTTTGTTTTCCATTTCAGTATAAGACCTTTAAGCATGAACTCATAGAAAGGGGTAAATGCTCACATTCTGCCAAGCAGGCGCATGTGTTCAGTGGGAGAATGTCGTACGCTTATCATATACATCCAAAAGCTGAATTTTTAAATGACGTAATTAATCGGATTGTATAAAGGGGAATCAACTCACTTTTTGACATCCTTCTTACAACGGCTCTACTCTAAAATTATGTCCTTGTAGACGAAACCCCTTTTCAGCACAGCCTTGGTGTATAGGAAAACAAACAGGAAGCCATTAATATTGCCTGCCTTATAAAATGGCAGAAAACCTACCAGGCGTATCCAACCAGTCCCTTACATTGATTACTGTATAATCAGTTTACCTACCGCCAAAATCGATGAAAATAATAGTAGATTTGGCCTTCCAATGTAAATTTCTTCTTCTTTTTGGCTGTATCTTTGAGGTGAAGCCAGGTTAAGAGGAACGCACTGGTAATAAATAAATAATCCTCAATGTGAGAAAACTGTTCAATTTGCGCAGGCTGTCTTCGGCCTTCGTTGCCCGCTCATCACGAAAACATGCCTATATAATTTTGACCCCCTTTAACCCCGCGTTAATATAGTAAAACTGGGGTTTACAGGGGTATAAATTAATTTTCTTATTTCTACTCAAAAACATATATTGTGAGTACTCGTTAGAACCGCCTCGTCGAGGCAGTTCTAACAAGTACACACAATCTATGTTTTGAGCATAAATATGAAAAATATCAGAATTGTTTTATCTGAATTTTGTTTTTAATTTTGCGGTGGTGAAATTTTCAATATATTTGAATAGGCGTGTTTTCGTAATGTACTTGTAAAAGCACACTGATGGACACACTGGTAAGTGTTTTTATATATAAAAATATAAGTGAAGAAACTCAGGAAATGTCACAATCGTAAAGCATAGCTTTCCTGGGGCTTCAAAAGAAGGAGAGATGAGGAACAAATAATAACAAAACAAACGTCACATATGAAACCACAAAGCTGCAATGTCATAAATTTTTATACACATGTTTCTCACGTTCTGATTCGAACACAATCTATGTCAAGAAAAATATCGTTTTGCATGAGGTCAAACTTACCTACACATTGTGATATATGATGAGCAACGCACGAAAGGGCTCTAATGTGATTTGCGGACAACGCAGGCCCCGATCAGCCTGCGCGTAAGCGCAGTCTGATCTTGGCCTTCGTTGTCCGCCTACAGAATCAATAGATACCGTAGTATATGTCGAGAAACAGAAAATGTCCAGATTAGACTGCACAGATGTGCACGGTGACCTGGATGTATATTTCCGCAAAATGCATAACGTTCAATTTTGTGCGTTGCGTGTTATATATAAAACCAGAATGTGAGAAAAATATACTCTAGTAAATTCGCGGTCTAACCAGTGTCTTTTCTAGGCGGTCTGTGGATCTGAGTCGAAACTAGGCACATATATCATAAAGTATTTTTTCTCATGTTGTGAATCGTTCGGGCCGAAAAGTCAGAAAACGTACCTACGAACATATGCGCTCAGCGAAGATCCTCATCATCACGAAAACATGCCTATATAATTTTGACCCCCTTAAACCCCACTTTTATATAATTAAACTGGGGTTTGCAGAGGTATACATTATTTTTCTGATTTCTGCTCGAAAACATAGATTGTGGGTACTCGTTAGAACCGCCTCGCCGAGGCGGTTCTAACGAGTACCTACAATCTATGTTTTGAGCAGAAATATGAAAATATCAAAGTTTTTCATATGAAAATTTTCAGTTTTTTGGAGGTGAAATTTACAATATATTAGTATAGGCGTGTTTTCGTAATGATTGGGCGCATTTTAGATAGCCAAGGTTGCAAACTTTCTTCATGTAGGCAACAATGACTCTGTACAGACATCGCAGGTTGATTTGAGTCTGCGCTGTGCGCACATGACAGAACGTACGTTTTCTCACGCTGCGGCTCTTTTTTCGTGACGTGATATAAAATAAAAAATCTACATGAATGGTTGTCCTAATATTTCTTCTCCAGTGTTGGGAATTATTTTGCAGGCATATACATACATGTATATATATATATGATCATATCTTTCTGAGAGAGAGAGAGAGAGAAAGAGAGAGAGAGAGAGAGAGAGAGAGAGAGAGACAGAGACAGACAGACGGAGAGAAAGAGAGAGAGGAAGGGAATGTCGCATTTGGTCGGTCGGTAGATCGGCTAACGGTTTTCAATCTTTTAGACTTTTATCAAAAGATGGATGTATAGACAGATCAATGATCAGTGAATCGACAGATAGGTAGAAGGTAGATAAGAGAGAGAGAGAGAGAGAGAGAGAGAGAGAGAGAGAGAGAGAGATAGAGAGAGATATTCTTGTTTATCTATTGTTTCGTATACATTTAACGCAGTTTGTTTCTATAGCACGCACTGTCTGAGAAATTTTGAGGAATTTGCATATATGCATTATGCAATTAGTAGGCTCTACTTCAATACTATTTAGACAGCTTCGCGTTACTTGTACTGCTCTCAGGTTACCTAGCAACGACAAAAATAGATAATATTTCACTTCGTTTTATTTTACCGAAATGGGATAACAAACTGCCAGTTACAGGCTGCGAAATATCATGTACTGTTGTTGTACATGTAGAAGTCAGTTCAATATTGCTTATCTGTTTCGTAACAAAATTAAACCCTTCTCTTGCTGAACACGGCATGCCCTGTCTTAGCAAACAGTGTAGATCCAGATCAGTTGGCTTCTTAAGAAGCCAACTGATCTGGATTTGCACTGTTTGTCATTAAATATGTGAATTTCTATCAAAAACCCGAATCAAGTAATCTGATTGGCTGGAAATTAGACGTAGGCGTGGCATCTTAATTTAATCAGCAAGGCAAGGGTTAAACGGTGTTGTCAACGGCCATTATTAACCTTACATTTTATAAGGGAGTCCCCATGCTTGTCAGGGTAGAATCGATAATCTCCAATTGTCCGAAGAATCTTATGAATGACGTTAAATCAATTTTTGACTGTTATATTGTGACTATTTACATGTTTGCGGTAATTAGAAAGGCACTCATAACTGCAGATTTTGATTTAACTGTAAATGTCGTTTCTTTTTCATCTATTACCTACCCTACAGTAAGGCGAAAATTACGCATTCGCTCTTTCAGTTGCTTATATTTTGGCTAAAGTTTATAACTTCAGCTTAAATTCTTGTGCTGCATAAATCATACAATTTTGCTAAAGAGATTTGTTTGTGGTATACAACACGGCACTGGTGTATTCCAATTTATTATCATTTTGCATAATGTCCAAATGTCGAGTAAAATGACCACTTAATAATACGCATAGCTCCAGGAAAGAGGAATATCCATAAACAAGTGTGCGGCAAAGCAAAGAAGAAGTCATAAAGTTGTCCCCCATGTGAAAATGGCGGCAAAATCTTTATATGTATCCATTCAGGTTTAATATGCGCTCAGGCCTTGTCTGCATGACGTTTCTAGAATGTTTTAACATCATGTTAACAATTCATTGTCCTATATTCACTTTTGCGTGCAAGAGCTATTTGGCGAACTTGTAAATCAATTTGCATTCCTTTGAGAATGCCCCAGAACATCAGAAATTTCTAAAACAGGATTTTATTTTCCCAAATACATCAGAAATTTCATTGAAATGGACTGAGAACATTTAAAGCACACTGGATTTTATTAATGAAGCACTTTGCATCAGGAATAGGGACACTCCAAAGCTGTTTAAGTGACAATAACCAATCGTATACATCTGTATTTCAGTTAAGTAGCAAATGTCAACACGAAACTAGATTGATTTCTCGGACAGCAAGGAAGGACATATCTGGTAGGTTAAATTTATCTGGATATCTCGGTTTACTGATATTATTGTATACTCGTAAGCAAAAAACTAGACATGTGACCTCGCTAAGGGGCGGGGTATGCACACTGAAAGATTGATTCGGCGGAACGTCCGAAGAACTTTTTTTCGCAACGCGGCTGACGTGTCTTCGTAGTCTGATCAGGACTTTTTATTACAGACATGCCTATACGAAATGTATACTTTTAAATACGGCTTTAAATTACAAAAACACGCCTATTCAAATAAACTGAAAATTTTACAGCCAAAAAAGACAAATTTTCAGATAAAAAATTCTGATATTTTTAACATTTCTGCTCAAAATATAGATAGTGGGTACTCGTTAGAACCGCCTCGCAGAGGCGATTCTTACGAGTACCCACAATTTATGTTTTTTTTAGCAAAGTAAGACAAATAATGTATGCACTATATGAAAAAGGAGTTTAAGGGGGTCAAAATTATATAAGCGTGTTTTCGTGATGGGTACGCCATCTTTTCAACAAAATATTGAACAGATCTTTTTTCTTATTTCTCCAAAAAAAAAAAAACAAAAAAAAAAACATACAATGACGTGGGCAACAGACCATATGCTTTTTGAGAAAAATTAAGGAAAAAATATCTTGATACATTTCTTAGCTAGAGTTATGTTAGCCATATCATTTTACCATATATTTGTAAACAAGGAATGTTAATCAAATTAAGACATACTTTTGCATTAAAAAAAGGTTACGAGACGCAACAAACAAATTGAAAGGCTAGTTTAGAACTGTAAAACTCTGGAAATCTTATTAACTAGTAGATTCCTACTTATCCTGCTTTCGCTATATATGATGGAGGAACATGGAGTTACACGATATATAGGCTTGTTAACGTAATTCACTGTCCTCTTACAGGATAACTGGATACTCCAGTTTATAGTCTACCAAAATATTTCTGCTCAAAAACATGAATTGTGTGTACCCGTTAGAACCACCTCGAGACGATTCTAGCGAATACCCACAATCTATGTTTTGAGAAGAAATATGAAAAATATCAGATTTTTTATCTAAAAACTTTCAGTTTTTGGTGGTGAAATTTTCAATATATTTGAAAAGGCGTGTTTTTGTAATGTAAGACCTATTACATGTTTCCTCCTGTGCCGTAATTTTAAGGGGTAATAGATACATTTTCAGGGGTAGGTAACTCAATCCAAATTGTTTTGTATCCCTTTTGAAAAGGGACCAACTCTGAAAGGAGCCGGCCTCGGCGGTTCAGTTGGATGTGCGTCCAGCTGGTGATCAGGAGGTTGCGTGTTCGACCCCCGCCGGGTCGGCAACATTCTTTCGTGAAATATTTTCTACGGTCATTCTCTTCCATCCGCTGATTCAAGAAGGGTAGTTGTCAGTTTCTGGCGGAAGAATGTGCACAATACTGGTTAACCACTTAGAGGACTAAGTCTGCCCAGTAAACATGTGGTTAGGTTAGCTGACCGCGCTCGATATGAACCCACTGGGTTGACTGAGCCGTAAAACCTCAACACAAACAAACAAACAAACTCTAAAAAGAACAAATTTGATCCCTAAGAACACAAAATACTCTCCTTTTACAGTAGGTACCTTTTCAAAGTGGGATGTGGTGTACATACATCTAAGCAAGTAGTCTAAAAAAGTGCAAAATGGCGCAAAGTATTGATTAATTAAACAGCAATGTAATAAAAATGCTGCGCCGTGTATGGTAAATCTTTTCTTGCGTCATGTTCCTGAACTGGTACTCGAACTAGCTGGATGAGTGGAAAACGATGTAGAGCCTAATAAGACGACACACTCTGTTGCATTGGTATTGGATTACATTGTTTGCTCAGGCCTGCCTATCCGAATATTCAGAGTAAATTCTGTAAAAATAATGCACAACACGCGAAAAGGGCCTTTATGTTATCTGGTTTAAACAACACCATTATTTATTGTCATATTCTACAAACATACAAGAAATTTACGGATCTGTCTGTAAGCATAAAGCTAATGTATGTCATTTTCTGATTCATATAATAATACACAACATAGACGAATGGTTGATAACTGGAAACATATTCAGGAAAAATATACTGAGAGAGAGATTTACAACTCCATGAGTGAAACAGATTTTTTTCCTCATCCCTTCCAGGTACGTAGTGCAGCATTGGAGACCATCACGAAAACATACCTATATAATTTAGACCCCCTTAAACCCCACTTTTATATAATAAAACTGGGGTTTACAGGGGTATATATTATTTTTCTTATTTCTGCTCAAGACATAGATTGTGGGTACTCGTTAGAACCGCCTCGGCGAGGCGGTTCTAACGAGTACCTACAATCTATGTTTTGTGCAGAAATATGAAAAATATCTGAGTTTTTTATCTGAAAATTTTCAGTTTTTGGAGGTAAAATTTTCTATATATTTTAATAGGCGTGTTTTCGTAATGACAAAGTCTACTATGGAAAAAAACAAAACAAAAAAACAAAAAAAAACACAAAAAAACAACAACAACAACAACAACAAAAAACAACAACAAAAAAGCAACAACAAACAAACAAAACAAAACAAAACAAAAAACAACAACAAACAAGAGCTGTCGGAGGACAGCGAGCTCGCCTGCTGGGTACATTTTATATTGTAACATTTTTATCATTAAGCCATATAATATAGGTCACACTGACCTAGATGTATTTGTATGTAAATCATTTTGTCACTTAGATATAATAATCCAGGTATGACAATTCTCCATGAAATAGTAATAAAAATAAAAGGCAAAATCACTGAAGCATGAAATATAGGTCACAATGACCTAGATATAGTAAGTGGTCATTCATTGGGTCACTTGGAACTAATATCCCTGGTGTGACATTTATCCAACAAATATTCAAGATATAAGGCAAAATCACTGAACCATGAAATATAGGTCACACCAACAGAGATATATTTTGACGTCAATAATCGGGTCACAAGGAACTAATATCCCAGGTGTGACATTTATCCAACAAATAGTATTCAAGATATGAGGCAAAATCACTGAACCATGAAATATAGGTCACAATGACCTAGATATAGTAAGTGGTCATTCATTGGGTCACATGGAAGTAATATCCCTGGTGTGACATTTATCCAACAAATAGTATTCAAGATATAAGGCAAAATCACTGAACCATGAAATATAGGTCACACCAACAGAGATATATTTTGACGTCAATAATCGGGTCACAAGGAACTAATATCCCAGGTGTGACATTTATCCAACAAATAGTATTCAAGATATAAGGCAAAATCACTGAACCATAAAATATAGGTCACACCAACAGAGATATATTTTGACGTCAATAATCGGGTCACAAGGAACTAATATCCCAGGTGTGACATTTAACCAACAAAAAGTATTCAAGATATAAGGCAAAATAACTGAACCATGAAATATAGGTCACACCAACAGAGATATATTTTGACGTCAATAATCGGGTCACAAGGAACTAATATCCCAGGTGTGACATTTATCCAACAAATAGTATTCAAGCTATAAGGCAAAATCACTGAACCAAGAAATATAGGTCACAATGACCTAGATATAGTAAGTGGTCATTCATTGGGTCACATGGAACTAATATCCCAGGTGTGACATTTATCCAACAAATAGTATTCAAGATATAAGGCAAAACCACTGAACCATGAAATATAGGTCACAATGACCTAGATATAGTAAGTGGTCATTCATTGGGTCACATGGAACTAATATCCCAGGTGTGACATTTATCCAACAAATAGTATTCAAGATATAAGGCAAAATCACTGAACCATGAAATATAGGTCACAATGACCTAGATATAGTAAGTGGTCATTCATTGGGTCACATGGAAGTAATATCCCAGGTGTGACATTTATCCAACAAATAGTATTCAAGATATAAGGCAAAATCACTGAACCATGAAATATAGGTCACACCAACAGAGATATATTTTGACGTCAATAATCGGGTCACAAGGAACTAATATCCCAGGTGTGACATTTATCCAACAAATAGTATTCAAGCTATGAGGCAAAATCACTGAACCATGAAATATAGGTCACAATGACCTAGATATAGTAAGTGGTCATTCATTGGGTCACATGGAACTAATATCCCAGGTGTGACATTTATCCAACAAATAGTATTCAAGATATAAGGCAAAATCACTGAACCATGAAATATAGGTCACAATGACCTAGATATACTAAGTGGTCATTCATTGGGTCACATGGAACTAATATCCCAGGTGTGACATTTATCCAACAAATAGTATTCAAGATATAAGGCAAAATCACTGAACCATGAAATATAGGTCACAATGACCTAGATATAGTAAGTGGTCATTCATTGGGTCACATGGAACTAATATCCCAGGTGTGACATTTATCCAACAAATAGTATTCAAGATATAAGGCAAAATCACTGAACCATGAAATATAGGTCACAATGACCTAGATATAGTAAGTGGTCATTCATTGGGTCACATGGAAGTAATATCCCAGGTGTGACATTTAACCAACAAAAAGTATTCAAGATATAAGGCAAAATCACTGAACCATGAAATATAGGTCACAATGACCTAGATATAGTAAGTGGTCATTCATTGGGTCACATGGAAGTAATATCCCAGGTGTGACATTTATCCAACAAATAGTATTCAAGATATAAGGCAAAATCACTGGACCGTGAAATCTAGGTGACCTTGACCGTAAAATGTAGGTCACCATGACCTTCACTCTCTTACACTTAAACTGATGTCACATAGTTAGCTGATGTATAACCAGTTGTGTCTATAACCTGTAGGCATATAAGATTTTACAAATGTGTCCTAGATTTTGACCCCTAGCCCCACCCCAAGGCCCACCCTGAGGTATGAACCCAGGGGTATGTTCTTTTGGAATCTCAGAAGACTCGCCCAGGTACCCAAATTCTAAATATGAATGCTCTATGAGGAGTGAAAGTCAAGATATAAGAATTTGAAAAACTTTAACACAGTATTACAAAGGTGTCCTAGATTCTGACCCCTAGCCCCACCCAGGGGCATGAACCCAGGGGTTTATTCTCTTGGAATCTCAGAAGACCCTCCAAGGTACCTAAGTTCCAAATTTGATGCCTCTGTGAGGAGTGACTGTTGAGATATAAGCATTTGAAAAACTTTAACACAGTGTGACGGGAACGGGAACGCAAACGCAAACGCAAACGCAAACGCAAACGCAAACGTGGACGACCGGGGTGACTACAATAGCTCTCCTTGTACTTCGTACAGGCGAGCTAAAAAACTGACACTGTAGCAATACATTTGTTCTCTTTGTGTCAATTTACTTAGGCAGAAGGCAATAATTTGTTCATATTTCTGTCCATAAACTTGTCCGCTGCACAACATTCTGAAAGAAAAGCGACTCGTGTGCAACCGTTCAGATACTAAGTAACAAAGATAGAGTAGAGTATTAGATATAGCCTGCTCTCTAACTCATGGGAGGGGGTGTGGGTGGGTAATTTTGGTACAGGTGTGCGAGCCAGCATTTCGAAACCTACCCCATTCATATACCTGGCCTTTGAAAAAACGGACCCATTCATATACTTGATCATCCGAAATGTTGACCTATTCATATACTGCCCAGTGATTTTTATACTCATTTATTGCTGGTAGTTAGACAAATATAGCAGTCAATTCATTGAATACCAAGAGAACAAGCAGCCTCGGTAAAAAAATCTCTGAGCGAAAAATATACGCATAATGGATTGTCAGAAAAGTGGGGCCTTTCACACAGAATCAAGAAAAATCGGGTCAATCATATACCTTTTTGTTGAAAAAAAAGGGGGCTAATCATGTACCTGGCAGCGCTGAAAAGGAGGGCTATTCGGCACGCACATCCGTACTATGCCATATATAGAAAGTTACCCACCACGCACCCCACCCCCGCAAGCTCTCTAATAGGGAGATGGGTTGTCATTGCACACGATGTATTGTCTACTTAAATCGATCGAGAATAGAACTGAAACAGAATACAAAACAACCGATTCCTTTCGATGAGCAGCTAGGAATGGTGATAATTGTAATTAAGTACTTAATAATGGTCAGGACACATTGTGTGTTATTGAATGAGCAGATAAATAAAGGAGTTAATGGCTGGGGCTGCGTCTACATAATTGATTTGTTGAGTAAAGATGAACTCTTATACGTTCTGGAATAAAGCCTCATTTATGTAATTTGTGGACAACACAAACCCTGATCAGACAGCGCAAAAGCACAGGCTGATCTTGGCCTTCGTTGTACGCTTACAGACTCAGTAGATACTGTAGTATTTGTCGACGAACAAAAAATGCCCAGTGTGATCTAGACCTATTTTGTCCGCAAGATGCATACGGGCCCTTTCCATGTGTTGCGCATCAAATGTAAATGAGTATATGTACTTGTGGGAATTAGCAGTTTTTTCCAGTGCAGTTAGGTTTCTGTAATTAGCTCAGCAATTTGTAAATTAAATAAAGCAAAATAATGTCCATTGTTCCAACATTTAGCTAAGTCAGCCTAATGTTTATTACTATCTTGTAGTAGCAACAAATACGTTTACTCATGGGAAGATCCAAGTTCTAGAATAGTCCTGGGATTTAGCCCACATTATAATAATAGTGTTGTATTTTGAACAGCAACCACCGGTGTCAGACATCACTGGCGCACTGTGTATTTTAGCCCTTCGCAAATCGCACAGGATATAATGTTGTTTTTCTTTGAGCGCGTCTCGTTGAAATGTCATGGATACTTCAGGGAATATTCTTGCATTTGTGGCGCCGATAATTTTAGCAAATAGTGCCATAAAATCAGAATGAATGACCAGATAAATTAACAGTAATGCTCTGGTTCAATTATGCTATAGCCTGTGGAAATATCGTGTAATTCCAGTACTTGTACCTAACAGATTCGTTTTTGTCCAAATTAAAACTATTTGCGTGGAAAAATTCCTTAAGTCTATAAACGCTTAGAGCTTGTCCATGTTACAAACATATTTCGGGAATGGTTATACGACTAGGAGAGTGATCTCTGTCAGAATTATTTCACCTCCAGTTTGAAAAGCGGTCTGCTCAAGAAAGGACAGAATTTCTTCCCAGGGTGAGCAATTTGTTTCTGTTTAGAGTAGAATCCTTTTCATTAGAGGCTTGGTGTGCAGACAAGTAAGGTTAGTACTTATAAAGTTGTCTTCCTTGTAACAAATGACGTCCAAATTATCAATGGTATCCAGGAGCCCTTTAGTAAAATGCCTAGTTTTTTAATGGCCTTATTTCATCATTCTGTTGTATGCCTGTACATTATAGCATAAACAAGAACGTAAGCAATTAGACGGAGAAAACCAAGGTCTGTGTTCTTCAAACCCACAGAGACTGTGTGAAACTGGAGATGTATTTGACAAAGAACATATGTCTCGCCAACAGCATTAGTACACATGCAGAAAATTTACGCATATGAAATATGTATCACCAATGTATTTTAACTCGTGCTTGTTCTCTGCACGTTGTTTGATGGTGCATGTTACTTGTACCACGTTCCCTGGTTCCAAGGTTTTGTTTTAAGAAATTGAGAGGACATGAATTTTATATGAAAAATCTGTGAACAGTCTATTCGTTAACAATGAGAATAGTTTTGTCTTTCGCTCTCAGCACATTGTTTGATGATGTTCACATATGGGTCAGAGTACGACAAAACTACAATAACACATGTGCGACCAGCGAAGACTCAGGTCATCCTGATCGTCGACCAAGTATGCCCGGACGTTTGGCTTTTCTTTCTTTCGATAGCCTAAAAACTGCAGAAGAATCATGCAAACAGCGAAGACTCCGATCAGACTGCGCGGATACGCAGGCTAATCCGAGTCTTCGCTAGTCGCTCATGCGTCATTGTGGGTCTTGTCGTGCGCCGGCTCAATATTATGTCATAAATTAAATGAAGGCTTCCTTTGTGACCTGTTTCAGATGGCTGGAACCTGATTATCAGTGTCTGTGCTTGGGATCATTTAACCCATTCGGGTATCTTGGAAAATCGTGTTTGACTTAAGCTAGTGCTAGAGGGGCGTATGCAGCCCTACAAACTACACTGCTATCATATAAAAATTATAATAAAACTCAAATTTTCGTTCTCTTCTGTCTTCTGTGTTTTCTACGGAAACCACATTTATTTTAATTTACTTGAAGACCTGCAAGCATTAAACTACACTGCTATCATATAAAAATTATAATAAAACTCAAATTTTCGTTCTCTTCTGTCTTCTGTGTTTTCTACGGAAACCACATTTATTTTAATTTACTTGAAGACCTGCAAGCATTAAACTACACTGCTATCATATAAAGATTATAATAAAACTCAAATTTTCGTTCTCTTATGTCTTCTGTGTTTTCTACGGAAACCACATTTATTTTAATTTACTTGAAGACCTGCAAGCATTAAACTACACTGCTACATGTATCATATAAAAATTATAATAAAACTCAAATTATCGTTCTCTTCTGTCTTCTGTGTTTTCTACGGAAACCACATTTATTTTAATTTACTTGAAGACCTGCAAGCATTAAACTACACTGCTATCATATAAAAAAATTATAATAAAACTCAAATTATCGTTCTCTTCTGTCTTCTGTGTTTTCTACGGAAACCACATTTATTTTAATTTACTTGAAGACCTGCAAGCATTAAACTACACTGCTATCATATAAAAATTATAATAAAACTCAAATTTTCGTTCTCTTATGTCTTCTGTGTTTTCTACGGAAACCACATTTATTTTAATTTACTTGAAGACCTGCAAGCATTAAACTACACTGCTATCATATAAAAATTATAATAAAACTCAAATTTTCGTTCTCTTATGTCTTTTGTGTTTTCTACGGAAACCACATTTATTTTAATTTACTTGAAGACCTGCAAGCATTAAACTACACTGCTATCATATAAAAATTATGATAAAACTCAAATTTTCGTTCTCTTATGTCTTCTGTGTTTTCTACGGAAACCACATATATTTTAATTTACTTGAAGACCTGGAAACATTAAACCTTGAACACACTTCCAACAGTCATAAAAGGCTGTGCAGCCATTACGAAAATACGCCTATTAAAATACAAAGAAAATTTCACCTCCAAAAACTGAAAATTTTCAGATAAAAAACTCCGATAGTTTTCATATTTCTGCACAAAACATAGATTGTGGGTACTCGTTAGAACCGCCTCGACGAAGCGGTTCTAACGAATACCCACAATCTATGTTTTTGAGCAGAAGTAAGAAAAATAATGTATACCCCTGTAAACCCCAGTTTTACTATACAAAAGTGGGGTTTATGGGGGTCAAAATTATATAGGCATGTTTTAATGATGGCAACATTTTAGAAACTGACTAAAATTTAAGTCTCTCTCTGTATGTCTCATCCCTTTCATCAAATTTGTAAAACAGTGAAGTAAAGACTGTATCAAACCAAGGGGATTTATGCCGTTATCTAGAAAACAACATGTGAACCTTTTCGACAAGTTATTATTATTATCAAATTAAACCTTGGTGTTTTGAGTTACCCATTTAGTATTCAAAGGGAGAATGCGTCATAATACTGCCTGTTTGCGACAACTTAATGACATACAGTGTAATTTCTGGTCAAACGTTCTGCGTCCACATTCTTTAAACAATGTCAACCGGTTTGTGAGACATTAGCCATTATTGGGTTAACACAACATCAAATACTAATATCATAAGGGATATCGTAGCAGACTCCGAAATAAAAATAATGTTTTATTCAACTGACGTGATGGTAATTTAGGTCTGCTTTACACCATTTATCGCCTTGTCGTCGAATTTATTTGCTCCATGTCACAAAATAGTGGCAATGGAGCATACGCAAAGAGCGAAGGACGGGATCAACTTGTATATAATCGCATTCTGAACGGGCTATTGCGGAGTACTGTTTACTGTTACATGTACAGCTGAAAAAGCGAACGTCTTAATAAGACTAAATAGGTGCAGCTTGACTCTTGCATTCGCCATTATTATGCGATGAAGTGTTTCGGCTAATGTGACTGGTAAACAAATGTGTAACAAATGTTGTGGCATCACTGGAGTAACAAACGTAATTTGCAACACAGTGTGTAAGAAATTTAGCAGAGAACAAAAATTTAGCACAGTGTGTAACAACAATATATAGCTAGCAACACAGAATGTGCCAAATGTAGTTGGCAGTACAGTGTGTAACAAATGTAGTTGGCAACAGAATGTAGAACAAATGTAGCTGGCAACAAAGTGTGTACAAAATGTAGCTGGCATCACAGTGTGCACAAATGAAGCTGGCAATACAGTGTGTAACAAATGAAGCTGGCAACACAGTATGCAACAAATGTAGCTGGCAGCACAGTGTATACAAATGAAGCTGGCAATACAGTGTGTAACAAATGTAGCTGCCAGCACAGTGTGTAACAAATGTAGCTGGCAACACAGTGTATAATAATGTAGGTGGTTTAAAGAAAATAGGTAACAAAATAAAGTCATATTATACCTGAGAACAAAGAATGTGTCAACAGCAAATCCTCCGGCAACTACTCCTTGATATGTAAATCTCTGCAAGATACCGACAAAGTCCAAGAGGTTCGCTATGGATGAAAAAAAATGTTGGTGTATGTTAAGTTAAGGTATAACGTTCTATTAACAAAATTGTAGTCACTGTAAGACTATGTCATTAAATTTACAGGACTTTCGCCAAGCCTGAGTCCAAATATATGAGCCGGGGCATAACATTTTCTACAAGCAAGCATGTGCGGACAGCGAAGACTCAGATAAACTGTGCATCCGCGTAGTCTAATCGGAGTCTTCGCTGTCTGTCTGAAGACGCTTTGGATCCTTGGCTACCCTCATAATGCCCAGCAAAGACTGTTCAGACTGTGCGGATGCGCAGGATGACCTGATTCATCTCTAGGAGCACAATCAATCTTGTAGGACATGCTAAGTTCTGGCTCATACATAAACAGACCACTTACAATCTGAGTCGGCCTCGGTTGCTTAGTCCGATGCGCATCCGACTGGTGATCAGGAAGTTACGGATTCGAACCCTGTCGGGTCCGGCAACATTCTTTCGTGGAGATTGATCATGAAACATTGTCTATGGTCATTCTCTCCTGTCCACTGATTCAAGAAGGGCAGTCGTCAGTTTCTGGTGAAAGAATGTGCACAAGTACCGGTTAACCGCTTGGAGAAATATGCCTGCCCAAGAAAGTGTGGTTAGGTAGATTGACCGCGCTCGATATGCTCCTAATGGATTGACTGGGCCGTAAAACCACAACACAAAAAGTCGTATTGTGCTAGGAAGAGCACTATTTATGTTTATAACTTCAACGGCAACACTAAACTCTAAACCTATGGAATAAACATTGTGAAGAGGAGGCGGTAGCTAGCCAAAAGCATCCTCACCGAGCAGCAATTAACCACCGTGATGCAGTAAACACAAACATATAAAATGTGAATGAAACTACCCAGGAAATGCAACAATCACAAAGCAGAGCCTTCCCGAAACAAGAAATGAGGAACAAACATTGACAAAACAAATGCCACATATGACACCACTGACGCACAAACAAAGAACTCCAACAGAGAAACCGCCTTGAAGTCCTGCCTAAAATAATGAGCAGCTCTGCTTTGCGAGCCTCAGTGGGCGACGGCTAGTACTTTATATATACATAATCAATCATATCAACCGACTTCGAGACAGAAAATGCTGTTGACAAGGATTCAAATGAAGTTTACGGCGAGCCGAAAGCACCGAGTGTGCTATCGAAGGCAATGCTTCGACGGTACATGTTCACACTGTGCAAAATATAAGTAAAGATGTCCAGGAAATGCCCCAATCACATGCCAAGAATATCATGTTAAGATTAAATGATGCTGTTATTTTTAGGATATCGTAGCATACTAACTACTGAGACACATTTACCGGATCAAACATTGTAAGCATGATTCTCTCTAACGATTTTGCCAGGCCAGCAACTCAGAAGTTTGAATTTTTGTTCTTTCGCTCGTATTTCTATGGTACTTCCTGACTTAATAAAATTAAAAAAAAACACACAAAAATTGAAGAAATATAATGCAAGAAACAAAATACACATGCAACAAAACAAGAACAACAAAAAGAAAAAAATACAACAACAGCTACTACTACAAAAACATGTAATAAACAAAACGAGACCTACCAGCATTAAAAGTTTCCTCCATCGAAATGATTCCATAGTTGTACGTATGGCCCAGAACAACCCAGGTGAGACTGAAGAAACGTATACCATGGATACACGCCACAGACCCGGAGGAGCCCTTAGCATGTAGGATCTTAGGAATATTCGTGTAAACAGAGAAACAAAGCAACAGTCGGATCAGTAAGGGGTCTGGAAAAGAAAAGAAAAAGATATACGATGAAAAGATAAAATCGTCTAATGACTGTTACACAGTAATAAGAAAACAAAGTTACTTGTTTGATCTGGTGACACAACAGATCGAGTTTGAACCATAAGCTCAAGGTAAGGCACTTTTTCGACCAGAAATTGTTGATATTTTTTTATTGTCCATACAAGCAGATGCTGTGGGTACTCACTGGAAGCGCCTCACCGGACACTTCTTATGAGTACCCACATCATATATTTTCGTGAAGAAATAAGAAAAAAAAATATTTTCTGATACTCTCTCTTCTCTAAAGCTATGTTTACTGTTAGTTTAGGAGGACGGTGTAACCTTGTTAGATTTTCGCCATTTGTTACACGGGAGACAACTTTTATGACTTCTTGTTCGTTTTCCTTAGTTTAAAATTTATTTTATTCAACTATAATAACACGATACAATTTATAAATACAATACAAAGAGTAGATAAAATTATATCTGAAAGGGATACAGAAAAAAGTCAATGACTTGTCTGAATCCGTTTCCCAGTACTTCTAATCCAATCAATGGACAGACAATGATTTCGATAATGCTTAGGCTATTATATTACGAACTGTGTGCTGATATTCAGTATTGCTTTTATTAATTTGTAACATAGCAATTTGATAACTACAAAAGGAAAACTGTGGCTTATAGTTGTACATGGTAATACACATGCTTAGTAATGTTAAGGTAGGAAAAGGTGACAGATAGACGACAGGAAGAAAAAAGTTAAGATGAATACCACGGTATTGGCGCCTACATTCTTGGTTGTCAATCTCGTTCATGTTAAGAATCATTCAGTAAAAGTGGACAATATTCCAGACAGTGTTAACTTTTAGACAAACCGCTTGGTGTGCATAGTATATTCTTGAACAGTCTCAAATATTGCGGTATTAGCTTACTTATTAAGCGCAGCATCACCAGACAATAATATATTTAGTGTGAGATTACGATATCTTGAAATATTCTCCATCATAGTAGCTCGATAATGAGGACAGTGAAAAAGGTATTGATTGGTATCCTCTATTTCACCGCAAATGCAAAATTTGTTATTCGCTATATTTTTGCTAAATAGACAGTAGTTTAAGTTGCTACAAGTCGTTTTAAGTCTAGTTTGTAATATTCGGCCTTTACGATTTCATGAAGATAACAACTAGGTACATAAGAACGAGTTGTTGTAACTCTTTTGAAAGAAGCAACATATTGAGAAGTTCCATTCACGCACAACTGACGGTGAAAAAAGAATTATCATAAAGCTGTGACTTTGTATGAACTATTTGATACAGGTCACTGTTTCTTAAGGGATACCTAGATATTTCACCAACAAGAGGTGGGACTAGTGTTATCAAATAGGGTGGTTTGTTTTCACTCATATCAGCCCTTCCGAAAAGGGTTCTAGCCTACAAGGTAAGAAGTTTCACACACCTGGAGCAAATTCTTTTCTCTTAGAGTACATTTTCTTTATGAATTGATGCAAAACAAATTTACAGCGAGAAAATGTATACAACGACCCATTGTCACTCAGATGGTAGTCCTATGTCAAATCTTATATCCTCCGAAAAATAATAAACGTCGGCTGTTGTATTGTGATTGGCACTTTAAGGGTTGAAGGCTTCATAATGATTAACATAAGTAATAATTTTGCAGACAATTGCATAGTTTAGTGTCTGTCTAGTTTCCTTGAACACTTTTTATATTTCTTATCTATATATCCTAGTCTATTTCAAATTGTGTGGCTTTCGAGAAATAACTGCATGCCGTCAAACGGCCGCATCAAATGAAAATACCTGCAGGCGTATACGAACAGCGAAGGCCCTGATCAGACTGCGCATCCGCGCAGTCTGATCGGGGCCTTCGTTGTTCACTTGCAGTCATTGAATACTGTACTAGGTGTAAATGAAGAACAGAGACCCGGATGTACGGATGCGCGGGATGATTTGATTCTGCGCATGTCGCGATTGCCCAAAGTAACCGTTCCGTTTGACACAGATCAAATAAGCATCTGTAGACAGTAGGAAGATACACCTGTCACCATCATCTATGCCTTTACCTAATTTCACCCTAAAACTCGGGCACCCTACTCCTTGGTGTTTTTTCGTCTATTTGATGAGGAATCAAACAGTTTAAACCCTGATCAAGCTGTTGCTTTAGGAGCAGTTTGGTCTCTCTCCGAATACATAGCGTTGAGAATATATCGTAGGATTTATTAGGCATTTAAAATCACCTAATATAGTCAATTTTACCGTGAAATTCCGAGTCAGTATGAAAATTTACGACTGGTTTCCGAAACCAAATCCATGAAAATAAAAACGCGAAACGCTAATACCCCGCCTATATCGTGTTGTGAGCAGAAAACTCTGTCAAAAATGACAAAATTTGCGGGTTAGCCGATTAGCAATCCAAAGCAGATCTCAACAATTACTCAAGTTGTTGTCCGGAAACAAAAGTACGGACATGTCGTGGTCTGATAACTCTGTCAAAAATTGACCATTAGCAATCCCAAGCCAGATCTCTACAATATCAATGCACATGCTAAGTTTGGTGACATTTACTCTAATTGTCGTCCAGAAACGAAAATACGGACGGACGATAGACGTACGGACGGAATGACGAACACACGGACAACCAATGTGAAACCAAACCCCCAACCCCAACACCCTCCCTCACACACGTGACACACTATCGTGTGGTGGTAAAAAAAATGACCAATAACATGTTGGTTAAATCAATATGGCGGCGCCTGTGAACCCACACTAATACAAGAGTACAAACAGAAAAAAAATATCATCAATCGTATGCAAGCAGCGCTTATGGTACGCATTTTCATCCCCAATCATGAAGAACGAAGACGTTTGTGAGCACTGGCAAATTAAGCTGGGAAGACGGAAAAATCTAGGAAAACTACCGACGGCGGGTCAGTCTGCAGACTTAACCCATTTATGCCAAATGGATTCTTCTACCTTAACTCTTTGGACAGGTTCATTTTCTATATAAGGGTAGTCTGGTTAGTTTCTATTATAACCATGTTTTGAAGAAGTTTCTGAACTTGATACAAACAGTGTAGACCCTGATTAGACGCCGCGTTCTACGGCATCAGATCTGTGTCTACACTGTTTGTCAATGTCCATTTTATGGGAGGCTAGGCATAAATGGGTTAATAGTTGCTCTCTCCTCAATCTGTTTCAGATGGTCGGTACCTGACTGTGGTCGGACTCATCGCAGTCCTTTTTTTGTGATTTTCTTGTGTTCTGGCGACAGATGGTCATTGAGCCCATCCCGTAAATATACCTATATAACTTTGACCCCCTTAAACCCCACTTTTATACAGTAAAACTGGGGTATACATTACTTTTCTTATTTTGCTCGAAAACATAGATTGTGGGTTCTCGTTAGAACCGCCTCACCGAGGAGGTTCTAATGAGTACCCACAATCTATGTTTTGAGCAGAAATATGGAACATATCAGTTTTTCTTCTGAAAGTTTTCAGTTTTGAGAGGTGAAATGTTCTATATATTTGAATAGGCGTGTTTTAGTAATGCCTTTGCTTTGTTTCGTCATAGTGTTTTTGATTATATCTTTTTCACTGTGATGGTTCACAGCTGAGGTAGAGGACACCACAAGCGGACTGAACATATATTTGTAATTTGGAACTGCGTCAGAATTAAGGTTGATGTTTCGTGCGAGTAAAATTGGTTTGAGGTCCCCCTACCCCCACCCCCTACCCCCGGTAGTTTTCCTACTGACCGTTCTAAGGCGGTTCCTCTGTTGCAGTTCTTCAGTTGAGTGTCTGTGGTATAAAATGTCACGTTTGCTTTCTCCATCTCGAAAATATGCCTATATAATTTTGATCCCTTAAACCCCATTTTTATATAGTAAAACTGTGGTTTAAACGGGTATACATTATTTTTCTTATTTCTGCTCAAAAACATAGATTGTGGGTACTTGTTAGAACCGCCTCCCCGAGGCGGTTCTAACGAGTACCCACAATCTATGTTTTGAGCAGAAGTACGAAAAATATCAGAATTTTTATCTTAATTTTTTTTTATTTTTTGGTGGTAAAATTTTTAGTGTATTTGAATAATGCTTTATTTGTTTCTCATGTCTCCTTCTTTTGGTGTCTCAGGGCTGTGCGTCGTGATTGTGGTATTTCCTTGGTATCTTCTGTTATTTTTTACCTTTGTTTCCGCCAACAGGTAATTGATTGTTCATGTGTTCGAAGTCCATGAGACTTATTTCCGATCGGACGTTCGAAAAGTAACGGAACCGCTATGAAATTGAATAGTCCTCAGTTTCTTTTGTATAGGCTATCATGTCATGTACTAGTAAAAACAACGACAAAAAAAAAAAAAAAAAAAAAAAAAAAAAATGCACAGACATAGTGAAGAGGATATTCGTCTTCCGGTTTAGCCTACATAGTGTTAAAAGCTGAAAATGCATTTAGCACTGGATTGACACTCAGCACACCGGGTAAAAAATTCTGTAGTTTGAAATGTTTGTTTTATTTTTCAATATATAGGCTTCGACATTTCAAACTAATTTTTGTATTCGTGGGTATATTATCTGGGGAAGAAAAAAAATATATCATCAATTTGTATTTTGCTGAAAATGCCCTTAGACTTGTTAAGGTAATGGTACGATCACAGCCTCTAATAGGAACTTCGTTCACTTAGACCTAGTGATATACACAATGAATTTGACATCCTTACTGTTACCCTCCGTGTACAACCGTGACGAAACATAAAGCCAAAGAAGGACCCAAAGTCAATCCAGGTAGTGCAAAGTGTAGCTCTGACGAAGATAAATACAGTTCACTTGAAAATGTGCTGGCATATTGATCTCAGTAAGATAAGTTCTCTTTATCAATAAAGTGATATTTATTTCAAGAAATTATCGGCAGACTGCATTGTTAAATTATGTTCTTTCCCGGAACTGCGCCAGCCTGATAATCAGTCATTTATAATACATTTTATGCAGTACTCTAAAGGAGTATTGCTACATTGACAATAATTTGCTATATTTGCCATTGATGAAGTGTCAAGCCTCTGCTGTAATCCTGCTTGTTTATATGTGTCCGCGGTACAGAGCACTTACCCAGCAGACACATGACGTTAATACAACCTCGGCTCAACGTCGATGCAACGTCATGACGTTGCATCGACGTTGAGCCGACGTTGTATAAAAGTCATGTGCCCGCTGGGTAGGATCTGCCTGATTCAAATATTACTACTACTGCTGCTACTACTACTACTAATAATAATAACATAATAATAATCATAATAACACAAATACTACTACTACTACTACTACTAATAATAATAATAATAACAATAACAAACAAATAACACCAAATAATCAAACTAAAAACAACATCAAAAACCAAGCAAACAAATCAATAAACACACAGCAAATAAACACAAAACACACGACCCGTCCTCACCCCACTCCCCAAACACATAGAACAACAACAACAAGCAAAACCAAAAAGTAAAAAAAAAACCAAAACAGAAAACAAAACTGCTGTATTTGCTAGTTGAGCAGAGAAAACATTTGTCGAGGTTTCGGTGCTTCCGTCGTAGAACACATTTGTTTTCGAAAGCGGGTTAATTTGTCGCCGTCACGTGGTTTCTATTGACTCACTAAAGCCATTACACGGTTTGTAGTTGGTACTTTATCCTGTTTGTGCTTGTTTAAGGGAAACGTGATATATTACGGGCATGCATCAAAATGTCATGAATAGGGCATTAGGGAATATGCTGTCATGTCAACAAGTGAATTGGCCATTATTCTGTGGCATCATGTCTAAGAGAGAATCGGGCATTTTATTGACTTTAAGGGTTGATGATCGAAAGGGAACTCATGCTTCAACACAATAAATTTTCCATTGAATGTCAGAAAACACAACATCGGTGTGAATATGGTGGCATCATCATCAACAAACAAACAATTTATTTCGTTTAGCAGTGAGTTATTCGTACGAGAGGCAAGTGATATTTTTGACAACAAAAACACTGTTGAAAACACTGTTTTTACCTTATAACCTTACCATGCTTGACCGAAACTTTGCATAAGTCCATTTAATGAGTTGTCGATGTGTTTAAAATTGCTGCATGACGTCAAACAGTTAAGACCCAGATCAGACGCTACGCCACTAAGTGAAAGTGTTCTATAGTTATTACTGAGCTGGAGAAACAAAACATATAAACGAAGTTACTCAGAAAACAATCAAGAAGCACATCGGTGTATACATTACTCAACCTGTTCGTTTCCCTTGAGTATCCGGTCATGTCACGGCTTTAATAATCAAAATAACCCTTTAATTGCTAAACTTCTGGGCCCAGTTGTTCAAAACTAACGATGTCGTTAGTTAACGATTTGTTAAAATTTTAATCGAGTGATACGCAAATATGCTGAAATTTTTTGCTGAAAAAAATGTGAGTAGCTTTTGCAGTGCAAAAGCTACTCACATTTTTTCAGCAAAAATATCAGAATATTGTATATTGAATCCGCTAAAACAGTTAACGAAATGACCCTTAACGAGCTCGTTCAGCTAACGACGCTTTGAACAACTGGGCCCAGAAACAGGAATATCGGTATCATAAACTGCGTACAATATATATATATATATATATATATATATATATATATATATATATATATATATATTATATATATATATATATATATATATATATATATATATATATATATATCAGTGGCTGGGGAAAATCTCATGCAGGAAGGTCTATCAAGCATCAAATTTTATGTCATCCTAGTCGTTAAATTCAGAAGAATTGTTAATAATACTGATTTTTCGAAACAATTCAAAAAGGATTTCCAATCGTCACAAAAAGATTATAACATGACAGTTATATGACAAATTGCATGTACGGGGTTTAAACAAAGTCGTGGTTGATAACTTTTGTTTTCTTTTTAATTAAACGACATGAGTGGTGACTCTTTCATCAACCTGTTTCATAAGGTTGGTGCTTGACTATTGATGTCTGAGGGCAGGTCGAGAGTGGTTTTCTTTTACTCTGATTTCAGATTAATTGTTTAATCCTCACTTTGTTTCAATGCAGTTTTGTGATTACATGTACTTCAATTTTACTGTGATGCTTCCCTGACCGTATGTAATTTTTAGCTGCATCAGAATTAACAGCGAAATTGCGATCATGTATAACTAGTTTAAGCTCCCAGTATTTGTTTCTGCTGACCGATCTTTTGATACAGTTCTTTTGGATTGTATGTCTGTTATTACATTACGAAAACACGCCTATTCGAATATATCAAACATTTTACAACCAAAATAGGAAAATTTTCAGAAAAAAAAAAAATCTGATATTTTTCATAATTCTGCTCTAAACATAGATTGTGGGTACTCATTAGAACTGCCTCACTGAGGCAGTTCTAATAAGTACACACAATCTATGTTTTTAGCAAAATAAGAAAAATAATGTATACCCCTGTAAACCCCAGTTTTACTATATAAAAGTGGGGTTTAAGGGGGTCAAAATTATATAGGCGTGTTTTCATAATGATAACTGTGTCTTTGTAGCTTATCATTGTTTGTTCCTCATATCTTCTTCTTTTGTTGCTTAAAGTAGTCTATGTGCTGTGATTGTGGTCTTTACTGGACAACCTCATTTATATTTGTTATGGGACAGCATCGATCATCAAAACAAATTTGAGTACATTTATCCAGCTAATTTGGAGATAAACGTTTCCAAAAGTTTTATATAAAACCAACACGAGCCTTCTTGGTCACTGACCATGGCCATGAAGGTCATTGAGCATTGTGCGACTTGCTATAGTCATTTTAATATCTTATCTGCTTTCAATAGATTCAGCATTCTTAGAATTTAATAGCAGTGAACAGTATCTAACATCATTTCAAGTATCAGCTGCATCGACCTGGGCGTTCAGGCGATATAGATCTTTAGCTTAATATTATGAAGGATGTGCACTTGATCATTAATCGCTTGGAGTTTGCATTCAACAAAAAAGTTGGACAAAGTATCTTACATCAATTTAAGTGTAAATTAAATCCATCAAAAGCATTCAAGTGCTATTTATTTTTTTATTCTGACGAAAATTTCCCATTTCGTGACCCAGACCTAAATGATATTGAGTGTGCGTATGGGTGGGGTTGTGCGGAGGGAGCGGCTAATGCTTGCATTGAACGAATCATTAAAACAGTATCTAACAAAAGCCTATGTGTACCTGGCAGGTAAGAAAAGCAAATTATATAAAGCTTTGGTTCAATATCAACAAACTTGTCAAATATGAAATATATACACCAAAGAAAAACTTAAAAGCAAAACTATAACATTTGTACATGACAGACAGGCTTAAGGAAACGGTGTACATTCAGATCAGAGAGCGAACAATGCGACGTCTAATTACACTGCTTACAACACATCCAGCAATGTTAGAAACATCCACAGGTAGTTAATGTGACCTGTACAATTGTAAGAATAAGAATGACACGGATTTAAGTGGTCCCAATATCTATGGCAAATACGGTGTCTATACTAGGTTGTATGAAATGCCAGACATACGTAAATGTCTAGTTGAATAGTGTTGCTAATCACTTCCTGCCAGAGACTAAACCGGGGCATCGTACCTTCTGACATGTGCGCGTAACAATGACTCAGATCAGCCTGCGCATCCGCACAGTCTGATCTGAGTCTTTGTTTTTCGCATGAAGTAACTTCGCATCTTTAGCTATCCGAAATGCGCCGAATGAAGCGTGATCAGACTGCGCGAATGAGCGCAGGCTCATCTGAATCTAGGCTGGGCGCACATGCCAGAAGGCACGTTTTCTAACGTTGCGGCCCAGTTGGTTTTTAACCCTTGTCATGCTGAACAAATTAGGATGCCACGCCTACTAATTTCCAGCCAATCAGATTACTTGATCCGGGTTTTTGATATAAATTCACATATTTAATGACAAACAGTACAGATCCAAATCAGTTGGCCAACAGATTTGGATCTACACTGTTTGCTAAGACAGGGCATGTCGTGTTCAGCAAGAGAATGGTTAACTGGTGTAACCCAAGGTTGATGAAAGAAGCCTTTTACGTGTTCTTTTCGAAACAAATGTGATTTGATAAAGAGCTAGAAACCTTGCAAGTTTGAAATGTCTATGTTATTATCAAAATAACTGAACTGATCGCAGAAAAACCAACAGACATTTCTGATCAGCGTAGATTCCAGTAAGAATCCTGCTTACAAGTCTTTGGTGATGGATTCCTTTTGGATTATTGACCCGAATGTTTATCAGACAGCAGACTACCTGTACCTTGTTCCCACAATCCAACATAACATAGTGTTGCCTTTGACCCGCCACTAATAATATATATAAGAATCGGGCAATTATCCAGTTTAGTCAAAGTCTTTTCTATTTACCATACATTGCACATGTATATGATGGCTTCAGCAAACAGTATTAATTTTGGCAAAACTATGCGGATATTTCTTTTTATAGATGGTTTTACCGAGACGGTTCTACAGCATATATATGTCGCAGAAAGCACGGAATTCAAAACTATTTAGCAAACATTTTACTACATTGTCTACCGTATTTACCATGAGTATTTGGATAGGTTTGAGCAATTAATTTAGTTAAGACTTCTATACAATATAACACATTACATTACAATACAATACATTACATTGCAACTACATTACAATTCAATATAACCCAAAACGAAAATATTCCAATAAACACTACAATCCAAATTGAGGAAAACAAAACGAAACCAAACTAAACTAAATCAAACAGAAACCTAACCAATTCACTAGGGCCTCATACGACAACATACCTATATAATTTTGACCCCCTTAAACCCCACTTTTATACAGAGGTATACATTATTGTTTTCATTTCTGCTCAAAAACATAGATTGTGGGTAATCGTTAGAACCGCCTCGGCGAGGCGGTTCTTACGAGTACCCACAATCTATGTGCTGAGCAGAAATATGAAAAATATCAGAATATTTTTGTCTGAAAATTTTCATATGTTGGTTGTGAAATTTTCAATATATTTGAATAGGTGTGTTTTCATAATGTACAATAAAAATCATTTCATTTTTGATTCAGTTCAAAAATGAGTGTCTAAAATTTTGCAGGCTGTCAGATGCCACATTTTATGATTGTATTAATACCATATATCAATTTATTAAACCTTTTTTGGATTAAAAATGTCTGTTTTTGAGGAATATGGATGAGTGGCTAACTGTTAGCCCCTCATCCAGCAGTTAGGGTTTATACGGTAGTTAAAGTTCAACAAATAATGCCACAAATCACGACATGATAATATTGATCAACGCGCTTCACCAACAAATGCTTTGGGGCATATAATAACTGTGTTTGCTAAAATGTCACCATACACTGATTGCTCTCCTTTTTAAATTGGCGAAGTCTGCATGCGCAATTCGAATGTTCTGTCAGACATTCATCTTAACAGCATAGTGCAGATAGAAAAAAGGGGAAGAGAAAAGTCCAGGGAGTGCCACAATCACAAACTGCAGCCCTTCCCAGACACCAAGAGGAAGAGGAAATCGACAAAACCAAACAAGCACAAATCGAACAAATGTACGAAAAGCATTAAGATTGGCTCTCTCTTCTCCAAGCGAGGTAATCGCAAAGCTAAAAGGACTGAAAAACACAAGAACAAAATAACGCAAGGTAAGACGTAAAACAAAACGACTCGCAGAATAAACCACAAAAAATCCTGTATATGACCTCAACCATAAAGTTTTCCAACAAACAAGTCAAAATTACGCGCACAGTCGTCCCATTGTCTTTAAAAAATATGTTAAGATATGTCAAGTATGGCATGATATATGTTGCAAAATTGGATATTTCAATGTTTTCATTCAATTTTCTCCGATTAATGTTGTATATTTATATAATACTGTTGGAAGTTTATGTATTACTATTGCCTACTTATCGTTTCCATTCTAAATTTGATCAACTGTTTTCAGTGTATTTCATTCATATTTTATAAATTCAATTTTTTTGTCCTAAAGTTGAATTTGAATCCCTATCCCTTTTTGTATATGTTCAAAACGTTATCGTTTCTATTTTTTATATTTCGTCATTTTTATTCATGTCTGTGTCCTACTTTCCATTCTTGTATTAAGTTTGCGTTACTATAGGAAGGCATTCATGCATATTTGAAAACTTATGTTTCTATTCGGTGATCGCCACATTTGCAGTCAGTAATTGCATTCTTGGATGTGTAACTGTTCATTGATATAAGTAGCATTCTGGACCTCAGGACATAGGTGGACACACCCAGGACACAAGAGAACACCCAGGGTTCCTTTATTTATTAATAATTCTATTTCAATAAAGAGGAAAAATGCCTTACAGTGCGGAAAAAGTATAAAGTAAACAGAATTTGGAAATTCCATTCCTCTAATTAATATAAATAATAGCTTCACAATACACTATATATTCGTGAAATTATTATCGATCGGCAGTCCTACCTACAATTGACACCCCAAAACACATTTAGTATTGCTCAATAGGGTTTATTGTCATATCCTGGCAGACGTTAAATGTATTAAAAGGATCAAAACTGTTAAATGAATATATATAATTTGCAAATATTTGCCAACATTTTAAAGTAAAGGGTATGCTTCACTCTGCATAATATGGATACACATGTAATCGACACCCCGGGACTTTTGCTTTGTTCATTTAACCATATTACCATATTATTTTCCCAGAATTAATGAAAATATAAACTTACTAAATATTTTATATGGCTACACAATAATGCGTAGGTACTGTGCACAGTACAAAATAAATGCTCAAGTAAATATCCCCTCCCCCTTGAAAATATCAGGCGGGATACAAAAAAAAAAAAAAAAAAAAAAAAAAAAAAAAAAAAGATATTTTACATCGTCATACCTAAACGTCGTGCCGTCAGTTTAGACCTTTCGCCTTTCCCCACCCCCAGTGGGAATTTTGTACACTATGATTTTCTAAAACAATATTATATAAGAAACAAAATGACACAAGTTAGCTCTCTGGCGACGGGGGTGTTTGCATGTAGCAGCCATGTTACCAACGTTATCCCCCCCCCCAAAAAAAAACCAAAAAAAAAAAAAAACAATAAAAATACTTGGGTGTAAATACAAAAGTATCCATATTCTTACTTATTAGCATTCTATTTGCTACCTATGCACATTGTCGTATAGAGTGAAAACAAACATTCTGAGGGCACAAATTATTCGAGGACAATTATCTGAGCTTACATAAAAAAGCAGTGGTATCACGATGATAATAGCATCGCACACGTATCAACACTGGACTGCAGTTTTAAGTCATCACTAATATGCAGCCATTTACGCAGCATGCGCACTGTGGCAGTTCTCTGTTGCCACAGTTTATACAATAAATCGTTTTATGCTTGCTAGAAGACAGTTTGCATATTCTGACACTAAGAACATTTTTTCTTGGTCCTTTCATCGAGTTAATTTCAAAGCCATATGTAAATATGTAATGCCGACTATAGTTAATTATATCCAATAATATTATTCTGATTTTTGTCGATGAGTTTTAGCTAAGTACCGGTAGTTTATGTTATAATATAGAAACATGTACAAATATATATGCATGGAACAGAAGAAAATCAAGTGGCATACATTTTGTTTTCAATTCAAGAGTGGAGTTAATCTCTAACGGCGCGACAGCCACTGAATTGCTCTAATATATATCATTGTGTTAAGTATGTTCTAACTTTGCCTAATGTCACACACTTATCTTTGAGGATTATTGTTTTCTGCATATTTAAGAGATGAATTAAGGGAAAATTCTATTACCTTGAGGTAAAGTGTAAAATGATTTTCTTTATGTTATCTGAATGCATTTTAGCTGCAGCATGACAAAACAAACAACTGATGTACACCTGGCGAAGACTCAGATCAGCCTGGCTGTCTGCTAAGTCTGATCAGTCTTTGCAGCCTGCATGAAAAAAAAAGTTGAGGTCCTTAGCTATTCATTGAGCGCACAGAGGAGACATTGACCAGTCATCGCTGCCCTATATGTCCTGCGTCAGTGAACATATTGTTTAAATCAGGACTGCGTGTAAATACTACTCTGGTATTATATACAAGCACTTTTTGGTAAGCGAATATGCTTGTACCAATATTGGTTAATCAGAAATAATGTTTTATATTACATACATTAAACATGTAACAGAAAGACTTTGTGGTAAACTGCATAATGTTGTGCCATATTTTTTAATGGATTTGAAGGTCAAAAACAAATATCATAAGCAAAAATTAGTGTAGCGAGCTATAATTTGCAACTTTACTGTTAACAGTATTGAAAGTATATAAGTGACAAAAATAGCGGCTTTCAATCTGCAGTTTTGGAAATGCTTACAAAATCTTCTAAATGATACAAAACAAAAACACTAAATACTGATGCAGAATAACATAGAGATAATAATAACATTAGGGGCGAAGTTTCCACTGAGTTAAACTAATTTAAGCCCTACCGAAATGGAAGTTCCAGTGAATCAGGCCAAGGCGGTTCCTCTGTTGCTGTTCTTTTTAAAGTATGTCGGTGATTGCAAATGTGCCGTTGTGTCTTGTATTTGTTTGTTCCTCATCTTTTCTTTATTCGGTGCCTTTAGAAGGCTTTGCTTTGTGATTCAGCTTTCCTAGATAACTGCATTTACATTTTGGCATTGCTAAGATTACACATTCGAAATTTATATCAGCTGGCTTTATCCGGAAAATACCAACTTTGAAAAATGTGCACCAAGGATTCTGAAACTTCGTGCGTTTGATGCCTACACACAACTAAGGCATGCTAAAACTTTGGACTTGACTGGTTTGGCAGACTGGTATCTGGATAGTAGGTCTGTAATAATATATGGTCAGATTTGCTATTTTGGGTTTGATTATGATATCATATATCATAATCGGATTTTTGATTAACGTGCAGGTACAGGGGCAACATCCACATCAGTGGGCCACCTTCAAGATAGCTGGCTTGCTGCACGCATGGCAGATCTTACACTTGATCTCCAGGTACGTCTATCATGAGGGTTGATAGCTGAGAGCTTCCACTCTCTGCAATCCCTCTCTTTCAGCTGCTTCCATGTCATTTTGGGTCTCCCAAGCCCACGCTTTCCATCAACATGTATGTCAAAGGCTATCTTGACTGCACCACTGGAGCGTTCCATATGTCCATACCATCGGAGTCTATGACAATTGAATATTTTTCTCTCAAATGAGCGTATTTGGAATTGTCAGATTTTCAACACTCCTATCTTCCAAATCCAGTAAAATATTTATTTCAAAGTTTCGAGATTTTCGTGTCAATTACCAGAAAATGATAGAAGACTGACCGCCCTAATCGCAAGGTCTCATTTCCGGAGTAGGTCTTTTAGAAGGAAATGGGCACTTGTGTCTTCACTATCAATCTTTTCAAAATACTAATTTTGCCACACTATCTCAACAGCTGCAATTTTCAGAATACGAAAATCCAGTGTCAGCCTTGCTAAAACTCGTGTATCTGTCCTAAGGTTTCAGTATTAATAGGGTCAAACAAAAGAACTGGATGCTAAAGTTTTCTGGGTAAACTATTTCTCTATATTTTGTGACTTTCCTTCAAAATGAGACAGATTACAGTAAAACCTTCTTTGGGACCGTGGAAATTTATTTCAGACATGGGTAGTTCGAGCCACTTAGAGTTAGTCATGGCGCCAGGTCAGGAAGCAAATTGTGATAATTTAGGGACTTCTTTTGATCTTCTATACAATAATAATGCATTGAGTGTACTCAGTAGAATCACTTCGGTGAGGCAATTCTAGTGAATAAACACAACCTACATTTCGTGATGGTATAAAAAAAAATTCCCTTAATATTTGTTTTCTTTAGCTATCGCAAGACTTCCGCAGGGATTCTAAAACAAATTCGAATGCGCCATGGTAAACGAGCTATCGGTGTTCGAGCTTTTGAAGTTCTACTGTAGATGTATGTAGTTAACTGTAACATTCAGCAACCCTGATTTGACCGGAAGGATCTTTTATACGCAAGTAACAGATCAACTAAGCGAAAACAGTAAAGACGATTTACTAAGAATGTACATACAATAAAATTTCTTTCCTTACATTTCACAGCTAACCCCGGATTGTGCGGTATGCTATTTGGAACAATTCTATTTGAGTTAATGGATACCAAAGGCCAAAGTAGTATAAAACAACACTTGTTGTGCGAGAAAATAGCACTTAACACCAGATGTAGTGACGATAAATACATTCTTAGAAAACTAGGAACGCATAAAAAACACACGAATATAAAAGACCAGATTTTATTGAGTCTATTCATAAACATAAGTATAACTAGCAACACATTTCTCGTTTCATAGTCCAGACTGTAAAGTAAATGCACATTTTAAAATAGAATAGAAGACGTCCAGAACTAGCCACAATCAGAGATCATAGCCTACCAATGCCACCAAAAGGAACAGCAAAAAAAAAAAAAAAAAAAAAAAAAAATGGAAGAAAAGATTCTAAAACAAATTCGAATGCGCCATGGTAAACAAGCTATCGGTGTTCGAGCTTTTGAAGTTCGACTGTAGATGTATGTAGTTAACTGTAACATTCAGCAACCCTGATTTGACCGGAAGGATCTTTTATACGCAAGTAACAGATCAACTAAGCGAAAACAGTAAAGACGATTTACTAAGAATGTACATACAATAAAATTTCTTTCCTTACATTTCACAGCTAACCCCGGATTGTGCGGTATGCTATTTGGAACAAATCTATTTGAGCTTATGGATATCAAAGGGCAAAGTAGTATAAAACAACACTTGTTGTGCGAGACAATAGCACTTAACACCAGATGTAGTGACGATAAATACATTCTGAGAAAACTAGGAACGCATAAAAAAACACATGAAAATAAAAGACCAGATTTTATTGAGTCTATTCATAAACATAAGTATAACTAGCAACACATTTCTCGTCTCATAGTCCAGACTGTAAAGTAAATGCACATTTTAAAATAGAATAGAAGACGTCCAGAACTAGCCACAATCAGAGATCATAGCCTACCAATGCCACCAAAAGGAAGAGTAAAAAAAAAAAAAAATGGAAAAAGGACAGACAGTAAACAAGCCACAAACCAAAGAAAGGCAACGCAACCATCCCCCTCTCTTTACACTTAAATCGTTAGTGCGCATGCAATTTCTTATACATTTATTTATAGTCTAGCTATGCAGCTAAATATGTAGTTCGCCGTTTAGAGTACCATTAGGTATTGTGAAGAGGAAAAGGCGTACAATGAGTGTCAGTTTTACATTATAATAGTAGTATTCCTTGGTAATGTCTGGCAGCGACCATGGCAATCATCATAATGTACTAATCTTTCGTACATGACTGATGAGATCAATCTTTGGGCTTAAGTTGTAAGTGAGAAGAGGACCATTACAGCATACGCGGCCCTCGTCGGCCTGAGCTTTCTCTTACGGAACCTCTGTGGAACAGATTGTTGAATAGAGAAGGACTTAACAAGACTGCATATAAAGGTGCAGACTGGTTTGCTTCCTCGATGTGCCTACATCGTTTTAGGTACATTTGCCAAAGATTCCGGATAATAGGGGGTAGCCACATAATATTTTACTTATTTCTCCTTGAAAATATATCTTGAGATGCTTATTAGAAGCGCCTCCACAAGCGCTTATAACGTTCATCGAAAACATTTTTTTCGTGTGATATGATAAAAACATTAATACTTGTCGGCTGCAAAAAAAAACAACTTCTTTTCTAGAGCTATGAAATAATTGTTGAATTATCTATCATAGAATTTGCAGGAGACCATTGCTGTGGCTGAGTCATGACACTGTAACTTCAACAGTGACTCTGTAGCAATTCCTCTGTCTGTCATGAATGCGCTTTCTGTTTTCTCACTGACAGACTTCACCTGTGGTGGGACGCGCTGTGATTCTACTACTATTTTATTTTACTCTTACTTATGGATAATAGACAAGCGCTAAAGTTCATTCCATGATAACGGTGTGAAGTCAAATCATTTACTTTTCTGGGCTAGTCAACTGATGAATTAGGGAACGTGTACGCGAAAGGTGAGGTTTAGGTGATATAAGCCAGATTTGATAAATATTTATCCCCACGAGTGAAAGGTGGCGATATTGTGAACGTCTTCGTCCGTCCGTTCGTACGTCTGCCACGCTACCTCCTCCTAAACAACTGAATGGAATTTAATCAAACTTGCTGCATGGCTCCCCTGCGTGGTAAGGGTGTGCAAAAGCAACATTATTTTTCCATCCGTCCTTCCGTCTGTTGTTCGTTCATCCGTCGGCCCGTCTATCTGTCCGTCGCACTATCTCCTCCTAAACCACTGGTGGAAACAGAAACAAACTCTAGGGTGTGCTAGAGCAAAATTATTTTTTTTACGTCCGTCCTTCCCTGTATTTAGCAACATTAGCACCCAGCGTAGGGATTTGCGATTGCGTGCCATCGACTGAGCAATCTAGTTGATGGTTGCCCTCCGAAACAACAACACATAAAAGAACGAAACTCGGAGTCTCGATTTCATTGAGATTTTGCATATGGCGCAATGAAGTGTGCAGGGCTGGCCGCAGTCCCGTACCCTTCCAACCTAGCACCGAATAATGGGGAACTCGATTTTGCAATATATCAAAATGGGTCCAGTAATCCCAAGGAAAATAAAAAAAAACAAACAAAAAAACTGCCTTATGGTGAAATATGGGTGAAGAATTCCATAATCCTATAGCATAGCCTTCCCAAGGCACCACAAGAAGAAGAGGAAATGAGGAACAAACAATGTTAAAACGAACGAAATACATGAAACCATCAACGCACGAACAAAGAAGAAGTGCAACAGAGGAACAGCCTCGGCAAGATCAGTAGAAAAACTATTGTGGAAGACCTTTTACAACAACCACACGGCGCTTAACACCAGCTGCGCAGAAATCAAATAATATTTATAAGGAGTGCTCTTGGAAGTAGCATGCATATGAAATAACAAAAATCGGATCATCAAAATTTGGACCCCGTTAAACCCAACTTTTATATAGTAAAACCGGGGTTTACAGGGGTATACATTATTTTTCCCTTTTTGCTAAAAAAACATAGATTGTGGGTATTCGTTAGACCCGTGTGCCAAGGCGATTCTAACGAGTACACAAAATCTATGTTTCGAGCAGAAATATGAAAAAAATATATCACATTATTTTATCTGAAATTTTTAGTTTTTGGAGTGAAATTTTGTATATATTTGAATAGGCGTGTTTTCGTAATGGCCTCGGACCCCCGTTGGGAACAATCTCGACACTTTTAGAGTAGCTCCCAATTCAGAAGATCTTTGACAAGCGTGAAAGTAAACTGAAAGTAAAAAAAATATCTTCCGTATAAAAAATGAGAAAATTTATCAAAGGTATCCAGTCCCCTTAAAACTTACCTTGTTTCTTTGTAATAATTCGACTTGAATGTTCGGTAGACATTTGTTGTAAACCACCATTTTTAACAGGTGTGTCTG
Organism: Anodontia alba; assembly: GCA_964016985.1. Classification (NCBI taxonomy): domain Eukaryota; kingdom Metazoa; phylum Mollusca; class Bivalvia; order Lucinida; family Lucinidae; genus Anodontia; species Anodontia alba. The sequence continues at coordinate 45,173,670 of OZ024836.1, forward strand.
ATCTCACAATCTCAATCCCAGTCTCTTGATGTGGGATGTACCCTAAAAAAATAAGACAACGAAATACAGTGGAACTTTAATGGCTCGAATTTATTTAGGACCATGAAATTGTTTTTGACATGGGTAATTCACGCGACTGAAGGTTAATCATAGCTCCAGGTCAGGAGGTAAATGTACATAAATTAGGGATATTTTTTTATATTCTGTAAAACATAATGATAAAGCTATGTGTTCAAGAAGGGCAGTTATCAGTTTCTGGCAAAAGAATGTGCACAATACTGGTTAACCGCTTAGAGGACTAAGCCTGCCCAGTAAATGTGTAGTTAGGTAAACTGACCGCGCTCGACATGACCCCATTGGGTTGACTGGGCCGTAAAACCTCAAAACAAACAAATTAAGTTATGTGTACTCATTGGAACCCTCCTGAAGAGGCCATTCTAGTAAGTAGAATAATATACACTGGCATGATCAAATAAGAAAATGTCCCTAAAATATTCCTAAATATTTGTTTTCTTGATCTATCGGAAAATATCTCAGTGATTCAACAAATTTCGAAAATCCGCCACGGTAAACAAGTCATCGTTTTCATCACAAAGAAACACCTGTATAATTTTGACCCCCTTAAACCCCGCTTTTTTATAATAAAACTGGGGTTTACAGGGGTATACATTATTTTTTTCTTATTTTGCTAAAAAAACATAGATTGTGGGTACTCGACAGAACCGCCTCACGAGTACTCACAATCCATGTTTTAAAGGCTCCATATTCCTCAAAAATAGACATTTTAGTATCTAAGGAAGATTTAATAAATTGATATATGGTATTAACACAATCATAAAATGTGACACCTGACAGCCTGTAAAATTTCAGGTAGTCTTTCGGTTTAAAAATAAAATGATGTTTTAACGTATCTCTGAATAAGTGCTGCCAACATTAAATCAGAGATAGGACAAAAAAAAAAAAAAAATCATTTTTTTATCCAGTTCAAACACGAAAGACTAACTGAAATTTTACAGGCTGTCAGATGCCACATTTTATGATGGGTAAGCCCAGGCACATATGCAGTGAATTCTGATTCGATCAACCTTGCATAGATGGCGAATTCCATTATTGGTTTTAAAGGCGTTTAATATTTTATGCAAGTGTTACAAAAACAAAGCCAAATTTGTTCTTGTTGTTCAGTTTTATACTTCAGAGCGTCATGTATTGCCCGTTATTAGTGTTGCATCGTCCGGCATCCTTGCTGTTGTCGAATCGGAAGAGTAAAATGTAGTGAATTATATTATATATATAGAAAAAGTTGGTGAATTATATGCAACAGTGCAAGGTCTGTGACGTTATGTACAAGCACGCAGATATAGTATAGAATACATGTATTGTAAAATCTTGACAAAACGCTAGGGTATCTTCTACTTATAAGCGTCAACCTAAGAAAGGCAAAGATTCAAACCAGCCAACCAACTGTGCGCATTTTGAATAGCCAAGTATGTAAAGTTTCTTTATGCGGACAGCGGAGACTTTGATCAGACAGTGTGGATGCACAGGCAGATTTCAGTCTCAGTTGGGTCCAAATCAGGTCGTTTCTCAAGCGTGTGGCTTAGGTTTGATATATAAGTTGGCGTTATTTTACAGACAGTCTTGGTTTCAAAGTAATCCTATTTCTCAATATATTTTGGTGTCAACAGACTACATTATTTCTTTCAACATCTAACGGTACCAGATCGGATAATTGTCGAGTGATGCTTACAATAGCAGTTAGCACGCTATAGGCAGATTTAGTAGACGACAAGTGACTGATATTTTTCTTATTTGACCCAGAAAATAGGAGCTGATAATTAATTGCAAATTGTCTCCTCAGGAGACAAAAATGCATGGAATGTCAAATCCTATTTTTTCGTAAAAGTAGGGAAAATATTTCAAATGTCGTCTGCTAAAATTATTATCTGGCATACTAAGCATAGATACGTAAACTAATGCATGACAGAAAGAGAAAAAGAAAACATACAAAAGAATGAAATACAGTGGACCATGGATAATTGTTGTAGACATGTGTAGTACAAGCCACTGAGGGTTAATCACAGCGCAAGGTCAGGAAGCACATTAAAAAACACGCCTATTCAAATATATAGAAACTTTTACCTCCAAAAACATAAAATTTTCAGATAAAATAAATCTGATATTTTTCATATTTCAGCTCAAAAACATAGATTGTGGGTACTCGTTAAAACCGCCTCGCCGAGGCACACTCTATTTTTTGAGCAGAAGTAAGAGAAATAATACATACCCCTGTAAACCCGTTTTACTATATAAAAGTGGGGTTTAAGGGGGTCAATATTATAGGCGTGTTTTCGTGATGAAATTATCAGTAGAGAATAATTAAGGGCTGTCTTTTCGATCTTCTATAAAATATTGGTATGTTAAATGTACTCATTAGAATGGCCTCATCAAGGCCATTCTTATGGGTACGCACAACATACATTTTTATGATAAAATAAGGAAATGTCCCAAAAATATTTTTAAGTATTTGTTTTAATGAGAATTTCCTAGGGACACAAAATCGACTGCGAATCATCTACGACAACGAGCCATCAGTGTTCGAGACATTGAAGTTTAAATGTATTAAATGTATCCTATACCACAATCTAAGGCCACTTGAGAAAGCTTTGGTTTGACAGAGGTACATACTTATTTATATCAAAGTTTGCATTTAAAGTTTTATCTGAGGAAAAATAAATAAATGTAATAACGTTATTTGTTCACCTTGAATGTTTCGTTCGTGCGACCTGTAAAAGCCGCGAGATCGAAACGGTCCTAGTTTTTGGTTTCAAACAAAACAGAGTAAATATCATTTGTGTCAACAGTAAAATGCAGTAAACAGTAAAATGTATTATTATCAAACACGTTAACAAGTATGCCATCAAACTCTTAAAACAGTCTCTCAAAAAGAGCTATAACGATGTTTCCGGTCCAAACATGCATGAAATGCTAATGATATTAGTTTAAAGTTCGTTATGATTTTAAGCTCACCTGAGTTATGCTCAGGATGAGCTATTGTGATCACTTTTCGTCCGTCGTCCGTCCGTCCGTGCGTCCGTCCGTCCGGGCTCACGAATTGGCATATATTGGGTAGGCACCTGATGTGTACTTTACATAGACTTTGCTTTAGTCCGTCAATGATACCCAACAAAAAACAGGGTCTTGTTGGGTATTTTTAACTACAGTTGGGTACTTTTACATTTTTAAGTCTATGGAAATTTAACATTGAGTACCCAATAAGTGTCCATCTGTAGGAATGTCCGTTAACATTTTCAAACGACTTCTCCTCTGAAGCCGCTGAGCAAATTTTGCTCAAATTTCATATGGAGCCTCCTTAGGGTTGGGGAACGAAAGATTGCTAAAATGGTTGCGGTCCGTTGACCAAGATGGCCGCCATGCCCATATATGGTAAATACCTTTAAAAATCTTCTTCTCCAGAACCCAGGATGCCTTGGGGCTGAATCTTTGCACGAATCATCGGGGACGGGAGGTCTACCAAAGTTGCTAAAAGAATTGTCGTACGTTGACGTTTGACCTTTTTACGGCAAGGTCAAGCTTCCTTCCATATGCATTTGTATGAGCCCCATACATTTGAAGGGGAAAATTGTTGATAACTTCAAACGACTTCTCCTCTGAAGCCTCTGAGCCAATTTTGCTCAAATTTCATATGTAGCCACCTTAGGGTGGAGAAACAAAATATTGCTAAAATTGTCGCGGTCCGTTGACCAAGATGGCCGCCATGCCCATATTTGGTAAAAATCTTTAAAAATCTTCTCCAGAACCGAGAATGCCTTGGGGCTGAATCTTTGCACAAATTATCGGGGACGAGAGGTCTACCAAAGTTGCTAAAATTGTCGTACATTGACATTTGACCTTTTTACGGCAAGGTCGTTTGCTTCCCTATGCATTTGTATGAGCCCCATACATTTGAATAGGAAAATTGTTCAGAATTTCAAAGGAATTCTCCTCTGAAGCCACTGAGCCAAATTTGCTCAAATTTCATATTGAGCCTTCTTAGGTCGGGGGAACGAAAGATTGCTAAAATGGTCGCAGTTCTTTGACCAAGATGGCCGCCATGCCCATATATGGTAAAACCCTTTAAAAATCTTCTTCTTCAGAACCGAGGATGCCTTGGGGCTGAATCTGTCCACAAATCATCGGGGACAGGAGATCTACCAAAGTTGCTAAAAAGATTGTCGTACGTTGACATTTGACCTTTTACGGCAAGGTCAAGTTTGCTTCCCTATGCATTTGTATGAGCCCCATAACATTTGTATGGGAAAATTGTTTAGAATTTCAGACGACTTCTTCTCTGAAGCCACTGAGCCAAATTTGCTCAAAGTTTTAGCTCACCTGAGCACGAAGTGCTCTTGGTGAGCTATTGTGGTCAGTCAATGTCCGTCGTGTGTCGTGCGGCGTCAACAATTGTTTTAAAAGCCTACTCCTCCTACGCCCCTGGGCCAATTGACTCGATACTTGGTAGGAAGCATCGGGGTGACATGTAGATCAAAAATAGCTAAAATCGTTCCGATCGGAAATCTCAGATGGCCGCCATGGCCGCCATCTTGAAAATCTATTTTTCGCTTCTTCTCCTGAACCGAAAGGCCAATTGATTTCAAACTTGCTAGGAAGCATCAGGGTGACTTGTAGATCAAAAATAGTTAAAATCGTGCTGATTGGAAATCCAAGATGGCCGCCATGGCAGCCATCTTGAATATCTATTTTTCGCTTCTACTCCTAAACCTAAAAGTCAATTGACTCCAAACTTGGTAGGAAGCATTGGGGTGACTTATAGATCAAAAATAGCTAAACTTGTGCCGATCGGAAATCGAAGATGGCCGCCATGGCAGCCATTTTGAAAATCTATTTTTCGCTTCTTCTATTGAACCGAAAGGTCAATTGACTCCAAACTTGCTAGAAAGCATCGGGATGACTTATAGATCAAAAATAGCCAAAATCGTGCCGATCGTAAATCCAAAATGGCCGCCATTGCAGCCATCTTAGATATCTATTTTTTGCTTCTTCTCCTAAACCCAAAAGTCAATTGACTCGAAATTTGGTAGGAAGCATCAGGGTGACTTGTAGATCAAAAATAGCTAAAATCGTTCCGATCGGATATCCAAGATGGCCGCCATGGCTGCCATCTTGAAAATCTATTTTTTCGCTTCTTCTTCTGCACCGAAAGGCCAGTTGACTCGAAACTTGGTAGGAGGCATTGGGGTGACTTGTAGATCAAAAATAGCTAAAATCGTGCCGATCGTAAATCCAAGATGGCCGCCATGGCGGCCATCTTCAAAATCTATTTTTCGCTTCTTCTCCTAAACTCAAATGCCAATTGACTCGGTAGGAAGCATTGGGGTGACTTGTAGATCAAAAATAGCTAAAATTGTTTCGATCCGAAATCCAAGATGGCTGCCATGGCTTTTTTCCACTTCATTTCCTGAGCCGAAAGGCCAGTTGACTCCAAACTTGGTAGGAAGTATTAGGATGACTTGTAGATCAAAAATAGCTTAAATCCTGTAGATCGGAAATCCAAGATGGCCGCCATGGCAGCCATCTTGAAAATCTTTTCTTCGCTTCTTCTCCTAAACCCAAAAGCCAATTGACTTGAAACTTGGTAGGAAGCATCAGGGTGACTTACAGATCAAAAATGGCTAAAATCGTTACGATTGGAAATCCGAGATGGCCATCTTGAAAATCTATTTTTCACTTCTTCTCCTGAACCGAAAGCTTATTGACTTTAAACTGGGTAGGAAGCATCAGGGTGACCTGTAGATCAAAAGTAGCTAAAATCATCCCTATCAGAAATCCAAGATGGCTATCTTGAAACTCTTTCTTTCGCTTATTTTCCTGAACCAAAGGGCCAGTTGATTTGAAAATTGGTAGGAAGCATCGGGATGACTTGTAGATATAAAAATAGCTAAAATTGTTCCAATCGGAAATCCAAGATGGTGGCCATCTTGAAAATCTATTTTTCCCTTCTTCTTCTGAACTGAAAGGCCAATTGACTCGAAACTGGGTAGGAAGCATCGGGATGACTTGTAGATAAAAAAATAGCTCATATCGTTGCGATAGGAAATCCCAAATTGCAGCCATGGCGTCCATCTTGAAAGTCTGTTTTGAACTTTTTCTCCTGAACCGAAAGGGCAATTGACTCAAAGTTCATTGGAAGTATCGAGGTGACTTGTAGATCAACAGTAGCTAAAATCATTCTGATTGGAAATCTAAGATGGCTGCCATCTTGTTTAAGTTTATTATATTTCCCTGCCACTGAGCTGTTTACATGTATAAAATCATGATTCTTCAGAAACCACTTAGCCATTTGCCACCAAATTTCACATTGATCCTACTGTTGAAATGTGACTGAGAGTTCGTTCAAATGACCACGCTCAATTGACTGTCATGCCATATATATTCTTCTTCAAAATTAACAACTGCTTAAATGATGATCTTTTCATTAGTTGCAATGACAGGATTTGAAAAAATGTTGCATAACATCTGCATATCTGCAGTGTCTATGTCACTCAGGTGAGCGACCTGTGGCCCGTGGGTATCTTTTTTTCTGCTTATTTTCGACTCGAATATATGGTCAAGACATTTTCAGCTGTTCTTTATTTTCAAGAGCGGTTCATTCAGAAATAAATGTCAGTATTTAAGTGTGTCTACACAAAACAAATATAAGAGCCGTGCATATGGAAATGTGCCATAAAGATATAATTTGAGCTAGCGCAAGATAACACCTACAATTAGACTTGTGCGACCAGCGAAGACTCATGCTCTGTCTGATTAGTCTTCGCTGATCGCATGTGCCTTCTACAGCCTTCGGGCTATCCAAACAGGGATTAACGAGAACCCTTGCCATACTAGGTGGATGTACATGCTAATCTGAGTCTTTGCTGGTGACAACGGTCCCGTCGTAGGTTTTGTCGTGCGTTGGCTTAGTTTGTATGTATTCAATAAGAGGGATACATAATATATTCATTTCGACAAAGGTGTCTCCCTTGAAAGTGATTAATTTTCCTTAAATAATAATCATGAACTAACATACCAGCTGGCAATCCGATTTCCATCTCAGCTTTAATGGTTGTCACTTCACCATTTGGTATATTGTTGTCTGCAGTTATAAAACTTGTTACATTGTTCCCAGGACTAGAAAAATCATAGCCGTCGATTGGCGTTGAAGAGAGACCTCCACCTGATGATGGACCATGCTTTTCGTTTGAAATACCATAAAACGCCGAAGGTATGTATTTTGTGTCATCTGACACGGTGTATTTGCCCGTTGGTGATGTATTTGATACTGAACTTTCTACTTTTTCATTTTCTTCAGCAAAATATGCTCTGCAAGCATCGATGAGAGTTCCAGCAGCAATTATAAAGGCAAATACCGACAGCACACAACTGAAATATATGTCATAATAAAGATACTGAAATTTAGAGAACCCTCATTTATGGACAAGGAAAGGCAAGATAATATCTCGGCAGTTAGAACAAGACATTTATTCTTGGCTTACAAAACCATTACGTGCTTAAAAATAATGACGGCATAATGAGGCTTGCAGAGAAATCCATAGCCCCTATTGGATAAACAAGCGACTCGTATCTGTTGAGTCAAAGTTAAAGTGTAGATGTAAAAACCAGGCGGCGGCGGTAGAACGTCTCCCCGTACTTTACCATAGTGCAGATTATATTTCATTTCCTTTGGGATCATTGGGCCCATTATTGTACATTTCAAGATGGAGTTCTGCTCATGTATACGCTAGAGGGCGTAAGCAGTGTTGCAAACTTCATTACTGCTTATGAAGAGTCTCAATAAAACCGAGACTCCGATTTTCTGATCTGCGGTGTGCTCTTTCATTCCAAAGGCAATCTTTTTGACGTTTATAGTATATGGAATTACCAAGGAAAGTCCTTGCAGAGAAGCGCTAGATATTTCAGCTTGCGAATCTGCACAGTCTGGTCAGCCTCAGCACACAAAGTTTTGATGTTGATAAAAAATATCACTTTTATTTTTGCTCGATGACATGCGGATCCTTGAGACACTATTACAAAAACAGGTAAGAGAAAAGTCCAATGAGTGCCACAATCACAAACCGCAGCCCTTCCCAGACACCAAAGGAAGTGGAAACCTACATCCAAACAAGCACAAATCGAACAAACGTACGAAAAGCACTAAGATTAGCTCTCTCTTCCCCAAGCGAGGTAATCGCAATACTAAAAGGACTGAAAAACACAAGAACAAAATAACACAAGGTAAGACATAAAACAAATCGCCTCATAGATTAAACCACAAAGCAACAAAGAGTAAGACTAACACCGGGACCGCCGCCTTAGAACGGTCAGTAGAGTAAACCACCGGAGTTGGGGTTTAAAGCCATTTTACAGCTAGCCAACTTCACCCTGGGTCCCGATGCTACTCTTAATACAGAAATACATAAAATTCGGTTCGCATAAAGGCTCCCAATTCAGTCAATGCATCAAAGCGAAAACATAAAAATCAAATTAATCACTATAATAAAACAAAGACGAGTACTCATGGCTAATTCTAATCTATGCCAGAGTAAATGAAAACCAATAGTTGAACCACGGCGGGCCAAACCAAAGACATATCGTCAAGCCCCAACCCACTGGTTAAAGTTTTATGAAGAGGCCGTCACTGAGTCTGAGGCCCAAACCGCCACCGTGCAATTAAAGAGTAAAGCATAGCCATCGACAATGATTGGGTTGACAACTAGGCATGCAGTCTGCCGCATAATATCCGGGTTATAGCCAATTCCTTTGTAACGGTTAATAAGTTTTCTTTAGGACAATAAATTAAATAATTTATACGACACATGTTTGATGAAATCAAACCGAAAACATAATTCATTCTGCACATGTATATTTTAATACCGCGGCGTACATAACTAGAGCAAGTGACCAGAGGGTCACGAATACCCCCTGCCGGCGCTATTTCTTAATTATAAAAATATTTTTAAGTCAATGACAATGACATAAGGTAGAAATCAATGGACCATGAAATATAGATCACTGACCTACATATAATGTACAAGGTTAGTCTCTGAGTGACACTGATCTGTCATCCAAAGTACAACTTTTCTGGAGTAAATAGTCTTCAAGACATGAAGCAAAATCGCTGGACCATAAAATATAGGACACTGACCTACATATATTTGAGAGGTCAATCTGATGTGTCACATCGATCCATTACACTTACTATGATGTTAATCCATTGAATAATCGAGAAGGTATTAGGCAAAATCCTAGAGGATGAAATATAGGTCATGCTGATTTATATTTACTTTGAGATCAAAGTTTGGGTCACAGTGTGTTATTATATGTAAATATGACACTAAGGCATCAAGTGGAAGATATAAGACAAATTCACAGGGCTATGAAATATAGGTCACATAATCCCAAACTATGAGTCATACATCAAGTTGTCTTCAATATGTAACATAAAATCACTGGACCATGAAATACAGGTCACAGTGACCTACATTTATTTTCAGGTCAACTGTCAGATCATACTGATTCATAATCTTAAATAATGATGCTTATACATCAAATAACAATCAAGATATAAGGCCAAAATCACTGGACTATGAAATACAGGTCAAAGTGACCTACATTTATGATGTCAATCACGATGTCACATAGAACCAATATCCCAATCAGATTTATCCACGAAATAATATTCAAAAAATAAAGCAAAATCGCTGAAGCATGAAAATAAGGTCATAATGACCTTGACCTTTTTTACACTGAATGTTGATGTGATAAATATGTCTAATGCCCATCCTTCTTTATTCAGAAGTTGTTTGTATAAACAAACTGCAATATACTACTTTATTGAGACGTCCTAGATTGGGGCATGACCCAGGGGTCTTTAGATGTAGAATGGAAAAGAACCCTCCCAGGTACCCCAATACCAAATATGAATAGTTTCTGATAAGTGGCTGCAGAGATATATGTAATCAAATAACTTCAAAGTAAAACTTGGTTATAGCAATATACTACTTTATTGAGACATCCTTGATTTTGACCTCTAGCCCCGTCCCTGGTCATGGCCCAGGAGTCCAGAGATGTAGAATGGAAGAAAATTTTCCCAGGTACCGCGATAATAAATATGAATAGTTTCTGATAAGTGGCTGCAGAGATATACATAATAAAAAAACTTCAAAGTAAAACTTGGTTATAGCAGGTATTAACGGACGGAATCACAGACGGACGGACGGAAAGATTAAAAGATGGACAGACGAACGGACGGAAGGAACCGACGAAAACTATATACCCCTTCGGCATACTTCGAGGGTATAATAACACCTCATTTCAAGCTATTCTGCAGCCTCAGTACTACGACTGCTATTCTTTTACAATTCTGTCTATAAAACCTACTGTATGTCCTTTTCATAGTCGAATTAGCACAGTAATACTATGGGTGTGTTCATTGGCTTGTGCATGTGTATCGAAGCAGTACTCTAACCCAAACAAACGCTATGGATACAACGAGTGTATTCTTGCACTGTTCAGACGCATAAAAAATAATTATTACCAACTATACTAACCCCGACTCAAATTTAAGTTCGTCTTAACCCTTTCAATCTTGTAGACTAAAACAGATCGTAAGAATTCATATCATCAGGATCTACACTGTTTGCCATTCTGTTTTTTTTTTTTTTTTTTTTTTTTTTTTTTTTTGAGTGAGACTCTTATTTGGAACAATGGTTGTATCCTAATTCAAAACTAGAAGAGTCTACTGTAGAAACTCAATGGTGAAAGGTTTAAATGTTAATAAAAATATTAGTCAACCAGCAGAGATACAATTGCGTATCTTTATCATTTCATCCATAGATACACAATGGGCAATCAATGCTAGACTGAGGTAAACTCACTCAATACGAATAATGACTTACATTGCAACAATGGCTGACTTGTCAGATGACAAGTTTTCTTCATCATAACAGTAAACGCTTTCAATAGGTAGACTGCTGTTGTACAATGGTCCTGGTGAAGAAAAAACAATACATATATAGAAACTTCTTTATAACATGGCTCATCATATCCCGGGCGAGGGTTGGGCGCCCATAAAGTCGATTTAAGCACTCCCCCGTAGTAATTTTTTACCGACCGTTCCAATGCGGTACTTCCAATGTGGTTCTTTTTGTTATATGTTCTATCGTTTACCGCTAATAAACGTTTTTCCGTTTACGATTATGTACATTTAAGATATTCCTTTAGTTAAGTTCAGGCGACAGAGTTGCCACCTTTTTGGAAAGAGGCTGCCGAATCTTCTCATCGTCTGTGTTTTTGTGTCTGTACAACTGTAAGTGTCTATCTTCCCCTTTCATGTTGAGGACTTGATGTGATTCTGATTACATCGGTTCCTGTTCATCTATTTACTATATATGTGTATAACACGGATTAACAACATTACGAAAACACGCCTATTCAAAAATATAGAAAATTTCACTCCAAAAACTGAAAAATTTCAGATAAAAAACTCTATTATTTTTCATATTTCTGCTCAAAACACTGAATGTGGAGTACCCACAATCTATGTTTTTGAGCAGAAATAAGAAAAATAACGTATACCCCTGTAAACCCAAGTTTTACTATATAAAAGCTGGGTTTAAGGGGGTCAAAATTATATATATTAGGTTTTCGTGATGAATGAACCCAAAATATTACACCCAAACACAACTGAAAAGATTATAATGAAACACGCCCATTTATTGTTTTGTCTTTATGATCTAATACGTACATTTTTCTTTCGTTTTTTTTGTTTTGATACTATACACTTGTACTAACACGTTTTTTTTACTTGAATCCCAGTATTAATGCAACATGCACACGTTTATCTTGTTTCTTCGCTTGGGATCCCAGGCTAGCCGCAGAATGCACTGTGCAGACTCTGAGCAGACTACGCGGATGGGAAGGCTGAGCTGAGTCTTCGTTGAACGAGCATGCACTCATGTAAGAAATGCTGTTCCCGGTTCATTTATAGTTTATGATATTGACATATTGACAAAAGATATGAGAAGATGATACAAATGTGACTGGAATTGGGTTTCAAACACGAAAACATACCTATATAGTTCTGACCTCATTAAACCCCTCTTTTATATAGTAAAACTGGGGTTTACAGGGGAAACATTATTTTTCGTATTTCTGCTCAAAAACATAGATTGTGGGCACTCGTTAGAACCGCCTCGGCGAGGCGGTTCTAACAAGTTCCCACAATCTATGTTTAGAGCAGTAATATGGAAAATATCAGAATTTTTATCTGAAAATTTTCAGTTTTTGGAGGTAAGATTTTCAATATATTTGAATAGACATGTTTTCGTAACGAAGAGCTTAAATGCAAGTAAGTATGAAAACGTAATATAAATTAAATGCAAAAGTTATACAACAAACAATCATAAATATATTTTGAAATAATCAATGTTAACAAATGTTTAATATGTACACATCGGTGTGAATGTTTTAATCATATTAGCACTAGTGTACAGTATCGGGCATCAATATTGAAGCTTGTTTGGATTTGTCGATTCTAAAATAATGATTATCGTGAAGGTTACAGCCGATGGCTAGCTTCGGTCAATTAGGCCTAATGGTGACCCTTATATGAATTATCAAAATTCCTTTATGCGCCTAATTCCAAAGGACCAGTAAATATAAATAACTCTGAAGTGAAACACACAAACAAAATTAGTAAAAGAGCTCATGTTTACAGAGAAGGACGATAACAAAAAAGTTCAACAAATATTTGTCTGTAATATAGAATGACATTAATTAATTTGTACCAACATCATGTATACAATTGTTCCATTCGATACTTTGGCCTTATCCCAGTGGAAATCTTATATTGTATTTGTGATTGAAATAGTGTCTTAATGTGTATTATCATTGTATTCATACAGCCAAACATTTGGTTATTTTGCCACATTCTATTTACATAAACATGATTAGAATAGACTAAAGATTGTTAAAATAGTCGACTTCCAAGGGGGTGCCTCTTTTGCTGTTATTCTTGTTTGTGCGTCGGTGGTTTTGATATGTGACGTTTGATTTGTCATTATTTTTTTTTTCATTTCATCACGAAAACATGCCTATATAATTTTGACCCCCTTAAACCCCAATATTTTATAGTAAAACTGGGGGTTCCAGGGATATACATTATTTTTCTTATTTCTGCTAAAACATAGATTGTGGTACTCGTTAGAACCGCCTCGTCGAGGCGGTTCTAACGAGTACCCACAATCTATGTTTTGAGCTGAAATATGAAAAATATCAGGATCTTTTATCTGAAAATTTTCATTTTTTGGTGGTAAAATTTTCAGTATATTCGAATAGGCATGTTTTCGTAATGTTCCTCTTTTGGTACCTCGGGAAGGCTGTGGTTCGTGATCGCGACATTTCCTATATATCATCACTTATACTTTTGGTCTAGTACAAAAAAATAACATGTAAATGTAACAGCCAAATCAACCTGGTCGATAATATTCGTTCACCATGAGAAAAGGGTTCTACTCTAAAATAAAACAAAACTAGAAATGTGTCAATATGACACAGATGCCCCCGCCCAGGGGCCATCCTCACCCGCACGCAGGCATTTTGCAAAAAATGAAGTTAAAAATATTTCTAAGTCCATGACCTTGAACTCTAGGTCATGGGCATGGGTGGGGGTATTGCTGAACGAAACTTTAGACCTATCTATATCATCAAACCAAATATGAACCAAATGTATCAGATGGTTTGGAAAATATGAGCTCTTCAAAGTTCAGGTTCTACGTGGTACAAATGCCTTAACCTGAGTCTAACAGGATCACGTACGTACGTATGTATGTATGTACATACGTACGTACACACATTCGTACAGAAGGACGTACATTCGTACGCACGTACCCACATACGCAAGTACGGAAAACCGAAAAATTATATGCCGCCGGCATCATCCGATGCGGGGGCATACAAACATGCTATCCACTGGGAGCGAATTCGTTCTTTTTAGAGTACATCCTTTTAATAAACACGGCGCTTTTAACTTAATAACTGTTGTCATTATTAGGAATATAACGCAGTTTTGCTACCATTTAAGGATATTATTTGAGCCACGACATGACTAGAAAATCCTTCTGAGATGTGCGCCAACGAAGAGACGCAGCAGCCTGCGCGTCCGCCAAGTCTTTAATGTCCGCACGAAGAAACTTCATCTCATGCTATTCAAACTTCACCAAATGAAGCTACTGATCAGACTGTGCAAATGCCGTAACCTGAGTCTAGGTGCACATGCCCAAATATACGTTTTCTGACATTGGGGCTCATTTATATTCAATTGTATGGGATCGATGATATGTCATAATTGAATTTATTCCACAGCTAATGCAACAACGATCTTTACATAATTATAGTATTTCAGTTTCTAACAGCGCAGTTATAATGTCAGTCCCTATCCTTTAGAATTAGTTTATCTGCTCGTCCTAAAGCTCTTATTGTTGAGTTGATATAGGGTTTTGCGATTGTTCTAAGTAGCACTTAACAGCTCATCTACGAAAGGCATACGCAAATTAATGGTATATTACGATCATTGTTTTTATGTTGTTTATATCCTTGATATTAAATAAAATACTAAATTAAAATGAAACCTTAATTTCACAAAAGAATACATAACAACAACAATAATAATAATAATAATAATAATAATAATAATAATAATAATAATATTAATAACAATAATAATAATTATACCGATTTCTACCAGATTAACATATTGTGTGATTACAACTGTCAAAGTAGCAGGCTAGCAGTGTTACCTTTAGTAACATCTAAAATTAACTTATCATATCAAAATGAAAGTGATATGAATTGATAATATCATGGGTCCATTTGTTCAAGACTAACGATGTCGTTAGTTAACGTATCGTTAAAACTTTGATCATTAAATACGGCATATACGCTAATAACTCTGCTGAAAAAAATGTGAGTAGCTTTTGCATTTGCAAAAGCTACTCACATTTTTTCAGCAAAAATACATGTGAATTAGATATTGTATTTACTAGAACAGTTAACATTTTGACCACTAACGAGCTCGTTAAGCTAACGAGGCTTTGAACAACTGGGCCCTGACCTTAAAACTACCGCGTTCACACGTTCATTTATCTATCATCCTATCAGATATGATTAAAGATGTTGTTTGTTTCTTTGTTTTTTGTTTCGAAAATGAATACCTTATAGAGAGAAAATAAAGTGATAGACCTTTGTTCTTTATACGGATAAAGAAACCTTTGTATTTTTCAGTCTGTTCAGATCTTTTGCTGTTTTCTAAAATTAGAATGTTTCATGTTAATAAGCGGAGGATCGCATGAGCCCTTGCTGTTAGCATATTCTCCCATGTTTTTCCCCATGACGCGGCTCTTATGGTGGGTGACAGCCGGTTTAATGATGTGTGAACAGCACACTAAATCTTCGGCCATATTATCTCCTTACTGTAAAAACTTTAATTTTGAAAAAAAGCGATGACCGAATAGCTAAAATGAAACTAAGTTCTGGGCCTATTCTGTTTAGTCAATTACGTTTAGAGTAAATATGTTACCCAGATAACTATGCGTATCTTGTCAGAGTCATGGACCCAGTTGTTCAAAGCATCGTTAGCTTAACGAGCTCGTTAGTGGTCAAAATGTTAACTGTTCTAGAAAGTACAATATCTAATTCACAGGTATTTTTGCTGAAAAATGTGAGTAGCTTTTGCGAATCACATTTGTCAGCAAAAATATTAGCGTACATGCCATATTTAATGACCAAAGCTTTAAAGATACGTTATCTAATGGCATCGTTAGTTTTGAACAACTGGGCCCTGGTTGATTGCATGAACTGTCTACTTACAACGAGCGAACCAAAAGACCATATGTGTAGGTTACTCTTTGTAACCGCAGTTTGTATTAGAAAGATATCATTTTAAATAATATTTTAGCCTTAATGATTTCAAAAATATCCGAAGTCCGTGACAGAACCACACTGTTTGAATAGACAATTTGATGAACCATTTATCATTAGGCACCTAGCACATACGCTCTGTAGGTTGAAAAATGATCTAGTTTAAGAAAACAAATTAAGATATCTTAGCTGAAAAGAACTAATGAATTTTTTTTACTGTCTACTTTAATGCAATTTGTATCTTTTAGGATCGTTCCGTCTGCGATGTCTGTATACAGTAACAGTCATGAAATAAATCGAGCCAACGCATGACAAAACCTATAAAATGGCATGTGCGCCCATGGAAAATTCAGATCAGCCTGGGCATCCGCCCAGTCTGCTCACTGTCTTCACTGCACGCTCAGTGGGTAGCTAAGGACCCAAGCTTTCTTCATGCGGGCAGTGAAGACTCTGATCAGACTGAGCGGATGCCCAGGCTGATCTGAGTCTTCACTGAGCGGACATGCCATTTTGATGGTTTTGTCAGCGCTGGCCCAATCAATGATACTAGCAGCAACTTGATATATGGCACGTGCTTCCAACGCTAACTCAGACCAGCCTGAAGAATATAAATGGAGGTACATAGTCATGATTAAAAGCCTTCCTACGATATCAGGATAGATGTGGCATAACAATGACAAACAAATATATCCATTCGCAACAAACCACATACGAGGATCATGCAAAAAGTTCTATCACTAATAGGCTTCCTTGGTTTTATCCCAGGTATATTTTAAAAAGCTTCACTGCACTTAAATGGTGTGTTGAATAGCTAACGATGCCCGTTTATTTCGTGCAAATTGCTTTCCAACTGACCGAGTTATTTCAAACTGAAATAGATGCAGTCATATACACTGACCAATTTACTTGTTACATTGGAACATGGACCAGAAGACTAAAATTCGTAGCTATATTAAATGCCACATTAGGCTTAATATAGATTCAAAGCATATATTTAATGAATTGTGTGGTATATATGGACCTCAGACCATTTCAATGCGCACAATTTTTAGGTGGGTTAAAGCTTTTAAAGCTAGGAAATTTTCTGTTGTTGAAAATGATACCCGTCCTGGAAGGCCTAAAACCTCTGTTACCAAGGCCAACATCGCTGCTGTAAAGATTGTGGTCGAACAGGATGCGCGATTGTCTGTCAAAGATATAGCTAGTTGTATAGCCAGTTGTACTGGCATATCAGAAGGCAGTGTGCAAACAATTCTGAAAAAGCGTTTGGACCTGAGAAAGGTTTGCGCTAGATGGGTACCTCATTTGCTCACCGAGGAGCAAAAGACACAATGCCTTAAATGTGCCCGGGAACTTTTGAAAACATTCAAAGGCTGTAATAGTCGGGTTATTTCTAACTTGCTAACAGGTGATGAAACCTGGGTGCACATGTTTGAGCCATAAAGTAGGGCTGATAATAAGCAATGGAAGCGAAAAGATAAAAACGCCCATGTATTGCCAAGAGAACCATAAGTTCAAAAAAGATGTTGTGCGCAATTTTCTTTAATTCAAGTAGGCCAGTCGTTCAAGTGCCTTGTCGATCTGGTCATACAGTCACTGGCCGATTTTACAAGAATTCTGAACTGAAGAAAGTGAAAGAGTTTTACAATAAGAAACGACCAAGCAAAGGATGGTCAGGAGTTCACCTTTTACATAACAACGCCCCCTCTCATAAGTGTGAGGTTGTTAAGTCTTTTTTGGCTTCTGAAAAGGTGAAAGTTTTAAACCATCTACCTTATTCACCCGACATGAGTCCCTGTGACTTCTTTTTTATTTCCAAGGCTTAAGAAAATGCTTTCTGGAAATAAGTATACGTCTAGAAGTTCTCTTGGCAGCGCTATTTATCAGTATCTCCAACAGATACCAAAAGAAGACTATCTATCTGCTTTTCGCGACTGGGTAAAAAGGTTACAATGTGTTTCAGTAAAGGGGGAATACTTTGAAGGTTTGTAATAAAAATACGTTTGATAAAACGTAGCACTGAAGTAATCCGAACCCAGTGGAATAACTTTGTGCAGGACCCTCGTATGAACGAAGAAAACTTTCCATCACATCACGAAAACATACCTATGTAATTTTGACTCCCTTAAACCCCACTTTTATATAGTAAAACTGGGGTTTACAGGGGTATACATTAGTTTTCATATTTCTGCTCAAAACATAGATTGTGGTACTCGTTAGAACCGCCTCGTCGAGGCGGTTCTAACGAGTACCCACAACCTATGTTTTGAGCAGAAATATGAATATCAGAATTTTTTTATCTAATTGTTTTCATTTTTGGGTGGTAAAATTTTCAGAATATTTGAATAGGCATGTTTTCGTAATGAGAGGAATGGCCTTAGAACGGCCAGCAGTAAAACTACTGGGGTATTAAGTTTGTTATACTCGCGTGAGACAACAGCCTTAATTCGGATACTAATTATAAATATATGCTTGGGCCGCTTAGGGATTGTCAAGAAATTGCATTTGGAGATCTGTCTAAATGGGAACCGACATATTGTCTGTACTGGTTTGTTGCATTCTTTACGTTGGCCGCTGAAATAAATATCTTCTGCCTTAGCACCGGTTAGCAGCTTGTGATGAAGCTTCAGATTAATGTTCGATATTGGGATATGAAAATGTTTAAAAAACCAAGACATCAAATATCATACACCGGGAGAAATTTGTTTGCATGTTTGTCATGTTTATTTATTTATTTGTTTTAATTTTTTTTTTTTTTTTTTCCCATTATACGGTTCAGATAGCTCCACGTGTATATACATGTATTGTATCCATATGATTTTAGCAAATAAGATCCCAATCGGAGGTATCCGGTCATTGCAATATAAACTGAGGCTTATACCAAACTGGAGTAAACGTTTTTTTTTTTGTTTTTTTTTTTTGTTTTTTTTTCAAAACTCTCCAAAAGATTAATTCTTTCACTGCCACAGGCGATAATATTAGGCTTTTGCAAACAGCATAGATCCAGATGAGACGGCTCATAATGAGCCGTCTCATCTGGATCTACGCTGTTTGACATTCAGATGTTCTACTTTACATATAAACGTTTTTCCAAGAGATAGTTTGTTAAAATTAAAAGCAGACGACGAATGTCGTCTGAAATTTGGTAGCGAAAGAGTTAATGTTTACATCCGGACTCTACTTATGAATGGGTAGATCTTAGCGGTTAACAAGAATTAGTATTTAATATCGTATGTGTATGCATTAAAACATTATGGCAAAAACTGTAACAACTTAAATAGAATTTAAGATAATTTGGATTGACATTCAGTGCAAATAGGTCATGGTGCTTTCTCTGCGATACCGCTGCCTTCATCACGAAAACACGCCTATATAATTTTGACCCCCTTAAACCCCACTTTTATATAGTAAAACTGGGGTTTACAGGGGTATACATTATTTTTCTTATTTCTGCTCAAAAACATAGATTGTGGGTATTCGTTAGAACCGCCTCTGTGAGGCGGTTCTAACGAATACCCACAATCTACCACAATCTATGTTTTGAGCAGGAATATGAAAAAATATTTGAATTTTTTGTCTGAAAATTTTCAATTTTTCGGTGATTAACTTTTCAGTATATTTGAATAGGCATGTTTTCGTAATGTTAAGATGTACATTTTTTCTTATACTTGTATTTAGCATTAACCAACTGGATAAGCTGTACATATATGAAAACAAAAAAAATGCAACCTAAACGCGTATTTAAATAAGTACAGCACTGCTTCCAGATATGGCCAGAAAAATACTTTTATTGTTTGTTTACAAAAACGACGGTAATAATATGAGTATGATTCTTGAAAAACGAACGGTCCTGCTTCAGACATTATAAATATCAAAGTGATTGGTATCATTCTGTCGGTGAATGATGTCACGTTTATATACAATATTCATGTATTTCCGAATCGTGCATGTAGCTAAATGCTTCACGTAAATAACAATAAATTTTAATCGCCCTTCATAACTTAAACGAGACTACAAAGCATACGCGTTTACTCTTTTCCGATCTAGTACAAATCTAGTCGTATGTCCTCTATCAATAATTAAATTCTAAGAAAACTAGATCCTTTAAAAGGCAGATTTTACAATCTTGCCATTTAAAGAAAACGACTCGCTTTCATCGAGTTTTTTTTTTATGACTATATTAAATTGTGTAAAATATGTTTGTCTAATCTCCAGCTTCCACTCTGCTAGACAAGGATATCATATTAGAAAGTCCATTAAAACGAATGAATATAATAACTACACTGGTAGAAATTATAAATAAATTCAATTTTGTTTTATAATAAACTAAATTACGGAAAGTCTCCTTATAATGTAAAGCCCTGCGTGCAGTCATTACGAAAACACGCCTATTCAAATACACTGAAAATTTTACCACCAAAGAAATGGCATTTTTTCGGATAAAAAATTCTGATATTTTTCATATTTCTGCTCAAAACATAGATTGTGGCTACTCGTTAGAACCGCCTCGGCGAGGCGGTTCTAACGAGTACCCACAATCTATGTTTTTGAGCAGACATAAAGAAAATAATGTATACCCCTGTAAACCCCAGTTTTACTATATAAAAGTGGGGTTTAAGGGGGTCAAAATTATATAGGCATGTTTTCGTGATGTTTTAGTCTTATAGACACTGAAGGGACGCGTGGTGTGTACATTACATAGGGTTATTAACATAATGACTGCAGATGTGTTTTCATAATTCTATTTTATGTACACCCCATTGTGCCCCATGATATATAGTGAAAACAGGGGAACGCAGGGGTCAACATTATTAGGTGGAGTTTCATAATTATGCAAATTTAAAACAAGATTTTAATGTATTTTTTCACTTTTAGCAGCATCTTAGCACAAATGTTAATGTTCTTAACCTATCTATGCCTAGGATCTCACTGATTACATATGTACCGGACTTTCTTTAAAACATGGTAATAATAAAAATAGATCGAACTTCGGTGAAGTTGATGTCGCACCTGTCCCCCCAAAAAGGTAATGTATATTGCAGATGCAAGAAATCAATGTAGGAATTTCTTTGAATCTCATATGATGCAAGAGAATTTGCGCTCAAAAGATATCCACAGTCTATACACTTTAATAAAATCTCAGGTAAGAAAATGACAGTTAAATTGGAAAAAGTGACAAAAATATTCAAAAATTATATCCAAACTACATGCACTTCTGTAGACCCTGAAGAAAACATGTGCCAAGTTTCAAAGAGACCAGTATAAAATTGTATGAGGAGTTGCAATCACAAGGTACCCTCTGTCTATTCAAATGAGGTCAAAAAGTGACAAAGTTCACAAAGTAGAAAAAAAGTAACAACAATTAAGGCAAGGATTATATCAAAAGCACATGCACATCTTCAGGCTATGGAGAAAACATGTGCAAAGTTTAAAAAAAGATTGGTATAAAATTGTATGAGGAGTTGTGCTCACGAGGAACCTACTGTCTATATATTGAGGGTGAAAAATGACTAAGTTCATAATGTAGAAAAAGTAAAGACAAAATGATTTAACAAATATATCGAAATCACATGCACATCCTCATACCATGAAGAAAACACATGCAAAGTTTCATAATGATCAGTACAACACTGAAAGAGGGGTTGCGCTCACAAGAAGTACCAACTGAGTTGCGCTCACAAGAAGTACCCATTGTTTATATACCGAGGGAGAAAAATTACTATGTTCACAATATGGAGAAACTAATAAAAATTAATCTATCAATTATACCCAAATGACATGCACATCACCATACCATGAAGAAAGCACAGGCATAGTTTCAAAAGGATCAGTACAAAACTGTAAGAGGAGTTGTGCCCACAAGAGGTACCCACTTTCTCTATATTGAGGGTGAAGAATGAAGTTCACAATGTGGAAAAACTGACAAAAATGATCTAACAATTATACCTAAACTACATACACATTCTCATACCATGAAAAAAACACATGCAAAGTTTCAAATTGATCGGTACAAAACTGTAAGAGGAGTTGCTCTCACAAGACACCCAGGGTAAATGTTAACGGATGGACGAACGGACGGAAACTTGCACGCCTAAGTCGCCCTGCTAAAGCAAGTGCGACAAAAAACTATCCACACACCTCTTCTACTGGAAATGGACCTTTCTGAAAAGTTTAGACAGGAGGGTCTACTTGGCATCATCAGGGTCTATACTGCTTAGCACTCTGTTTTGATTTTTGACTAGGATCCCTATTTGGAACAACGGTTCAGTGATGGAAGTCCACTTAGAAACTCAGGGATAAAAGTGATAAGCACCCCTCTCTCTTTCTCTCTCTCTCTCTCGCTCTCTCTCTCTCTCTCTCTCTCTCTCACACACACACACACACACACGCCCCCAGCGATTCTTTTGTTGCTGCTATCCGTTTCTCAAGCGGTACGTATAATTCAATTCGTTTTATCGGCGTTTTACATAAATGTCGTTTTGTGTTGTCATTTTACGTCTCAAAACCATACGAATCGCAACGTGAAGCCTATCTTCTCATATATGTGCTCACCACATCACCCTCCGCTTTCATCACGAAAACATACCTATAATATTTTGACCCCCTTAAACCCTACTTTTATAAGTAAAACTGGGGTTTACAGGGGTATACATTATTTTCCTTATTTCTGCTCAAAAACAGATTGTGGGTACTCATTAGAACGAGTACCCACAATCTATGTTTTGAGCAGAAATATGAAAATATCTGAATTTTTATCTGAAAACTGTCCCATTTTTGGTTGTGAAATTTTCAAAAAATTTGAATAGGCGTGTTTTTGTAATGAAGAAACTTTGCACCCTTGGCTATCCAATATGCGCTCAGATCAGACTGCGCGAACGCTGGTCTAAATCTTTGCTGGGCGCACAGATCAGCCTGCGCATTGGTGCAGTGTGATCAGACTATTCACTGGGCACATTTTGGATAGCAAAGGATGCAATGTTTTTCCATGCGGATTACGAAGACTCTGATTAGACTGCGCAAATGCGCAATTGGATCTGCGGGTCCCAGGGTGAAGTCGGCCGGCTGTAAAAGTGCTTTAACCCCCCACCCACCCCCAGATGGTTTATTCTGCTGACCGTTCTAAGGCGGTGGTCCCGGTGTTAGTCTTACTCTTTGTTGCTTTGTGGTTTATTCTACGAGCGATGTGTTTTATGTCTTACCTTGTGTCATTTAATTCTTGTGTTTTTCAGTCCTTTTAGCATAGCGATTACCTCGCTTGGGAAAGAGAGAGCTAATCTTACAATGTAGAGGTATTCGTACGTTTGTTCGATTTTCGCTTGTTTGGTTTTGTCTTTTTTCCTCTTCCTCTTGGTACCTGGGAAGGGCTGCGGCTTGTGATTGTGGCACTCCTTGGACTTTTCTCATCACGAAAACATACCTATATAATTTTGACCCCCCTTAAACCCCACTTTTATACAGTAAAAACTGGGGTTTATAGGGGTATACATTATTTTTCTTATTTCTGCTTAAAAACATAGATTGTGGGTACTCGTTAGAAATGCGTCGGAGAGGCGGTTCTAACGAGTCTCCGAGGCGGTTCTAACGAGTACCCGTAATCTATGTTTTGAGCAGGAAAGTGAAAAAAATATCAGAATTTTTATCTGAAAACTTTCAGTTTTTGGTGGTGAAATTTTTAAATATATTTGAATAGGCGTGTTTTCGTAATGGCTTACCTTTTTCGCTTGTCGCACATGTCACAAAGTACGTTTTCTCACTTTGCACCTCGAATATGTATTACTCTATGAAATACCTTTACCTATATTAAAGAATCCCTGAATATCTCTGGACTTGCAGGAATCAGGAACACATAAACCCCACGTCAGTTTTAATTTAACCCCACGGGTGTCCTGAAAAAAGAAACAATTACAAAATGCAAACCAATACACCAATATACGTCTGTTCTATCCTCATCGCAATACCTACAATAGAAGACAAAAATATTTGAGCTATGTGAGGAAACGTGCCTTGTGAACTGTGCGTTTGTTTGTGTTGAGGTTTTACGGCCCAGTCAACCCAATGGGGTCATGTCGAACGCGGTCAGTTTTACCTAACCATACGTTTACTGGGCAGGCTTAGTCCTCTAGGCGGTTAACTGGTATTGTGCACATTCTTTCGCCAGAAACTGACAACTGCCCTTTTTGAATCAGCGGAAGGGAGAGAATGACCGTAGAATTGTATACGTACAACGAAGACGGAACATCTGCGCAGATTGATCAGAGTCCTAATTCTGCGCACAAAGAACCTTTGCATCCTTGACTATCCAAATGCGCCCAGTGAAGATTCTGATCACACTGCGCGAATGCACTGATCTGAATCTTCGACGGACGCACTTGTCCAAAGGTACGTTTCCTGATGCTGCGGTACATTTGGCTACATATTGTAGGCGTATGAAATATAATAAAAGGCCGCAGGCCAAGTGTCCCCCGACGTTTGAAATGTCAGTATGTGGTGAATGCGGAGAAAAGAACTTCAGTTGATAATAGGCTAAAACTGACAAAGAACCATAACTCTGGTAAAACGCAGTCAAGCGTGACCTCGGTATGATATGATCTTCTTCAGGTCATGGCAACAATAATTGGAAGGTTTCACTAAAATCCACTGAAAATTGCAAGAGGAGTTGCAGAAACAAGACTTACTGTTAAAAAATTGTCAAAGGACCGTAACTCTGGTAAAAATCAGTTGAGCATGACCTCGATAAAATATGATCATCTTCAGGTCATGGAAACGATAACAGGAAAGTTCCATCAATATTCCTTTAGAAATGTAGGAGTTGCGGAGACAAAAACTTCTGTTGAAAATGGCTAAAACTGACAAAGGGCCATACTCTGGTAAAAAGCAGTCAAGCGTGATCCTCTTCAGGTCATGGCTACAATAACTGGAAAGTTTCACTAAAATCCACATAAAACTGCAAGAGGAGTTGCAGAGACAAGACTTACTGTTGAAAAATTGCCAAAGGGCTATAACTCTGGTAAAAATCAGTCGAGCAGGACCTCGATAAAATATGATCATCTCCAGGTCATGGGGGCAATAACTGGAAAGTTTCATCAAAATCCCTTGAAAACTGTAGGAGGAGTTGCGGAGACAAGATTGTGTCTATGGACGGATGGACGGACTGACGGACGGACGAACCCATTACTGTAGTCCCGTTCGACTAACGTCAGGGGACAAAAAGACGTTAAATGCATACTTTAAGAGAAGTGACACAGATCGACCTGTGGACCAGTCTGAAAATAGTTGATCGGGGCGTTTGCGGACGTCACGTCCGCAAACGCCTCGATCAACTATTCTCAGACTAAGTAGGTGTGACAAAAATAGTGTTGAAGAAACGGAGGATACTAACTAAGAGGTAAAGCGCAACACTCCTGACACAGTATCAGCTTAGTCAGAATGACATTTTGACAATTATAAAAGTCCTTAAAGTTGACTGCAAAATAAATAACCTACAAAAATGCTTCGGTTCTACATCTCTTAAGTACCATTAGCAATAAAATTATCCTGGCATTTGACGAAATACATTCTTTTACTAAAGTATCTACAGCGAGCTTGCGCTTATGGAGAAAATTTTATGCATTAGCGACTTTTACTTATCTGAAGTTGAAACTTTGTAAACGCATGTGCAAGGTTTTTTTTCCATATGCATTATGTTTTCTCGAACATGAAAAAAACATAATAGCATATTTACCCTAAGTATTTGTATCGACAGGCATAATCGAACAGCATTGACCCTGATCAGATGCCACAGAATGTTTGCTACGCATTCGGCAGTTTTGAGACCCATTTATAGGTAGTAAAAATGGATACAGTCGAACTTCGACGGCTCGAACCCCTTTGGGACCATAAATATTTGTTCGAGACAGCGGTAGTTCGAGCCGCGGAGGGTTACTATTAGTGCCATACCAGGCGGCATAATGGAGATAATTATGGGATATCTTTTCGGTGCTCTATATTATAAACTAATGTTGTGTGTACTCATTAGAATCAACTCATCGAGGCGATTCTAATGAGTGAGCACAGCATACTTTGCAAGATAAAAGAAGAAAATCTCCCTAAATTATCCGTATATCGTATTTTGGGGAAATTCCTGTGGACTCTAGAACGTGTTCGACTCATCCATGGTAAAAGAGCCATCGGGGTTCGAGCCATTGAAGTTCAACGATAATAGTAAGACGTAAATGTGTCCGAAAACTCAAGACAGAAACGGTAATTACCGGTCTGTAAAAAGATAGGAAATGCGCAAGCTGACCCGAATTTTCGCTGCGCGCACATGTTTAAAGGTACATTTTCCTGCTTTCTAACAAATTGTTGAGTAGAAATAAAATCAAATAAAGTGTCAGCATACAACGAAAAGAATAGAAACATGCGGAACTCTTGTTTCAAATAGAACGTAACCCAGAAATAAAATAATTGAATTATAAATAAACAAAACATTAAAGGTACTGTTGTTGGTTGTTTGCTCTGTTGTTAACTCCATTCTATAATTCAAAAACTAATTCATACAAAAAAAAAATAAAAAATAAAATAAATAAATAAATACATAAAAAGAAACATACCGCCACCGCCCCTCGCCCCTCCAACCTCACCTTAAATAAAATACAAATAATAATAATAATAATAACAAAAACTGTCAAAGGAAAGTCAGCAGACGTACCACATTCAAAGCTTTTATGAGGGTGTCGGATATCTTGATATCTGCTCTACAAAAACGTGTCCCGAAAGTCCTTGTTATTGTGGTACCTCCGGCCACCGCGTAGTGTTTTTCCACCTTTGGCCGTGCGTCGTAACACTGATCGTATGAGCCAATGAAATAGAAGTGTCCTTTCTGTATGCCACTTTCAATTTTACCAGTCGCATCGAACACTGAAATAGATACCTTATTCAGTGAAGCTTTATCATTCTCTGGACTAAATCAGCAGTCTACAAATTGCTTTTCTTTTTTTATACATCAAGACAACATAACTATATAATTTCGACTCCTTTAAACCCCCATTTTTATATAGTAAAACGGGGGTTTAAAGGGGTATACATTATTTTTTCTTATTTCTGCTCAAAAACATACATTGTGGGTACTCGTTAGAACGGCCTCGCCGAGGTGGTTCTAACGAGTACCCACAATCTATGTTTTTGAGCAGCGAGGCGGTTCTAACGAGTACCCACAATCTATGTTTTGAGCAGAAATATGAAAAATATCAAAATTTTTATCTGAAAACTTTCAATTTTTGGTGGTGAAATTTTCAATATATTTTGATAGGCGTGCTTTCGTAATGAGCTTTCTCCCAGAGAATATGGTTAGATATGTCATCTTAACTGTTTAATTTTTTTTTTTTTTCAGAAATGGTCATTGGCATGATATTAACATTTTTATTGTATTTATAAATTTGCCTGAAATGCCAAAAACTATTGTCCATATAGATTCTTATATATGTCCAAATAAAATGCATGGAGAGTCATGACAGTATCTACACTATCAAAGAGTCAATACACGGATTCGAATACAATGAACAGATCTTTGGTGAGTCATTAACCCATTTAAGTTTAGCGTTCCATAAAAGGGACATTGGCAAACAGTGTAGACCCTGATCAGACGCCGCAGAACGCGGCGTCTGATCAGGTCTACACTGTTTGCTTAAAAAACAAGAGATTCTATAAAACATGGGAATAATAAAAGTTAACCAGACCCCCTTCTATTGGATTTGGAATTGTCCAAAGACTTGTTCTAGAAGATGTGAAAAATGGTTTAAAGTTGTAATTGTGTAGTCAAAGACTATATACACTAAATGATTCTCATTTTAAAAGTGTTATATATCAAATGTCAGAAATATAGGTCAAGACACCTAGGAAATATCACAATAACGAAGTGCAGCCTGCAAAGAACAAGTAATGGCAAACGCCACATTTGAAACCATCGATGCACGAACAAAGAATAACCACAACAGAACAACCGCCTTGAAATGGTCAGCAGAAAAACAACGGGGCTTTAACATTACGAAAATATGCCTATTCAAATATACTGAAAATTTTGCCTCAAATAAAAAAAGATAATAAAATTTCAGATAAAAACTCTGATATTTTTTCATATTTCTGCTCAAAACATAGATACATATAATCACAAATACTGTTATGAAACACAGCGATTGGCTCATTGGCGACCTGAAGCCAGAATACAAAAAAAAAAAAAAAAAAAAAAAAAAAAAAAAAAAAAAAAAAACAACAAAAAAACAAACAAACAAAAACAACGACAAACAGGACCACTAGACATTGACTGTCAGGTGCCAACTATCTGAAGCGGATTAGGAAGGGTCGTCCTGCAAGCTATGGACCAAATCACCGACATCCAGTTAAAGGGGGAAGCAAAGTTATCAGCCATAATTGGATTAACAACCATGCATGTAGTTTTACACAGAATGTCTATGTAGTAGCATATCTTCTTGTAGGGTGTGATAATCTTTTTGTAGCAAGTGACAGGTCTTGTTTAATCTGAAATATGATAAAAACATAAAGCATGTCGTCTGTTTCAATTTTGCTTGGCATTTAAAGTGTTATTCAACGAAACATATGCATTATTAAGAAGCTGTCATTCTGTCAGATATGCAATATGGCCAAATGAAACCACAAAGATGATTGTGCCACTGTTTGCAAACCGAGCATGAACTATTGATGATAAAGCCTTTCAAATTATCTATCCAGTTGTTTGGAACGCTTTTGAGGGAAATTTACCACGGTATTTCTGCCAATTCTGGATTGGGTGGAAAGCTAATCGCTAACCACATCAATACAGAACAAGAGATGCAAATATTATAGATTCAGTTCTGGTCTGCAATACTTTATTTATTTACAGTAAAATTAACTCCCTCCACTTTTGGATTATAAAAAAAACATAGACAGAAGTTTAAACACTCTTAAGTTACTCAAATTCTCTCTTCTCTTCCTCGTCCTCTCTCTCTCAGGAACTGCAAATTGTTGTCAAAATAACATTCTGTTAGATTTGTTTCCGTACAGACTATAATTGCTTGTTAGCTACTTTTCTTATAATATCATATCTTTGTAGAAGAACCAAATCATAATTTGCAATCAGTATGTTTTGTTGTATTATATATGCATTGTCCTTTAAATTTGCTATGTTTTGCTATAGTTATTTGATCGCTTGTTCGTGCAGCCTTATTCCGATTCATTGTAAACAGACTACCCACACTTGAGAGTGGAACCAAACAAGCAAACTGTTTTTTGTTCAAATCCTATTGAACGTGTATTTTAATATATAAATGATTGAATAAAATATGTTTAAACTAATTGTAATATATTCAGATATA
Source organism: Anodontia alba (assembly GCA_964016985.1). Lineage (NCBI taxonomy): Eukaryota > Metazoa > Mollusca > Bivalvia > Lucinida > Lucinidae > Anodontia > Anodontia alba. The sequence continues at coordinate 45,202,988 of OZ024836.1, forward strand.
TTCAAATTTAATTGACCACATTCCTGTCAGGAAGGTTTCATGTTGTGTGCAGTAAACTATAAACCAAACTGGAAGCATTATACGTGTACGCTTATGCGTTTCTGAAGTCTACAACATTCCCACTCTGTGGGCAATAAACTACCAACGAATGAAAAAGGTACAGTGTACTCGTTTGTGCTTAACAATTCTGAAGGTTCCCATTTAGTGGAAATAAAATACCAACGAATGAAAAGGTTACAGTGTATTCGATTGTATTTATTATTTCTGCAAGGTTCCTATTCTGTGGACAAAAAAAGAACTATTATAGAATGAAAAAGCAACAGTCAACTCAACCGTGCTTATCCAATCTGCGAGGTTCCAATTCTGTAGACAATAAATTATTTAGAATGAAAAGCTTTATAGTTTTCTCGAATGAGTTTACGAATTCTCCCAGCTAGCATTCTTTATAAATCTATAGCGGGCCGTTATCGGCCCGTCAGCTACCATGACGGGCCGATAACGGCCCGCTAAAGATTTATAAAGAATGCTTACTGGGCTGCAAGGTTCCTGTCTTGTGTGTAATAAACTTTAAATAACAGTGAAAGACCATCATCACAGAGCGTAGCAATCCGTAAGCACTTGGTAAGGGTTTAATAACAAAAACTGACAGAATGAAGGATTGAAAAGAATACGAAAAAAAAAAAAAAAAAAAAAAAAAGGAAGAGAAACTGAAAAAGAAACATTATATTGGACAGTTAAAACTGGAAGAGTTAGAGCTGTACACCATTCTGTTTATGGAGGAAACTCAAAGAAAAGTCTTCTTGTGTGAATCAAGAAAGCCAAGGCCTTTGAAATTTGGTTTGTATCTTCATCTAGTCCTAGTCCTAGGTGAATGACCATGCCCGGGGGTCACATGTTTTACATATAGGGTAAAACTAAACAAATCTTCTTGTGTGAAACTAGAAGGTCCAGGCTTTTGATAGTTAGTATCATGTATCTTCATCTAGTAATCACCTACCATGATTATTCAAATTTCAGCACTGCATATAAATGGCCCCGCCCCATTGGTCATTTATGTAATCTAAACACAAAACAAGAATGTGCAAATATCGTAGACTTACAATATTAGGATGGACCAGTATCGTGGGATTACAACACTGGTAATACCAGATTCAGTACGACTATACAGTTTCTGGCGAAAGAATGTGCACAATACTGGTTAACCGCTTAGAGGACTAAGCCTGCCCAGTAAACGTGTGGTTAGGTAAACTGACCGCGCTCGACATGACCCCATTGGGTTGACTGGGCCGTAAAACCTCAACACAAACAAACAAACGACTATACAGACAGCAAACTATACTGGATATTACTGTACCAGTACTGCCAGCTTTCCAGTATTATCCAGTTTTGCTGCAAGAACAACTCTGGAAATAACAGTATTGTTGATCAATAATACTGGGATATACTAGTATCGTAAAAAAGATACCGAAATCGACATTAAGTATAATTATATTTGTAAACAACTGTGTCTCCATAAAAACCAGCAGTAATCACTACAACAGTGGCTTTACCAGCATTGTTCGCGTAAAAACATGATACACATTACGAAAACATGCCTATTCAAATATACTAAAAATTTTATTACCAAAAAAAGAAAATAATCAGATAAAAAAAACTGTGATATTTTTCATATTTCTGCTCAAAACGTAGATTGTGGGTACTCGTTAGAACCGCCTCGGCGAGGCGGTTCTAACGAGTACCCACAATCTATGATTTGAGCAGAAATAAGAAAAAATAACTTATACCCCTGCAAACCCCAGTTTTACTATATAAAAGTGGGGTTTAAGGGGGTCAAAATTATATAGGCATGTTTTCGTGATGATTAATTTTCTCTATCTTCAACATCAGGCAATACTAGCAAATACTGGTACCAAGACTGGACAAGTTTTATCATCTAGTATTATCAACAATACGGGTATATCTAGTATTGCGATCGCCAACTTTACATAATCCTTATTTTTTATCATAAACATTTAAAAGTACACTTCTTATCAAATGTTTGAAAACTTATTAGAATACTAGGTAACAACTCATAAATATTTCGGTCGTTTAAAAAAGCAAATCGAAACACGTATCTTATCATGTCATATTTACCCAGTGACTTTATGCCCCAGTGCCATACAAAATTTAGACCTATCACAAGAAAAAAACGGACGGTTCTTAACGCATATTCGGACAAGGGAGGCCCTTATCAGAAGGCTCAGATATGAGCAGGTCCTTCGTTGTTCTATTATGTAGTTAGTAACCCTTAAAACGCCAAGAAAATCTACATCTGAAAATGTCGTCTGTTTATGTCGTCTGCTGAATATTCTTGCAAACTTTTCAAACCTATTTTTGCATACAGGCAAACAGTGTGGACCCAGATCAAACTGCTCCTAGAGGAGCAGTCTGATCTGGATCCACACTGTTTGCAAAAATGACTTTTAAAATCTCAAGCAGATGACAAAGCAGACGACAATTGTTGTGATTGGCAGTTTAAGGGTTAATACTACAAAGGCTCTAATCAGATGATCAGGGTTTATTCGTCGATACGCTTTTACAGGTTTCTGGAATTCGGACAGAGAGGTCAGCTACCCTGTCTGATCTGGCCTTTGTTGTTTGCATATAACAAACTTTCTTCCATTAGTGTCCCTATAGCCATGACAGGTCAATTTTACTACCAGTGTATGCCTAAACATTGTTAGACAAGAGGCAAACAGTGTATACCTTGATCCGACATCGCGTTCTTTGGCGTCTGATCAGGGTCTGCACTGTTTGATTAAAGTCTGCGTATCCCAATATTTTGCGCTGATATGTTCGTACAGCAGGCAGCGCGAACGTGCAGGATATCTGGGATTCCATATTTGCATGTAAAACACGCAACTCATTTCTCACTAGGTTGCTAATACATTAATAAATGCGCCGAAACATAAAGAAAGGAGCCTTATTCCATCCGTAGAAAAAGACCCAGTTAAGCCTGTGCTATCAGCCCTTTGTTATGCGCTCACAGATTCAAATAGGGAAGGCCCCATCATATGCATACTGCACAAACAGAATCTTTGCTAGGCGCACATGTATTTCTCGCCCGTTCATTTATAATAATAACAATAATAATAATAATGATGATAAATTAGTATTGTTTTCTTTTGCAGAGGGGATTTAATTAGCGCAGATCTGTAACACATTCTAATTTGTCCCATCTGATGTGACAACTGCGCTAAAGCTGTCCCAACTGATCCGATATTACAGCGCTGAAGCGATCCATCTGATCTGATATAAAAGTGCCGAAATTGTCCTACCTGACATAAGGCTCGTTTTACCGTTTGAAAGATGTCAGGTGATTATGCAATATTGCGTAATTTAGAACATCTATCAATAGTATGTCTTGCTTATCTGTACCGCCAGACATATTAAATTCAGAAGTTTGACAAAACAGACAGTCTTAATCTCGTTTGTTCAAAGGAAGTTATCTGGCAAAATATTTATTAACAGCGGTCGTGTTTGATTTGGAACAAGGGGGCCGCGTCAATAAAAAAAAGTCTCTATAAATATATGGAAAACACGCACTTCCATATGAACCTGTCAATCAGAGTTATATGTACATAGCATTTGCTCTCCATTGGTACTTTACGCATATATAGTTCAATGATACATTTACTGGAAGGTCCAGATAGTCTGCGCATCCGCTCAGATTGATCTGCAACCTCGTTGTCCGCATAAACGCGAAGGTACCGTTTCGTATGTGTAGCTTAATTACGAAGAGGGAGGTCTGAGATTATGCAAACAGCGCATGCTCAGATCATTTTGCATACCATGCAGTTACCAGTGACGGACATTTGAGCCGCAACATGAGAAAACGTACCTTGTGGCATATGCATTCGTGCAGTCTGATCAGGGTCTCCTTTGTACGTATGAAGAATATTTGCATCCTTGGATATCAGAATTGCGCTCAGTGATTCTGATCAGACTTATCTGAATCTTCGCTGGACGAATGTGTCTGAAGGTATATTTCCTGGCACTGTGGCTTGTTTCTTGCATGTATTAGAGAAGTCATGAAACAATCAAATCTAACGACAAAAAAAAACAAAAAAAAAAAAAAAAAAAAAAACATTTTGACCCTAGTCTTGCTGAACCTGAGGATATGTCCTGCTTTTGTACACTAAACAGATCCATATAAGTTGGCTTCTGATCTCGATTTGCACCGTTTGCCATTAAGTATGTGAATTTATACCATCAATCTTGTTCAAGTTATCAGATTGGCTGAAACTTAGAAATGGGCATCTTAATTTATCATAATTTATCATGCATGGCAAGGATTAAAAGCTCTGAACATTTATCCTTATTGTTTGTTGTAGACAAAAGTAAGGGCAACATTATGCGTGAAGCAGCTAGTATTCCATTGTGTTTTAACATATGTTTCGTAGTTTTTTGTCTGACAACGTGTAAACAAAATTTGAATGCTATATTATGGTATTTGCAGCATAATTCTGTACAATGTAAAGTAAGCAACTTCTATTCAATGTAAGTAATACAAAATTTAAATTATATTGAATTAAGTTGCCGGTAAAGGTATTTTATAGTGGTAGGAGGGCGGGTGGAAGAGGGTGAGGGATTGGACCTCTTCCTGAATTTGTTTTACATAGATAAAATAGATAGATAAAACCTGTATTAGTGTTTGTTTTAAAATCACATACCCTATTATAAAGAAAACTGCTGTCGTGGATATTAATGTAACAGTTTTCTGGTGCTGGAGTTTGTTTGTTCGTTTTTTTTTTTTTTTTTTTTTTTTTTTTTTTTCGTAGAATCTTCCCGCTCCACGCTACCCTCTATAATGAAATGGTCGCTCCATAATGTTGTAAAAAGAACCCTGTTGCATGCGAGAACAGCGAACGAACTATCAAAATACCGCTGTTCAGAGTGGCTGGAGAAAGCCCCCGCTGCTCATACATGTAACATGTACGTTTTGAAATTTAAAAACTCTGCCATATATATGCCCGGATTAACTAAGGCACGTGCATTATTAGCTTCGTGTTCTCGTTGGACATGTGATTTCTTAAAAAAAAAGTTAAGAGAAAAGTCCAGGGAGTGCCACAATCACAAACCGCAGCCCTTCCCAGACCCCAAGAGGAAGAGGAAACCGACAAATCCAAACAAGCATAAATCGAACAAACGTACGAAAAGCACTAAGATTAGCTCTCTCTTCCCGAAGCGAGGTAATCGCAATACTATAAGGACTAAAAACACAAGAACAAAATGACACATGGAAAGACATACAACAAATCGCCTCGTAGAATAAACCACAAAGCAACAAAGAGTAAGACTAACACCGGGACCACCGCCTTAGAACGGTCAGTAGAGCAAACCACCGGGGGATGGGGGTGGGGGGGGGGGGGGAGGTTTATAGCACTTTTACAGCTAGCTAACTTCATCCTGAGTCCGATGCTACTCTTAATACAGAAACACATAAAAATTCGGTTCGCATAAAGCCTCCCAACTCAGTCCATGCATCAAAGCGAAAACACAAAAATCAAATTAACCACTATAATAAACAAAGACGAGTACTCATGGCTAATTCTACTGTATGCCAGAGTAAATGAAAACGCATATGCTTTCCACTGTGTCCCATGTAATGTTTACATTTTATTCTAATGGAGAACATACGTACATGTATATCTGCCCACTCCTCATTTCTTAATCACTTTGCTTTTACCAAAACATAATTTAATTTACCATATGTATCCTAAATATAGTGATAAAAAGTCCTGAGCAAACACTGAAGACCTTTGTCAGACGCCGCCCAACCGCGGCGTGTGATCGGCTTTTACAGTGTTTTACGCTCATCCAGTAGTTTTAGGTAAAACTGACTTGTTAGAATTTTAGTACAAGTTTGGTAAGGTGGTCAGGTATGGTTAGGAGTTATTGTGTCCCAATATTTAGGATAAATATTTGTTTTGAATTTTATTGGGCGAAATGATTTGTTTAATCATACATCCCGGTAAGCATTCCACATAAATCTATAGCGGGCCGTTATCGGCCCGTCAGCTTGCCTGACGGGTCGATAACGGCCAGCTATAGATTTTGTAGAATGCTAGCCGGGATTGTACCAAATTAAATTAAACTAACATGTGTAATATAGGAAATCTTCGGAGAGCTAACCTGTAATAATATGAATTTGACACGGGCAATGTCCCACAAGGACAATGCCCTTTTCAAACTAGAAAACGAAGGCTGTTGTAAACGTACCATATTTACCCTATATTCCCGGACACCTTAACTCCTTACCGTACTTGTCCTAAAATAAAAGAAGTCTATTTAGCTACTTGTTGGTGTGCATGAAATTTCTGGACAGGTGTCAAAAGATGAATTGACGATTTATTGTACAAATTTTTAGAAACAATTTAAAAGTCAGGAAGTCCTGTGCTGATACATGCATTACGTGTATGGTGACTCATGGCAACTGCCGACTTCTTTGGCCGGTTTCTTACATTTAAACCATGCAAAATTGCACTTCTGTATGAAGAGGTACTCTCTCTCCCATGACTGTCTAGTATTGTAGAGAGTATAACTTACTGTCCAAAGCCCATTGCTTCATTGTAAACAGGGAATCTACTGTGTCCATAGAATCTTCATAACATGCTTTATTTACTTGACCTGGAGGCAAATTAGGTATCAATTCTCGGACCACTCCACTACTTAGAACTTGCTGAATAAGGGGCAATGTGCCAACAGATGCGAGTGCTTTTGGCCAGGCCGCTACAGGTGGTAGTGTGCCATTGGAGTGCTTCATTATCTGTAAAACAGATAATAATAATAATAATAATAATGATAATAATAATAATAATAATAATGAGAAGAAGAAAGAGAAGAAGGAAAACATGTAAAATTTCATTCTGTAAAGGCATCTACCCTAAATATTCGGGCACATTAATTTCGATCAAACTATTCTAAAATTTGAACACATTTTTTTATTTGACTATCGGTTTATGTTCTTATAACCTTCTGCACACGTGGTACAACAGTAAAAACCTTAATCGAGCGCTGCTTCTGATCTATGTTTGAATGGTTTCCCAATGCCTGTCTGTCCGAACAACAGCGGTAGAAATGTTAATAATGGTAGAAAATGTTGAACGTGATTACAATTAGTATATTGCCGAGCTACATACCAAAATCAAGCGGTAACAATACAGCAAAGTACTTAGAAAGCACGAAACACAAGATAAGATTGAAAAGATGTAGTAGACACAATATAATGCTTAATGTTACTGAAGTGTCACCCTAAACAAAACCATATTCAATCGTTTCAAATATTTATTGCAAAAAGTCTGTATTTGTAATAAAACAAACATTGGTTCTGTTACTAAAGGGTTCTTTAAGGATTGCCTTTGGAAACAAAGAACACACAAAATTACGAAAATCGGAGGCTCGGCAGTTGTTATGAATAACCAAACACTTAATGCACGTACCAAATGAGGACTTTCTGACTTCGAGCGCTTGTGCAAAGACCGTAAATTGTCACCCCATTCTTTAATATAATGCTAATATTATCAAATATTCTAGTCATTTTTGACAATACGGCTTATATATTATACGTAAAGACAGAGTATCATGTGAAGAACTTCCAGGAGGCGTGGGGATCATTATTTGAACGGACTCGATATACTAGTTTCTACCTTTTTGTTATATATTCCAAATGCATTTCCTTTTAGACTGGTTTACAAATTACGCACTTTAAGATGAATGCATGGACCTGAAGATTTTGTGGCCATTTTTACAGGGGTGACAACCTTTGTGGCTTCATTTTACTTTCTTGTACATCATTTGAAAAGAAGTCTACTCTGTCAGGAAAGAAGTTGCTCCCAAAGGGAGCAACTTCTTTTTGGGAGCAACTTCTTTTCTTACCGTGTAGATCACTTTTCAGAAGGGTACAAACGATTTTTGCCGGAGATGTCTCCCCTGAAAGAATATCTAGTCCACTTACATTTCTCATTACCAGGATTTAATATAATTCGAACTTTATTACAAAAAATATTTACACCGTAGAGTGAAGATGGGGCAGTGTTACAGAGAAGACCCAGGTCAGCCTCTCTATACATAAAATCCGGTCAGGACCAACAATACCCACTTATAGAAGACTGATATCAATAGTAAAATATCACTCAATCAGAAAGAGCTGGATCAGACTGCGTGAATGCATTATTCTTACCTCGCCAATAAGGACTGGGACCACCGGCAACACACCTTTCACGACTGGGTTTTTCATTGCTTCCAAAAATGCAGCCATTCCCTGTGCTTCGGCTTTGCCAATTACATCAGAAGAGAGGTTTGCGTTGTTGGTCGAACCTATCATATTATTAAATACTGTTTGGAGTAGATTCGTCAGTGGACTGTCTGTAGTATTTGTGGCCGTGCTTAGCATATTGTTGATTACAGGCAGGATCAGCTTCAAAACACTTTCCTTCATATTAAGATCGCTAAGCATCTTCTGTAACAGCTGCTGGAATTGCGCATCTTGGGTGGCGCCCGACGCACTCACCGTGGTTGTTGAGGATCCATTTGAAAACGATAGGCTAGCAAGCAAAGTTGAAATAAATAACAACAGTACTGCTGGTTTTCTGTGTCTCACCATTGCTAGAGGCAAAAATATAAAGATAAGTGTGAACCAGATTAACCATACTCTGCTTTAAAGGAAATTATCATTACAAAGAATGGTAACTGTCGATTTCACAAGAATGGTAACCGTCGAAGGGCTGCGGTTTGTGATTGTGGCACTCCCTGGACTTTTCTCTTATCTTTTTTTTTTCAGTATGTTGTCACTGGCTACAAAGACACATACTTCGTTCGGGATCACTCTCATGCGCCACAAAAATACTCCGATGCAGATGTCATAAAGATGTTGGAATATCTAATCGACAATATTTTGTGGAGTTCGGCGCACGGATATTTCAGCAAACAATTGGCATACCGATGAGTACTAACTGTGCACCGTTACTTGCCGACTTGTTTTTATATTCGTATGAGGCGGAGTTTGTACAAAGACTCCTTCAAACAGGCAAAAACACCTCGCACAACAATTCAATTTCACTTACAGATATATAGATGATGTATTGTCTCTGAAAAACACAAAATTTGCAATTTAGAAATCATCTGTCCACGTGAACTTGAAATAAAGGAAACAACGGAGACTGCAGCCTCCTCCTTCTCATGCGTGGATTGTTATCTCTACATTGACAATGAAAAGCTTACTAGTAGGCTTTATGACAAACGGGATGACTTCAATTTTCCCATTGTTAACTTTCCATTCCTGAGCAGTAATATTCTTTCTGCACCAGCATACGGGGTTTACGTTTCACAGGTAATCCGTTATGCCAGAGACTGTTCAAATTATCAGGACTTCATGGAGCGTGGGAAAGTGCTCACTACAAAGTTGTTCAGCCAGGGGTATCAAAAAACCAAACTGGTAGCAACACTTAATAAGTTCTATGGGAGACATCATGATCCGGTCAATCCCTACAATATGGCAGTTTCCAGAAGTGGTTCGGACGTTTTTGCCAGTGACGCGTCATAAGTAGACTTCTCAAATCCCGGACATACGCTTCTACCGATATTTCCTTCGTTTAGGCCTATGGGAATGGTGGGCGAAGCTTGGTTACCAAGTAATACTTACTATCCGCGGACTCTGATTATACCCTTTATTCTGGGGTCCATGTCTGTTGGTCTGAACATTCTGATTCGTCATACGTTTATGGATTACGACTTAGGTACCATGACCGCAACTACTTCGCCATTTTTCACAGTCAATTTTTGCCTAGCGCTTTACACATAGTAAATTTGCAAACATTTGTCATAATTTAACTACCTATGTGCGAAAATATTATTCTATTCATTGGTTTCAAACGAATCAAATATGATCATTTTTTCTCATACTTAATTAAACTGACTGTAAATTATGTGGAAATCGGTAACGTAGTTAAATTGGTAGTAGATTTAAAACATCTTTTTTTTTTTCTTTTTTTTTTCTAAAATGTTCACAATATTGTTGTAAACACCAGTTATTAAAATCAGCTAAGAAAAATAAAAAAATAAATAAAATATTAAGTCAAATTACTATAAAAACTGCACAGATATGGCCAATGTTTGGTCATAAATATTTGAGAACCTAACGCATACACAGAAAGGACAAATATCTTCGGATAAGATATGGTCAGTTAGAAAAAATATTTCCGTTAAGATAAAGCAAAAATAAGCCAGCGCATGACAGAACCTACAATACGACGTGCGACCAGCGAAAGCTCAGTCTGATCTGAGTCTTCGCTGATCGCATGTGCCTTCATGGCTTGGCCCGCCGTGGTTCAACTATTGGTTTTCATTTACTCTGGCATACAGTAGAATTAGCCATGAGTACTCGTCTTTGTTTATTATAGTGATTAATTTGATTTTTATGTTTTCGCTTTGATGTATTGACTGAGTTGGGAGCCTTTATGCGAACCGAATTTTTATGTATTTCTGTATTAAGAGTAGCATCGGGACCCAGGGTGAAGTTAGCTAGCTGTAAAAGTGCTTTAACCGCCCCCCTCCCCACCCCCCCCCCCCCGGTGGTTTCCTTTACCGACCGTTCTAAGGCGGTGGTCCCGGTGTTAGTCTTACTCTTTGTTGCTTTGTTGTTTATTCTACGAGGCGATTTGTTGTATGTCTTTCCGTGTGTCATTTTGTTCTTGTGTTTTTCAGTCCTTTTAGTATTGCGATTACCTTGCTTGGGGAAGAGATAGCTAATCTTAGTGCTTTTCGTACGTTTGTTCGGTTTGTGCTTGTTTAGATTTGTCGGTTTTCTCTTCCTCTTGGTGTCTGGGAAGGGCTGCGGTTTGTGATTGTGGCACTCCCTGTACTTTTCTCTTACCTTTTTCACAACCTCAAAAGAGGGATGAACAAGAATCCTTGTCATACTGGGTAGATGTACAGGCTGATCTGAGTCTTTGCTGGTCACACAGGTCTTATTGTAGGTTTTGTCGTGCGCTGGCTCAAATGTCTTTCTGAGTGATGTCTAAAGGACAGTAATTATTCGGTCGGACATCGTAACTCCTTACCATATTTAACCTAAAGAGGACTAGATATACCTGAGAAACGGTGTTGCCATTTGTTCAAGGGAAAACAATTGCAGATAGAAAATTGTCTCTCTAATATTTGAAACTCTAAAAGAAACGTGTTTATTCCTGAGACGGTACAAATTATTTCGTTTAAGTGTAGCTCCAATTGAGAAGGAAGACAAATGAGCTGGGGCACAGCAATTTCTACACGACCGCATGTACGTCAAACGAACTCTGGCCCCGAGGTTATAAAACTTTTTTCATGCTCCACATTTTTCGTCCAATTGTTTTGAAACCTGCACAGATCAGTTGTATCATCATAGACATTAATCGTATTGCAATTGAAGAAAATCCGTCATTTTTATGGAAAAAAGAACCATTTCAAGTTTTGGTTAATTTTTTCCTCGTTTTGCGAGATAACGTCCACACGTTTTATTCAACTCTTTTGAAACTTGCATAGATAGTTTTATAATTGTAGACATTAATTCTACTGAAAATGAAGAAAATCCGTTGAATAGTTTTGGAAAGAGATACATTGGCAAGTTTGAATTTTCCTGTTGTATATACATGTAGAAAACATATTCATTTACAACTTGAGGGTCGTGGATTCGAATCCCGGAGGATCCAATAAAAATCATTTTAATATTTCATGACATCACTATTTCTTCTTTATCATTAAATACTTGAACCATCTAAAAATTTGAGAAAATCTGACAATTACTTTGGGAAAGGGGGTTTTATTTCAAATAGCGCTTGTGTTCTCTATATAGTATACATGATGAATTTCAGATTAGGGTCTGTATAATTGTGGTTATGTTCGATTCCCACTGGTGGCAAGATTTTTCTTGGTAAACTGGCCACATGATCTTATGTCATGGCGAGGTTCCCATTTATCCGTGCATCCACCCATCTTTGCACCTGTTGTCTGTACCTCATTATACCATTTATTCCTGATGCAGGAAAGGCTTTAATCTATTACCAAACTATGAATTTTAAACTTTGAAAGATTATGCGGACAACAAATTAGTTAACCTACAAGTCAGTAGTTCGCAGACTGGGTAGAAAACAATGTGGAATAAGGAGAAATTGAATGTTATATGAAGATTTTTTTTTCATTTTCATGCAAAGTTTTAAATAGAACTCTGCCGCAGACACATTAAGCTGTGGTTAAAAAAAACGAAAAAAAGAGAGAGAGAAAAAAAAAAAAAAAAAAAAAAAAAAAACAACTAAAAAACAGATACTGTACTTTCCAGCGATTCAGGCCCTCGTGTGTTTCTTTTTTGGATCCTGACCGAAGTGGAGATGTGTGATACAAAAGTATCGTCTCGATCATAAAGTACCAAATAATCAAGCTTTGCATGTTTTGTCTGACACATTTATAAAATAATGTTTGGCAATTTTGACTTTTATTTATTTGTTGTTTACGTTTTCATTAAATACATCTCGTTCGTTATATAACAAGTTACGCAGCTTTGAATGTTTATGTCTGATACATTTGAAATTGATTGACTTTAATATCTCAGTTATATATTTGTCTTGTGTTATTTTGTTCTTGCGTTTTTCAGTCCTTTTAGCATTGCGATTACCTCGCTTTGGGAAGAGGGCTAATCTTAGTACTTTTCGTACGTTTGTTCGATTTGCGCTTGTTTGGTTTTGTCTGTTTCCTCTTCCTCTTGGTGTCTGGGAAGGGCTGGGGCTTGTGACTGTGGCACTCCCTGGGCTATCTATTCTATTACCTTTTTTATTTTTATTATTTAATTGTATGCTTTATTCTTTTTTTTGTGCTTTGATTATCGTGATTTCAAATAATTGTTTACCTGTTATTCGTTAATAGTCCAGTTTTGCACGTTACAGAAGGACACTATCACCCATATTTTATGCGGAAATATATAATGTACAGTTATCAACAGAAAGCCTCTTGATATAGAACTGACAGTTACTGTTTATTTTCAATCGGATGATTGCAATGTCATGCAGGTACAAAGTCCAGGTTTATCTTAGGTGTCAATAATATGTTGTACACCTCGCATATAAGCAAGACGGAATCCTTATACCATTACAGGTATATTTTTCACGTAATCTCGTGCTAAAAGCATCACAGAGAAGAACCAAAAATACTATACGTATGTAAAGAAGACGGAGAATCAATATATTTTAGAACGCGACAAACCTTTCAAAATTATTTCTGCCCTATTTCAAAAGACTTGTCCCATTCCGTGAAGAGAAATGGCTCCATCTGAGAGTAAATTCGTTCCTTATGGAGTAGAGCTGCTTCAAGTAGAGGAAACAGGAAATCACAGGTGTCCCTCTTAGCTAAAACAGCGATTAATGTACAAAATGCATCCTTAATATCACAGGACACCTGTGTTGTTCCATACCTTGCAAATAAACTTGCACAATATATAGTTTTAGTATTTGTGGTTCATTTTTGGTTGGCTGGTTTGAAGCTCAACGGCCTAGTTAATACTATCAAGGCCATGTCGAGCCGGTCAGTTTATATAACCACACCTTTCCTGGGCAGGGTTAGTCTTCAAAGCGGTTAACCAGTACTTGTGTACATTCTTTCGCCAGAAACTGACGCTGCCCTTCTTGAATCAGCGAAAGGGAGAGAATAACCGTAGAAAATATTTCATGATCAATCTCCACGAAGGAATGTTGCCAGACCCGGCGGGGATGGAGCCCCACGACCTGATCATCAGTCGGATGCGCATCCGACTGAGCCATTGCCTCTGACTAATATGTTAAAATGGCACAACTAGTCAAAATGTACATGCCATGATAGCTCTTGTGTTGATCGTTCTATGTGGGGCTTCGCGGCTGATCGTTGCGGGCGATTGTAATGTTTTCCGTTCTTTTATGACGTATCTGTTATCACTCATGCCAGTTTGTTTACTCTACCTGTAGGTGTCGTTGGTAGGCTATGCTTTGTGGTTGTTGCTCGTCTTGGTCTTAGTCTGAACCGTTTTGGTAACTACTAGAATTTGTATGTATTGAGTGGTTACTCTAAACATGAAACTTTAAATTCATCTTGCCTAACAGGCCTGTTCTCGCACCGACACAACCTTGCAAACAATATGTGAGACATTTCAGTCACTGAATCATGTCCGTGTCACATGACACATTAACCCTAGTCCTGCTGAACCCGGATATACCCTGATTTTGCTAACAGTGTAGATCCAGATCAGTTGTCATTATGTATGTGAATTTGTATCAACAACCTGGATCAAGTAATATGATTGGCTGAAAGTTAAAGTGGGCGTGGCATCTTAATTTATTCAGTAGGACAAAGGTTAACCACCACCCTACTGCTGTTTTTCGAATTTTCAAGGTTGCTGTCAGGCCAGTAACTTTGATTGTAAAATAAATAAAATAAATATGAACCAAGAACATTTGCCTATACATATGAAGTAAAACAGGAAAGCAATCTCATTATTATGCTATGCTGCATTCGTGAAAGGGATATGATTGGAATAGGAAACATAATGCCATTCAGTTTTCGCACACATGTACATACTCACATACGTAATTTTTCGACTTTTGATGACGGACATAAAGATAAAGATCTGCTACTATCCTCTAGTGCAAAGCACAAAATATCTACAGAAAAGACTGCAGTTATATTCTGTGCGATTTGATATGTTTTACCGCACTCTAAGTATTAGGAGGCCTTAACGACTTTACATACTTATTCTAAAATAAATAAAAAGTTATTTTACAAACTGGGTCCAGTTGTTCAAAGCATCGTTAGCTTAACGAGCTCGTTAAGGGTCATTTCGTTAACTGTTTTAGTGGATTCAATATACAATTTTCTGAAATTTTTTGCTGAAAAAATGTGAGTAGCTTTTGCAATGCAAAAGCTACTCACATTTTTTCAGCAAAAAATTTCAGCATATTTGCGTATCACGTGATGTAAATTTTAACAAATCGTTAACTAACGATGTCGTTAGCTTTGAACAACTGGGCCCTGTTAACGGGCCTAAATATTGCTGGATGAGTGACAAACAATAAAGATCCTGGTCAGACACCACATTCTGTGGCGTCTAGTCTGGGTCTACACTGTTTGCTTGGATCTGTCAGTCACAAAACTTAAGGTAATTACCGTAATTTACCGGACTATTTCTTTTATCAAATAATTTCATTATAGAAACTTTTTCTGGCTGGACTGATATCTGAAGCCCCTGAATTCTGTCTCAGTGCAGAAAATGAGTTTATTAATTCTGTTTGACTGGTATTGATATTACGTGAAAACAAAATAATTCGGCCCCTCCTGGTAAAATAAAAGGTGAGATTATAACATATCCGACAGCACAAACTAAGATTAGCCTGCGCATCCGCAAAGTCTGATCAGAATATGTACTTGTCACTATCATAATATGTTGGCATTAAGTTTTCTTTTAGCGATTTTAGAGAGAGAGAGAGAGAGAGAGAGAGAGAGAGAGAGAGAGAGCGAGAGAGAGAGAGAGAGATGGTAATTGGAAAGCTCAGCGAATAGTCTGCAATCATTAGAGACAAAGGTGCAGTGGCCCTGTTCTCATTATTGAGAAAAGAACGTATGAGCTCGATTGAAGTTCTATTTGTTAAAAACAAAGGTAGGAGCAACATTAACGCTCTGTTTGTCAAATAGCAAAGGTAAAAGTTGGATTGACGTTCGGCCTGTCAGAAAAAAAAAAAAAAAAAAAAAAAAAAAAAAAAAAACAAACAACAACAACAACAAACAAACAGATATTAAGGTATCAACGTTCTGTCGGTCAGAAAAGATAATATAAAGTGGGTTGACGTTCTGCTGTCCGAAAAATAAGTATGCGCTGGGTAGACGCATTAACTGTGTCAGAAAAGCTGGACTGATGTTCTGTCTGTCAGAAAGAAAGTATAAAATGGACTGACGTTTGTCTGTTAGAAAATATAGTATAAGCTGGATTGACATTCAGTATGTCAGAAAACGGAACGTAAGCTGGACCGACTTCCTGTCATTCTGTTGGTCAGAAAAAAAGTATAAGTAGGGTTGACGTGTCGTCTGTCGGAAAAGAAATCAGAACCTGGACTGACGCCCTGACTATCAGAAAAGAAACTATACAATGGATGGAAATTTTGTCTGTCAGAATAAAATATATAAGCTGGATTGAGCTTCTGTTTTTCAGAAAAGAAAGTATAAGCTGGTTTGACGCTTTGAGGAAAAACATAAAAGCAAGATAACAAAGACGAAACAAAACAACACACACATGTGCACGCACATACACACTTAAGTGTTGCAATTACCCATTGTTGTAACACATTTCTAACATTACGAAAACACGCCTATTCAAATATATAGAAAATTTCACCTCCAAAAACCGAAATTTTCAGGTAAAAAACTCTGATATTTTTCATATTTCTGCTCAAAACATAGATTGTGAGTACTCGTTAGAACCGCCTCGGCGAGGCGGTTCTAACGAGTACCCACAATCTGTTTTTGAGCAGAAATAAGAAAATTAATTTATACCCCTGTAAACCCAAATTTTACTATATAAAAGTTGGGTTTAAGGGGGTCAAAATTATATAGGCATGTTTTTGTCATGAAGGCGGTCTTTTAAGCCAGAGATATTATGCAGAAATTCCATTCTGGTCTCTTCGTTTTATTTTGAGTACTTATTCACTATCTGGCGTTCTTTTGTGCCCCACTACACGCAAGGGATCTTATGACACAGTGTGACCCGTTAAGATTAGATCAACCTGAACATCCGCATTGTTTAATCAATACACTCGCTATACATCTGGAGGGAGCTTCAACAATGTAACGAACAGCAAATGCTGTGATCAGCCAGCGAGTGTGTGCTAGCTCTTCTTGATCTTCACTGTTCATGTGCCAAAGTATCTTTTCGCATGCGAAGATTATTTGAGCCTAACAGTGAGAAAATGTACCTTCTTAAACATGCGCCCAACGAAGACTCAAATCAGCCTGCGATTCCAGACAGTCTGATCTTTGTTGTCCGCATGAAGACATTTTGTATCCTTGGCTATGCAAAATGTGCCCAGTGAAGATTCTGATCAGACTGCGCGAATGCGCAGGCTGATCTGAATCTTTGCTGGGCGCAGCTGTCTGACGTTGAGGCGCATTTGTTAAGTCTTTTGAGAAGTTACTCAGATATAGAACGACACTGAACAATGTTTAAAAGTGCATTTGTCTTACATGCAGAGAACATGCTTTTGAAGTTACCTTGACTTTCAAATATAGACAAAAAATCTGAAATTTGCTGCAAATGGCCACTAGTAGACGGCTAATTGTTGATATATTTCGTTACATGTGACAAGTCTATGTAACGATTACCCCTTGTTCCCTCCAAGACATATAATAAAAACAGAGATATGTAGGCTCTACATTATAAAAAACATATTCAGAGTATTCCATTTGTTTTTATTCATATTTCGTTGTTTTTTTTTTTTCTTTTATTTCTACCGTTCTGATATCTCGTGTGGGTGGGGGAGGGGGCGGGAACTCGGAAAATTTTTGGGCGGGGATGTGCATCTGGAATTTTAAATACACCCCATATTCATATAATTTCCAGACTGACAAAACATACTTATTCATATAATTTGCATGTAAAAAAGATACCCTATTGATATAATAGAAGAAATATTAGTAAACACTCTTTGAACCAAAACAGACAACTTATTTGGGAATTATATGCAAAACATATGTGCATTTTGCCTCTTGTTTTGATTCTTTATATGGTCAGGTAAGTTGTCTGCCAAAATTGGAAATCAGTGGGCTATTGATGTAATGATGCTTTAGAAATAGGGGGGCGGGGGGGGGGGGGGGGGGCAGGGGTGTTGATATAATTTGGTGCTAAAATTGATACCTTATCATATAAGCTCAGGCTTGAAAGATATACCTATTCCAGCGGCACATGCCTGAACTGCTCCATATAGGAAGTTACCCCACCCCACCCCCGCCCTGATATACTGCACACATTGTGCAAAACGAAAACGTCTTCCTTTTTTACCAAATTATATAACGCAAATGTCATACCGTACCGCCTCTCGAGAAGTGTTGAGATCAACAGTTTTCTTATTTCTCAATAAGAAACCCTATGTTGTAGGTGCACATCAGAAGCGCCTCCGTGAGACGCGGGGGTGCTTCGTATGCATACCACAACGTATGTTTTCGTATGGGGCAATAAGTAATCTATCACCACATTATACTTAAAAAAAAAGTTTTATCTAGAAGTATACTTTTCACATAGGTGTGTTAAAATAACGTTTTCGTTTTAGTTGTCAAGGACCTGGATCATTACGAAAACACGCCTATTCAAATATATTGAAAATTTCACCACCAAAAACTGAAAGTTTAGATAAAAATTCTGATAATTTTCATTTTTTCATATTTCTGCTCAAAACATAGATTGTGGGTACTCGTTAGAACCGCCTCGCCGAGGCGGTTCTAACGAGTGCCCACAATCTGTTTTTGATCAGAAGTAAGAAAAATGATGTATATCCCTGTAAACCCCAATTTTACTTTATAAAAATGGCGTTTAAGGGGGGTCAAAATTATATAGGTATGTTTTCGTGATGTAAAGGATCGGTCTATTTAATCAAACCAAATGGCTGTAGATACTAGTAAGTCATAGTGCTAAGTACAAAGAAATGAAATGTGAAATATAATCTGCTAATGCTTATCGGCAGCAGAGTAAAGTTAAAATACATTAATTCCTCTTAAAGTACGTGTCATGTGTACTGTCTTGCAGATTATTCATACGCGGAAATGTAAGTGACAGCTGGACTTTGGACTTGTCAATTTCGACCCACCCGAATACAGGCTTAAATAGATAATTTTGTTTTAGTCTTTAACAAGCTGAATTTAAACATACGCAGTCGTCAGTTGACAATACAGATCAAAATGTAATAATATAATGTCCCTTTTATTTAGTCCAACAAACAAGCTTTGTTATTTTACGGGACGTTAGAAAACTGTACCATTTCTCGTTTGCTTATTGTCGAATAGAGACTCATTATATGTACAAAAACATTAAGGAAAAAAAATAAATTATGAGCGTGGAAAAAATTTCAGCAAAATAATCACTTAATAGCTTTAGGAGGGTGGGATAATTCGGAAACGTCTCAGAAGCAAGTGACTCTCTCAAGGATGGTTTGTAGCAACGATGCGCGAGTTGCGCAGAAACCACATGTGCCACAACCATATCATGTGACCAAGGCGGCTGGAGAATTGCTAGTTGTGACAAAACGAATGTCATTACAAAAACACGCCTATTCAAATATACTGAAAATTTTACTACCAAAAAAATGAAAATTTTCAGCTAAAAATTTCTGATATTTTTCATATTTCTGCTCATCGAGGCGGTTCTAACGAGTACCTACAATCTATGTTTTAAGCAGAAATAAGAAAAATAATGTATACCCCTGTAAACCCCAGTTTTACTATATAAAAGTGGGGTTTAAGGGGGTCAAAATTATATAGGTATGTTTTCGTGATGCTGATCTACATCGATGTGGTAGGCTAGCAGATGGATAAAATCTAAATCTTTTAACAGCTCCCAGTAGAAAATAAATAAATAAAAATGAAAAAAAAAAAAATAAATAAATAAATAAATAAATAAATAAATAAATAAATAAATAAATAAATAAATAAAATAAATAAATAGAAATATAAGCCTTCGTTTAAATAACATGTACATATTAGCTGACCTATGTATAATATACCCTTCTTATCTGTGGCAGTTCCATTCATTCTACAAGAATGGAGAATGGAGAAACGAGGAAATTGTGGTTATTAAGTCGACTAAAAAAGAATTTGTGTTGACAGAAACAAAAATGTAAACTAGGTCACTGCAGCATGTCGCTTAATAATGTACTCGTTTATCACTGCATTTCCCAGGTTTCATAAAATTTACCGAGAAACAGTGTGTTCATTACATGGATTTGTTTCATTCTGTACACCGCCGATGTGGTCGCAGCTGTACGTAAACCTCATGAAATAACAAGTGTTTGCTATTCTTGCCACACCAGTCCGTGTGCATGTATGTTCAGTTACATCTGCGTGTTGTATTTCTGTTATATCAGCAAGCTGTATAACAAATGGTCATTGAGACCATTGTTTAAATGGGGCACCCATAATTTTAGTAATTTAACAACACATTTTGATTTCTTCAGCGTTAATAAAACATCTTGTGAATAAAAACTAGTGAAATGAATGCATTTAGGCATTACGAGTACAACTTTTAAAATTGTTGAAATCTTGCTTTGCAAAGCATTTATAATACCCTCATATAAATGGAACTATTAGACTGTAAACTAAAAATAATCGTACCCTAATGAGAAAACACATAACAAGAACACCTTGGGCCACTAAAGTGTATGACTTGTTATACATTTTTGTACGGCTAGCTTTGGAATTAATCCTACCTATATGTATGTATTGGCTTTCGTGTTTATGACATTGCTTTACATACTTTTTTGTGAGTTAAACCATTTCGGCTTATCAGTCAAATTCATCACACAGTCATAGAATGGTATCAAACGGTAAGCAACGTCATGTACTCACGATGAGTATGTTTGTTTGTGTTGAGGTTTTACGGCCCAGTCAACCCAATAGGGTCATGTCGAGCGCGGTCAGTTTACCTAACCACACGTTTACTGGGCAGGCTTAGTCCTCTAAGCGGTTAACCAGTATTGTGCACATTCTTTCGCCAGAAACTGACAACTGCCCTTCTTGAATCAGCGGAAGGGAGAGAATGACCGTAGCACGAAGAGTATGTACCAAATGCGGTCTGATTTGCATGATAAAACAGATTATTTAAACACGTTCCCGCATTTTAACCCTTGTCCTGCTGAACCTGGATATACCCTGACTTTGCAAACAGTGTAGATCCAGATCAGTTGGCTTCTGAAGAAGCCAACTGATTTGGATTTGCTCTGTTTGTCATTAAATATGTGAACTTATAGCAACAATCCGAATCAAGCAATCTGATTGGCAGAAAATGAGAAGTGGGTGTGGTATCATAATTTATTCAGTTTGACAAGGATTAAACCAATTTCTGTATCCGCTGGACTTAGAACTATTTCATCTTTCTTTGTTTATGAGTTCCTCCATATGTACTGTATGGTATAAACATCTACAAAAGTTGCTTTAGACTCTTAAAACTCCACCTCGTATACGGGCAGACAAGCCTGAACAAGTCCGTGTAGACCACAATCTACATATACGGACTCCTTAACTTCTTAGTTTATACGTGTCCTACAATTTGAATTTGAACAAGTCCATTTGACTCTAACAAATTGCTGGACATTACGAAAACACACCTATTCAAATATATACTGAAAATTTTACCACCAAAAACTGAAAATTTTCTGATAAAAATTCTTATATTTTTCAGATTTCTGCTCAAAACATACATTGTGGGTACTCGTTAGAACCGCCTCGACGAGGCGGTTCTAACGAGTACCACAATCTCTGTTTTTGAGCAGAAATAAGAAAAATAATGAATACCCCTGTAAACCTCAGTTTTACTATATAAAAGTGGGGTTTAAGGGGGTCAAAATTATATAGGCATGTTTTCGTTATGATGAGTAGCAAATTGTATAGACCCTGATCAAACGCTATCTTCTTTGGTGTCTTATCTGGGTCTCACTATTTGCTCAAGCATATCTGTCTAAATACTTAGAATAACTAGAAATTTGTTTGTAAAACAAGATGCCCAAATTATACCCTTTAAGATACAAAATGCTAAAGTTAAGAAGGGGCATAACTGACAAAAGTAATAAAAAATCACCAAAATTTGATAAGTTCATCTACACATTAGTTTCAAATCATGAGGGTAACTCGTGCTTCCATAGGTGTTTAGCTTGCAAGAAAAGCGTGACATATGGACGGACAAGCCTAAAGAAATATGTCCTCCCAATTTCTACGAAGTTGCGGGCATAAATACGGTACAATGAGTACGCACAATATAAATTATATATACAGCAGAAACATCTAAATTAGCACCACGATTATCCCTATCTGGAGTTGTGCACGAGAAGTAAATATTTATCATTATAGATTATGACCCAGCGATCGTTATTAAAGGATGGCCAATATTTTAAGGACTTGATTCACCTACACTACAACGGAATTCTATTTGCAAAGACACCATAAATATTCATTATAATTTCTAACCTTTGGGATGAGACCATTAAAAAGGACATAGGGCCTAAGACATTAGTGACCATCACATTTTTTCTGCTTGACTCGCAAAGACCAAGTCAGTCTTGAGAAGACTCGATAAGTGTTTAAAAGAAATTAGCTGCGTCATGAAAAAAAAAACAACCAAAAAACGCTAGTAGCATATGTGAACAGTAACGGTTCAGGTGAGCCTGCATATCCGCACAGTCTTACCAGAAATTGCACTGTTCGTTTAAGTTAGTGATATGTTAAGGGAAAACATCAGCCAAAAAAATAGATACGTTACCTCAATAACGGGTCGGGCACGCACACTGAAAGATTGGTTCGACGGAAAGTCCGAATAGCGTTTTTATTTCTTGCGACGCGGCTCAAATAGAGGAAACCCTGATCACACATAATAGGCGCTGTACCAGATCAGTGTCTTCACTGATTAAAAAGTGTAATGGGCTACATTTAGCTGGCCTGATCATTTCCTTGAACTTGTTTTTATCTTTTTTTTTTTTACAAGTGAGTTCTGATGAAAAAGCTCAGGGAGTGCCACAATCACAAATGACAGTCTACCTCCGAAGCCTGGAGGAAGAGAAATGAAACATAAACATTTGTCGGTTATGCCTTCTGTCTGCAATATTCTGGAATCGAAATCAATATGTTTTACATAAGAGCAAGTTTCAACGTTTACAGTCACCTGATTTTCAATAATACAGATTTTAGTATACTATGATATCTCAATTTTAGGTCAGATATCAACACACACACACACACAAAAAAAAAAAAAAAAAAAAAAAAACAACTGTCCAGTCATATCTTTACATATGTTTTTTAGCATTTTATTAAAAAAAAATCTGCATATTTAAAAGTATAAAATTACAACTTTAAATTACCATAGTAATGTAATCACGGTACATAATAGTTTTTTTTATTATTCTAAGTTATCAAACCGTTAAGAAAACGAATATTTGAAAATATACTAGTTATCGAAAACTGTGATCATTTGCCTATAACAAGGTACAAATGCAAAAATATGACAGTGATAACTTTTATGGTTTGTTCTGGATGAAGTCCTATTGGTTTGTTTACTGCTTGCATACATTACTCATATTAAATTTTGCATTATAGATATAAAACGGTATAGTGCATCCCCAGCGAATGTCATCATGTCATTCATGTCATTCCAAGATGAATAATTCGGAAGTATGAACATTTATTAGTTGTACAATTCTATCAGAGCATATACACTTGTTAGATGTAATAATAATAATAAAAAAAAGATGTTAAATAAAAGTGATTGCTTCATTCGTTTTGTTCTTTGCAAAGTATTTCGTATTGATTTGTTTACTGCTTCCATACGCGTACGCTTTTACTTTCAGATCTCAATTATAGCCGTGTAGAGTGCATCCACTATGAATGTCATGATGTCATTCTAAACTGTGCAGTTAAGAAGTATGAACATTTTTTTTAACTTGTTCACGTGTATTTGTTTAAATGCTTAATTTTGTCTCCATAACATTGGAAAACAAAAGACATACCGTATTAATCCTACATAAAAGGACTCCTTAAATACCTACCATGCTTGTCCTTAAGTTTAAACAAGTCCGTTTTACTACCTGTTGATATGTCGAAAAAAAACAACTTCTGGGCCCAATTGTTCAATACTAACGATGTCGTTAGTTAACGTATTGTTAAAACTTTGATCATTAAATATGGCATAAGCATGTCGTTAGTTAACGTATTCTTAAAACTATGGTCATTAAATATGGCATAAGCATGTCGTTAGTTAACGTATTGTTAAAACTTTGATCATTAAATATGGCATAAGCATGTCGTTAGTTAACGTATTGTTAAAACATTGATCATTAAATATGGCATAAGCGCTAATATATTTGCTAAAAAATGTGATTTGCAAAAGCTACTAACATTTTTTTCAGCAAAACTACCTGTGAATTAGATATTGTACTTACTAGAACAGTTAACATTTTGACTACAAACGAGCTCGTTAAGCTAACGACGCTTTGAAAAACTGGTCCCAGGAGTGAGTGGCAAACATAGTAGACCCTGATCAGATCATAAATGCTCAGATATGTATGCCCCGATACTTATGGCAGTCACGAACGTACTCGTACACACTTGTAATTTGAGAATGGAGTCATGTACCGAGGAAACAAATTATATTCTGATGGAAGTGATCTTTCGTTGCGGAGAGAGACACTCAATTTCAGATTAGAGTTTTGTTCTCTTTGAGGTTTATTCGATCGCCTAAAATTGATCAAGGGAGAATTGTCTAACGGGGCTAAACAGAGATATCTTTGACCGTCCGTCTGTCTGAACATTTAAGTGATCCAGTAATGTAAATCTGTACAAATATTCGCGCATTCACACATGGCGGATCACATTTGATAGAAAGAATGTTGAATGGTCGTAAAACTAAAATGCCACCGTATCACAGGAAATATTATGTTGCGTCATTGTATCAATCAAATTTAGCAACATGACAAAATGCGTCTGGTTTAATAGTTCAATACCATACCTGTATATATCACGTTTAAAATTTATGATATTTTTTAATCACTACCACCCTCTAGGTCAGTTCAGCTGATGACAAGTTGACGGCATATTTCTTACTTTTTCAGAAGAAATAGGCATTGACATTTCATACAATTTGTCCCCTTAGGAATTTGCAAGTAATGATTAAACCTGTTTCCGGAAAAAAATATAAGAAAACTATTTTTAAATGTCGTCTGCTGAAATTTTTACCCAGCATGCAGAACTTTTAAACCTGAGGTGATCGTTATAATTTCCAACCTGTAGGATGGACGCAGCCAATAGTTCTTAGGATATACGTCACTTATTTGTTTAATCTGGTCAGGGTTTACCCTGCTCGTCCAATTATAACACCAACCAACTTTAACGCTAAAACTCTGTGGACAGCAGACGAGATATTGATGATGTTTTCGTATTTTCTGAGAAATAGGATTTGACGATTCATGCAAATTTGATGAAATCTCAAATCTTATTTTCTGGGAAAATAGGAAATTTAATTTGCGAAGTATTTGCTCAGCATGCAAAGGATTCAAAGAGTCTTGACGAAAGTGAACATAACATATGGACAACATATATCAATCATATTTGACGCTTTTAAATCAAGATTTTAAGATCTGGTAGGCAAGATATGTTAAGAGCAAATTTGGAAATGTTTAACTGTATTTTTAACCATGGACATAGCACTGTGAAACAGAGCACAAAATAATTCATTTTATGTTGGAAGGCTTTCGCCTGTGTCAGTTACATTTGTTAATTTGCCGTGTTAGCAGTTTCGGCATATTCGGGATCTATTTGGGAAGCTACTCCTTTTAGAAGTTAAACTGTAATATAGACATGAAACACAAAACCACAAACACAACAAACAATGTGCACACCTATCCACCAATGTGTACAAGCAAACGGAAGCTTAAACAGACTAAAATAACCATCACGAAAACATACCTATGTAATTTTGACACCCTTAAACCCCACTTTTATATAGTAAAACAGGGGTTTACAGGGGCATTCATTATTTTTCTTATTTCTGCTCAAAAACATAGAATGTGGGTACTCGTGAGAACTGCCTCGGCGAGGTGGTTCTCACGAGTACCCACAATCTATGTTTTGAGCAGAAATATGAAAATATCAGATTATTTTATCTGAAAACTTTCAGTTTTTGGTGGTGAAATTTTTAATATATTTGAATAGGCTTGTTTTCGTAATGATT
Source organism: Anodontia alba (assembly GCA_964016985.1). Classification (NCBI taxonomy): domain Eukaryota; kingdom Metazoa; phylum Mollusca; class Bivalvia; order Lucinida; family Lucinidae; genus Anodontia; species Anodontia alba. The sequence goes on from OZ024836.1 coordinate 45,228,987, forward strand.
TTTCTGCACCCATGCTATTCACCATGACCTAGTTGAGCCGCAACGTGAGAAAACGTACCTTCTGACATATGCGCTAAACGAAGATTTAAATCAGTCCGATCTCTTTTCGTTGTTCGCATAAAGAAACAAACTGCTCATCCTTGCATTACGAAAACACGCCTATTCAAATATATTGAAAACTTTACAACCAAAGGAAAAGAAAATTTTCAGACAAAAAATTCTGATATTTTCATAATTCTGGTCAAAACATAGATTGTGGGTACTCGTTAGAACCGCCTCGCCGAGGCGGTTCTAACGAGTACCCGCAATCTATGTTTTTCAGCAGAAATAAGAAAAATAATGTATACCCCTGTAAACCCCAGTTTTACTATATAAAAGTGGGGTTGAAGGGGGTCAAAGATATATAGGCATGTTTTCGTAATGGGTATTCACAATGCGCCCAGGGAAGATTCTGATCAGACTGCGCGAATGCACGGGCTAATCTGAATTGTAGCAGGGTGCCAATTTTCGAAGGTACGTTTTCTGACGTCACTGTTCATTCGCTTTGGGATCATCTATAGATCATACTTGGTAGAATAATAGCCACAAACGATTTGCTATAACGAAAATGAATATCAGACAAGATAATTTATGTACATTCTGCAAATTAGGTCAGGAGAAAATTGAACATTTGTTTTGGCATTTTAACGTTGTTAACCAATTTTGGGATATTATAGACCAATGGATTTTTGAAAAAAAAAAAAAAACAAAAAAAAAAACTAATTATATGGTAAATGTTGATGTGCAGGGCATTATTCGGAATTCAAAATATATTACCTGCAATGCAACCAATAAACTACACATTAAGGAGCAATTTCTCCTCTATTCCACAATATTTTCAATATATCTCTAACTCCAGGAGTCCAATAGCATATATATTTGTTAAATGTGGCTGTTCGAATTATTTTTCCTCAATTCAGCAAATCTGATACGTCGAGGTACGGATATCTCGAAGTATTTCAGAGAGTCCCTTGGAATTCGAGATAACGAGAGTCGACTGTATATGCAAGTACATTATTACTTATTGATAGCACTGTGTTTGATAAATTAAAATTTCAATATACGGCATGGAATAAAATAAGAATAATACCTACAGAAAAGACAATGCACCACTGAGTCTCAACCAGTACAAAAAGCGCCGGGGGAAGAAAACATTTCGCTTTTGCCAACTGTGACAATGTAACCATCTTATTACGCTTCCTTTCCTGAAACAAACGATAAACTATTATGTAAAAATTATAACTTTTAGAATTCTTAGGCTAATATATTTAGGAATATTGTGTGCTGTTAATATCTGAGGTTTAGACATGAAATAACTTATCTGAATAAGCGAACCATTCCAAAATGACGGAATATTGTTGATGGGGACGTAAAACCTTAATACAAACATACAACAAGATGGCGCAGTCGATGATATATCATCGCAAATATCCACTTTTTCGGTGAACAAACAATCATAGATTTTGACATTTGACCTTGAAGTCAAGGTCACACCAAAAAGTAGTCAACTACCCACTATATTCAAACGTGACGGACGGACGTACATACACACCCACGCATACATACACATAGAGACTGACGGACACTCAAGTCTTACACGAAAACTGGGTGCGTGAAGGTTTACCTACGTATATTACTGAAGTTCAATGAAGCATTGAAATTTTTACAGGGTACAGTTGCTTTCCATATGTGTACGCTAAAAATTAATAAAATCTCGCATCGCTTTAGCACACCTATGTGACTGATCTCTTTCATGTTGTATAGCTGTGTAAATGTAATGTAAAAAAGAGTATGCGGTAGCTATATATCTTTTTGACAAATGAAAAACACATTGGTGGTTTGTATTATTTCATATATTAACTTTTTCTTATACACATTGTTACACATGTGTTCTCACGTTTAAGAAATATATGTATTTGTTATGTTGTCAGGAAAAAAATAAATAAATTAGAAAAAACAACAACAACAACAAAAAAAAACCCCCAAAAAACTTGTTATATCCGATGACTCGTAAAGGACACATTGAACTTATTAAATGAACTTTGTGTACAGACTATATCCTTTCGACGGCAGTAGCGTATTTATGCGTAGTTGCTGTCCGACACTTTTGAACGGTCCTCACGGCGAGATTAATACAGGCAATTTTCCGGTTCTAATACCATTTAATTCGGTAGTATGCGGTGTAATAATAGTATGAACGCCAGCTCTCTGACATGTAAAGGAATGGCGCGAAAAGCTCTCAAAGTGAGAAAAAACGGTCAAATTTTCGGACAAAAAATGTTCGGTTTACCGTTGTACCTTCGCAATGCAGCCCCGTCAAAATTAATCAAGCGCGGCTCAAATAGCCCAGCATACGAATTGCGCAATAAAAGGCGAAAGAAAAAAGAGGGAAGGAAAAAGATACAGGAGGAAAAATGGGGGATCAAATCGAAAACAAACAAAAAAAAACACACACACACAAAACATCTCCATGCGCATACATTTTCCCACCGTGATCCATGCGCCATGACCTTTCGTGAACGTAAAATTTTGGCAATGCTTGATTGTGAAGAATATCATATCTACTTTCGTTTTCTAGTATTAAAGCTATTTTCGATCAGTTTCTTATGTTGGATTCCAGAGGTATATATCCAACCCTACCCCCATTTTGGCTGCATTTTTCAAAACCCTCGGCCGTTCTGAGGATATGTAGCTTTAAATATCAGCACTATTTTCGTAAATTGCTAGCGGGCTGTAAAAAGGTGCTTTATGATGATTGCCTCTGTTTATTTGGACGGACGACTACAAAGAGAGAAATGAGCCGGCGCATGACAAGACCTGTGTGACCAGTAAAGACACAGATCAGTCTTTATATCCAGCCAGTGTGGTAAGTGTTCTCGTTTATCCCTCTTGAGGTCGAATGAGGCGAAGGTGTGTATCTTACGTCACCGGGGCGTCCAACTGATATTAGCTTACAGCTGGGCAAGGCCTGCTCCTCTTTCTTGCCTGTACCCCTCTTCAATCTCCTGTACTATCTCTTTACTCCCTTTCTCTCGGAGACGACACAAAATGACCCACACAGGTTGACGTGTCGTTAAATCCCAACACAATCAATCAATATCCCTCTTGGGACAACTCGAAGGGTGTAGAAGGCACGTGCGATCAGCGAAAACTCTGATCAGACTGCGCGGATGCGCAGGCTGATCTGAGTCTTCGCTGGTCACACAAGTCATATTATAGGTTTTGTGTGCGCTGGTTAAAATTTAACTTATGCAATACTGCCATGTACATATCTCCTAATTTTGAAAGCCCATTGAGCGCCTATAAAGACTATGAACCTAGTGGTAGACTAAATACTGCATAGTTATATATAATGAACTATACCCTATCTTTTGCAGAGCCACTGATAACTCAAAGCATTGACTGCACTTGTGGGTCGATCGTCTCATAGTGTCCCTGAACGGGATTTTAAGACTGTTTCATTTATCTCTTAGCTTCCTGTAATTTAGGCAACAGTGCAGACTAATCAGACGCCGCGTTCTATGGCGTCTGATCTGCGTCTGTACTGTTTGCCAATGTCCTTGCCAAGCTTTTACTTACAGATAACCCTCTTTAAACAGCGCGGCTATAAATAACCGTTACCTGAATTTCGACTAAAGCGCGGTTTGATTACGTTGGTCAATAGTAATCACATGGACAATTATCCTGAGGAATTTTTGCGTTTGTATACTATAGCGCGATTGTAACCAATCGACCCAAAAATAATCATTGTGTATAACATTGATTCTTGGCACAGAATTTCCCACAAGACTGCATGTTCGTCCAGCAAAGGTTCAGATCAGCCTGCGCATCCGCGCAAGCTGATCATAGCCTTCATTGTCGGCCTGAAGACGTATTTGGTCCATGTCTACCCACAGAGTGCCTGTTAAGAGTCCGATCAGACTGTGCGGATGTGCAGGCTGATCTGAATCTTCGAAGGGCACACATGCAAAACTGTAGGAAATGCTGTGCCTCGGTTTGTGCAGAAACCATCCGAACTGCAACATTTAAATCATTACGGTAACCATATGTACACTACATATTCAGACAGCTATGCCTGAGCCAACAGTGTAGACCAAAATCAGACGCCGAGTTCCCGACGTTGAGTCATGGTCTACACCGTTTGCAATTAAGCCAGCGCTGTAAAAGATATATCAATAGGCAGGCAATGGACTTGTTCACTTTTAGGAGAAACACAGTAAATAGTTATGGAGTCCAATACTTATGATCAATACAGTAATGCGTAGTGTCCCAAACAGTAGACATTGGTGAACAGCGGGTACTGGATATAGATTAATTCGCATTCTATAATACTTTTCTCGCCATTAGCTGTATATACAATATAACATAAGTGTTGCTGAACACGAGAACCCACCGCAACAAGAAGATTAACAGAAATCTGAAAACGTTTCAAAGTATATGTAGTATATTTTGATCTGTAATAACATATTTTAATGCTCTTAGCGGAAGGAAGAATGTGCATACAAGATATGTACTTTAACCGTGACTCTTGATGTGATACGCTTGAAAGAATTAAAGATATGGACTGTAACCGTGACTTTTGATGAAATGCGCATGAAAGAATTCAAAATATACATGTATCATTACATGAGCCATGCCGCCACGCTCTTTGAACTCACAATCGGATCAGTGCGCATGGCCGGTTCCATGTCTAGGTCTTTGGTTCATTACAAAAACACGCCTATTCAAATATATTGACAATTTCACCTCCAAAAACTGAAAATTTACAAATAAAAAATTCTGATATTTTTCATATTTCTGCTCAAAACATAGATTGTAGGTACTCGTTAGAACCGCCTCGACGAGGCGGTTCTAACGAGTACTCACATTCTATGCTTTTAAGCAGAAATAAGAAAAAATAATGTATACCCCTGTAAACCCCAGTTTTACTGTATAAAAGTAGGGTTTAAGGGGGTCAAAATGATATAGGCATGTTTTCGTGCTGTAAATTTCCCTCGGCCTACCGCTGACTCGTACAGACAACATAGGTTCTGAGGGAACTGCGCGGATGCGCATGATCGTCTGAACTTTTTTTTACCACGGTGAGGCTCACATGATGACCTACATACATTCATATCGGTTGTAATTCCTTATTATCCTGACATATAATAGAGGAGGAAATTCCTTCTCAAGGAAACAAACAATACCAATAGCGAACAACATACAAAAATGCCTAATACGAATCTAAGTAGATTCCAAACGAAGCGATCCTTGAGAGCGATGGAGACACACATAAAACTGAAAACAACGAAGTGTCCTAGGCGAGATTGGATATTTTTTGGCTAGTTAGACCACCTCAGTGGCTATCGAGAAGATTTTCAAAGTTCCTGGAATGGGATCAATGATAAGAAATCACCAGAAAATAAAAACGACATTAGAGTAAAGTACGGGGAGACGTTTTACGGCCGCCACACGGCACTAACACTAACAGTAGTGAAGATAAATAGATTGTAATTTGAGAAATACCTCTTGAGAGCAATGCCCAGCTAGCATTCGCGGGCCGTTATCAGCTACCCTGACGGGCCAATAACGGTCCAATATAGATTTCTTTAGAATGCTTACTGGGTGGGTACACCGATAAAACGAAAACAGCAGAAGTGGCTAAAGAAACATAAAACAGGTGGTTGTTGGCAACGAGGTCCATTTGCTTTATGTTTCTTTAGCCCTTTAAACACTAGAGATATCAATATTTTACAGATCGAAACGACTTCCCAAAATTACCCCCTTGACATCTAGCCTGGCAGTCTGATTAACCCTCAGTTGTTCGAAATACATGTCTAGAACACATTTCTATAGTCCCAAAGGTTTTCGAGCCATTGGTTCGACTGTTACTGGAATATATCAGCGGGGTTCTCGCTTCTTGAATCGGCATACGATCCGATCCTGTAAAGCTTATTTAATATAAGAGTCTAAAAGTGACTCAGGAACTGATACAATCAGATCGACATCAAAGTAGCCAGAATGGGCTCAATGATCCCACAGGAAATATAAATAATGTTAGAATCTGCACTACGTGATGTACTATAAACTAAAATTAAACTAAAAACAGAATTAGGTTATCTTGTATTTAAAATGCCGCTGTACAGAAACTACATTAGCCCATTAGTCTACCCCTAAACGGGTAACTGGCAAACATTGCAGACCCAGATCAGACATCAAATTATGCGTCTGATTATGGTCTCTACTGTTTGCAAGTAGTTTATCCATTTTCCACTATGAATACCTAAATCATATTGCCCGATGTACCTAAAATTGAAATTCGACTCTTCCAATATATAGCGTGAGGCCGCTTATTCCGTCAGAATGGGTTAAGGCATTCTGTTATTATTAATTGCATACTTCATTGCAAACAGTGCCGGCCCTAATAAGATGACGCCTGCTGGAGTGTCTCAGCTGTGAATACATTGCTTGAATAAATCCGTGTTGGGAAATTTAAGCTGACTGCTTGAAATTGCCAATCAGAGTTTTCCTTGTAGTTTATCATTATAACCAAGCTCCCATTCCCGTACAACGCCACCCCAACCCCAACACACACACGCACGCACACGCGCTAATTATTACCGACCTTTCCAAAAATGGTACTTTCAGTGTGGAACGTTTTTCTGCAGTTTTCACTTACAAATGTTTTTCTTTAACAATGATGTAAGTAAAATATATAGCCAAACACGGTTTGGTAAGAGTTGCCTTCTTTTTTAGGAAAGGGGTGCCAACTCTGCGTGCCATCTGTACTCTTTTGTGGTTGTTTAATTTATTTGTCTGTCTTTCCCTTTGATGTTGATAACGTGATATGGAGCTGATTGTATCAGTTCCTGAGTTAATTTATTTACTTTTATACAAAGCTTCGGCTTACGATATACATGTTAAGGAAATGTCAGCCTGTTCTGTCCTATTGGATAACAAGAATTCCGCGGAAGGCGTCATCGCACTTGCTGGGGCAAAAGTCACAGGAGCCACAATCAGAACGTGATTATTAAATAAGTTTATTTCATTCTTAGCAGTGCTTAGTCGGAAAACTGGATTGAAAAAAATGTAGACAAAGTGCCTAGTGGGGCACATATATTCCAGGCCAGTCCCATTCCCTCTAATGGCTATATCTTCAGCACTGACTTTTTGTATCATACAGCCCAATGATAATGGAACATTGACGTAAAATGTGTAAGTGACTGGAGCATGAAATATAGGTCAAGGTCACGGGTCAAGGTACCTGCCAATTCAGTACATCAAGGAGAAGCACAATGCAAGGTATGGTGGTTGTAGGCCTTATAGTTGAGGAGTTACCAAACATCAACGTAAAATGTGTCAAATATAGGTCAAGGTCACCGGGTCAAGGTACCTGCCAAACCAGTGCAATAAGGTGAAGCACTATGCAAGGTTTAGTGGTTGTAGGTCTTATATTTGAGGAGATACCCAACATCAACATACAATGTGTCAAAAGTCACTGGAGTGTACAATATAGGTCAAGGTCACCAGGTCAAGGTACCTGCCGAGTCAGTACATCGAGAAGAAGTGCTATATAAGGTTTGGTGGTAGAAGGCCTTACAGTTGAGGACATATGGAAGGGTGACGTAAAAGGTGTAAAAGTCAATGGAGCGCAAAATATAGGTCAAGGTCACCCAGTCAAGGTACCTGCGGAGTCTATACATTAAGGAGAAGCACTATGCAAGGTTTGATGGTTGTAGGCCTTATAGTTGAGGAGATATTGAACGTTGACGTAAAATGTGTAAAAGGCACTGGAGCGCAAAATATAGGTCAAGGTCACCGGGTCAAGATACCTGCCGAGTCAGTACATCTAGGAGAAGCACTATGCAATGTTTTGGTGGCTAGAGGTCTTAAACTTGAGGATATCTGGAATGTTGACGTAAATTATGTCAAAGTCACTGCAGCCAAAATATAGGTCAAGGTCACCAGGTCAAGGTATCTGCCAAGTCAGTACGTTGAGAAAAAGTACTTTGCAAGGTTTGATGGTTGTAGGCCTTATAGTTGAGGAGATATCGAACGTCGACACAAAATATGTCAATGTCACTGGAGCGCAAAATGTAGGTCAAGGTCACCAGGTCAAGGTACGTACCAAGTCAGTACATCTAGGAGAAGCACTATGCAAGGTTTGGTAGTTGTACGCCTTATAGTTGAGAAGATCTGGAACGTCAACGTAAATTTTGTCAAAGTCAATGGGGCGCAAAATATAGGTCAAGGTCACTGGGTCAACATACCTGCCAAGTCAGGAGGTCAGGGAGATGTGTCATGCAAGGTATGATGGTTGTTGTAGAATTGTAGTTGATTAGAATACTAACTTTGACGTAAATGTCGAACTTCGACGTAACATAACTGTTAACAGACAGACGGACGGACGAACGGACAGACGAATGGGAAAGCGGGCATCTTTGTCGCAAAGTCAGGAGGTCAGGGAGATGTTTCATACAAGGTTTGATGGTTGTTTAGTCTTGTAGTTGATTAGAATATTAACTTTGACATAAATGTCGAACTTCGACATAACAGAACTGTTAACAAACGGACAGACGGACGGACGAACAGACAGACGAATGGAAAAGTGGGCACCTATGTCGTAAAGTCAGGAGGTCAGGGAGATGTTTCATGTAAGGTTTGATGGCTGTTTAGTCTTGTAGTTGATTAAAATACGAACTTTGACATAAATGTCGAACTTCGACATAAATGTTGACAGACGGACAGACAAATGGACAGACATATGGAAAAGCGGACGTCTACATCGCAGTCAGGAGGTCAGGGAGATTTCATGTAATGTTTGATGGTTGTTTAGTCTTGTAGTTGATTAGAATACTAACTTTGACATAAATGTCGAATGTCGACATAAATGTTGACAGACGGACGGACTGACGGACGGACGGACGGACGGACGGCCGGCCGGACGGACGGACAGAAAATCGGACGCCTATATCGCACCCTGCTACAAGCAGGTGCGATAAAAATGAGAGCTATTTTGCTGAAAATAAGATTTTCCTTTTCATAAAGTGGTTGACTATTAAGGTGAATGATTCCAGTACTCAATTTTTGCTAACCCTAGAATCGGAAAGATACATCACGAAAACACGTCTAGATAATTTTAGCCCCCTTAAACCCCATTTTTATACAGTAAAACTGGGGTTTACAGGGGTATACATTATTTTTCTTGTTTCTGCTCAAAAACATAGCTTGTGGGTACTCGTTAGAACCGCCTCGCCGAGGCGGTTCTAACGAGTACCCACAATCTGTGTTTTGAGCAGAAGTATGAAAAATATCAATTTTTTTATCTGAAAATTTTCCTTTTTGGCTGTAAAATTTTCAATACATTTGAATAGGCGTATTTACGTAATGTACGATTCACTTCGATATAGGAAGAAAGCCTTGGTATGTCTACATATAAAACAACTATATAGCAGATACACATACATTTAATTTCGCGAAAACTTGCACGTTTCTATGGAGGCCCAGTTGATACTTAACAAAGTCTAATTACACAAAACCTTGTGTATTTTGAGCGACATTTTAGATTTTGCCAGACATCTTTCGGCCATATAATAAGTGACGTTATTTCCGCAAAAAAAAAAAAAAAAAAAAAAAAAAAAAAAAAAAGAAAAGAAAACAAAGAAGAAAAAAAAAACACATCAAAATTCCTTAAAATACAAACCGTTTTACAAAACGCGACAAGAATTTTAAACAATCAGTGCTAATTTATATTATGACATCACTTCATATCAGAAAGGGAAGGAGATGCCGACCAAAATAATGTCGGTGTATATGTACTTATAGAATACATATGTGTGAGATATAATATTTCGAATAGAGCGAAATCGAATTTTCATGTATATAAATTGAAGTAAATTTCGCGTTTTCGTTCTTTTAACTTCGAGTTCTAATTAGCTCAGTAGATGCTATGAACAGGCTACATATAATATACTGCATGTTCAGCTTAAAAAAAATAACTAAGTTAATCTGGAATCCTACTAGTTTTTATATCATGAAATACAATGTATACAAGTAATATCTGTAAAAAAAAAACATACACGACATAGGAACGAAAGTATATTTACATACTTATAACAATGAAAAAGGGAACGGGACAGATTCATAAAAAAAACAAATCCTGGGTTTCGAACCTGCAACCTCCCGCGAGGTAGGCGAACCCTCTCCCGGGGCTGTTTCGGTGCCGCCCGATAACCAGTTATATATTGCTAAGCAGCTACATTTTTCTACAGCTAAAAATAAACATAACTCAATAATGTGCGTATGGAAGGACAAAGAGTACAGTATCGTTCGAAAAGAATTATAAGTATCCTGTTTTTCGTTATTTTTTAGTATTTTCCTGTTTAGGTTTGTCCTAACCTCGCAGTTTTACCGTGATCTTGAAAACACTTTTCAAAGCATAATGTACAATGACTAAGATGGCGTGCTCTTTTACGGTAATGATAGAAAAAGTCTTTGTGCAGATTCTTTTCGAATGTATGGCATATTCGTGATTTCATACAGCTGCTCAAGACGATGAGCTTAAACGACTACGTCGAATAACTTCGTCCATATGACACAACAATTGTTCCACTAATATGATTAATAAATCTACTACAGCTCTGAAACAATTTCAAAATGTACATGTATCAAACTGTGTGAATTAAATTCTCATGTTATGCATAATTTCATCGCTGTAGCATATCTTTGAAAATATTATGTCATCTCTCAAGCGAATAATTAAATGTGATAGCGGACAAATTTTAAAGAAATTTTCTTCAATAAAATGGCATATCTCTTAATACCTTTTTCTAGTTTTTTATGCTTTAATAACAAATGCGCCCCATTTTTGTGTTTTTCCATTCAAGTCCCTGGTGTCGGCGACTGGGGTGAAGATTTATAACATGTGTTAGACTTACTTACATTTGACTGACCATCTTTTTCAGCCTTAGATTTGTGTAGGTTTTGTAGTTGTCATCGTACGTCTCATCTTCCTTCTATCTATCAACATAAAAGACATACATAACAAATGTGCAAAGAAAAAAGAAAGGTAACTAAACTGACCAAAAGAGGAAGAATAGTTATAAAATTAATCTTTTTTCTTTTATTGTAATGTTTAAAAATCATTTATTTCTTTTCTTTTCTTTTTTCTTTCTTTTTTTTTTAAATATTTATCAGCACATACAAAACACATACAGGATTTGCTTGACTTATAAATTGAATGACTAGGATGAAATCATGAGGTTCGACTAGAGTTTAGGCTTTTTTTAACACTAATAAACCGAAATAACGGCAATATTCTATGTTCAGATAGGCTGCTGCTGCTAAAGGGGCTGCATCGTCAGTATTTGCACCGTTTGGCTAACGTAATGAAATGTGTCAAGACTTGTTTTTTTTTTCTTTTAATTTAAATTGAGGTAAACTATTAAAAATATTAAGATATCACTTATCGGGAGTTGGGTGTATTATACCTGTTAGTATATACCTTTGTACTGTACGCTTAATAGGACTTACAGATGCTTGGCAAAACTATAAACCTTTATCATGCAAAAAACATGAATTTTCCGAAATGCAATTCCATGTAGTTTCGAATTGCTTTACAGCGGTTTTGTATGAACCACTATCCAAGCTTTATATATACACAATTCAGTTGTATATCTTTCCGATTGTAGGATTATTATTATTTTATTTTTTTTTGTGCGGGGGTGGGGGGGGGGGTGGGGGGGGGGGCAAGATACAGGAATTGGGAACCCGACTAATGTTTTCAAACTATAAACTGGCTTATTATTTGACTGTTTGTTCAAGAAATAGTGGTCCCACGGACAGGTGTATGATTTGAGTTTTTCTGGCTGTCCAAACTACAATTTCGTGTACTACATTTCATGGTTTGCTTGAAATTTGAGTCATTTAGTTTAAAGGATCAGTGGCTGTAATGCCTTTTTTCCCCAAAACTTAAATTTATTGCCCTAAGTACTTTGTGTTGAGATAAAGGGAAGCTACATCGCTAGTTTCACGATGCATCGTCAATATGCTTTTATTGTCCTCGAGGAACATAATTTATACTAATGAGCTCCGCACTATGTGACTAAGATTATCATTTTATGTCTTGATCTTGTTCGCACTCTTTATCATATTAGACAGGCGTTGCTTAAGATGAGTTGCTGCGTACCGACTCCGTATCAGTAAACTATCATCGTAGACTAATATTATTATGTGAGCTGTGCGTTATTCCTAGGCAATCTGTTAATATTAGGTGAGAGGTAATTGAGGGTTAGTTCAAGGCGATAGGCAGAGAGTCATAATGGATGTCATATAGTTCATGCGGAGTTCATCATGTAGTGAAATGTATTCTACATGGGGAGAGGCGGGTACTGTGAAGATAATAGGTCAACATGTGTCAATTTGCTAATGAGTTAGAGAATAGAGAGGAAGGCAATGATCAGGAATCGATACAATCACATAGACCTTCCGTATAAGACACTAAAGGGGAAGAAGGACGTACTTAAAGCAACGGCACCATAATCAAAACACTACAAGCAGAAAGCCAAAATGGCATTTTTTTTTCAAAAAATAGGCCAAACGGTTATCCAAAATATAAGAAAAATCAACAGGACATACATGCAAAGACCTACAGTGACAGAAATAGTAAACCACAGCAGAAGCCCCGCATTTGGAACGGTCAGTAAAAATTATACTGGGTGGCTTAAATCCATTTAACGTGGCCACAACCATCGCCCTTAGTTCTGCCGTGATATACACAAGACATTTGTTCAGTCCCCTGCGCCGAGCAAAATATTATATGTAGTTGGCACTGTATCAGATTAATCGGGGTGGCGTAGGGCATCGGGTTGGATAACTGTATAAGATTTAAGCCAGTATGTTTTACTGTTCACGGTTCAAGATAGTACTTCTCGTTTGTTAGTTCTGTTACCATTAGCTCATTCTGTCTTAAAAAAATTTTTGTTTTGTGTTGTGCTAGCATTGTGGTCACCGTCTTCAATAGCTGCCCACTTTGCTTTCTGTTTCACTAGTTGTGTTGTGATGCTAGCATTTTGGTCACCATCAACAGCTGCCAATTTTGCTTTCTGTTTTACTAGTTGTGATTAAGAGTGACAGCGGGACCCAGGGTGAAGTTGGCTAGCTTTAAAAGTGCTTTACCCACCACCACCCCCCACCACCCCAGTGATTTATTCTAACCGTTCTAAGGCGGTGGTCCCGGTGTTAGTCTTACTCTTTGTTGTTTTGTGGTTTATTCTACGAGGGGATTTGTTTTATGACTTACCTTGTGTCATTTTGTTCTTGTGTTTTTCAGTCCTTTTAGCATTGCGATTACCTCGTTTGGGGAAGAGAGTGCTAATATTAGTGCTTTTCGTACGTTTGTTCGATTTGTGCTTGTTTGGTTTTGTCAGTTTCCTCTTCCTCTTGGTGTCTGGGAAGGGCTGCGGTTTGTGATTGTGGCATTCCCTGGACTTTTCTCTGATCTTTTTTTTCATCTAATATAACTCGTATCTGCTGCTGTGTTCCATGACTGAATGTTTCTTGGTATCTCCATATTTAGGATTTTTCTTTATATATTGAAAAAAGAAAATTTATAAAATCGTTTGACAACATCAGAATCTTTTTTTCTATAACAGTAAACCCCATTAACCTTGTGTAACATTAATTCCTTTCCAGGAAATTGTTTTTTTTTACCACACAATAATTATCAATCCGATACAAAACAGTTTTCTTTTTGGTTATTATATTTTTGTCACGAAATCATATGAAGAACTCAGCTGCTTACTTCAAAAGTCTCAGTTCAAAGCTGCGTGAAGCCTACATAAGTGCTTGCTTTGATGAATTCTACGGTTTGCTTAGAGCTCATGTAATCAACTAATATGGCTTTGTGACGCTGTTTATTAGTGACAAAGTAACATTAGACGAAAAGTATCATACTAACAAACGACGCTAAGTACACCCAAGGAAGTGCCTTTTTATACCTATCTATACCAAAGAAATATACATGTATTCCCTGCTATTAGATTGAAAGAGTATGGTCACGACATGATTACAGTTCTACGTTTTGTAGACATACAATTGAAGCTATCGTTCACGATGATCTTTACCTATTAACGAGATCTGTCCCCGATTTACGAATATTTATATGAAGGTCACTGATAAGGCTAAATTTGCCGATACTAAATTTTGGTTCGTTCAGAAAACAGAGATACTTCAGCTATATTCGTTCTTTTATGTGTAGCCATTCGTTGAAATATGAGTCCTTTACGATACACTGCTTGTCATATCCTTTGCGAAAAGCCATTATGACACTTTTTAATGTTCATTGAAGAGAACGATAACAAGAACTCAAAAGTTTGAAAAGCCTGAAAAAGTTTAGTAAATGTAGCACATTTTGTACATATCTACTGGAGGTAAAATAACAACAAAAAAAAAAAAAAAAAAATGATATTATTTTCATGTTTTCATGACAGTCGAAAAGGCTATCTGTAATTGAAACAACACCCGAAACGATGATTAAAGATAATAAGTAAACACTTTATAATACTGCTACACCTTTTATGTGTGTTGTTTTCAGTGTGTAGCTTTGTGGTATTCTGTGTAACACTGTGATATTCTGTTCTTTACAAAATAAACAGCCTATTTCAATATAACGTTCTAATCCTTTTTATTCCATGAAAGACTACAAGGAAAGTATATGACGAAAATAGCAGGAAAGGAAAGGGAAATTACAATTACTGTTTGTTCTATAACAGCAAATATCATGATAAATGAAGTATAATAACAACAAGACCAATAGAAACTGGACGCAAATTATTAATGATCTAACCTAGAAAAGGTCATAATCTCAAAGCACAGCCTCGCTGAGGCATCATGAGCAGAGAAGATGAGGAACAAACAAACAAACAAACAAACAGAAAGAAAAAAAAAAACAAAAAAAAAAAAAAAAAAAAAAAAAAAAAAAACCGACACATTTACAATAACCGACGTTGGAACAACGACAAACAACCACAGTGGTACGGTCTTGGAAGTTGGAACATTCAGCAGAATGAAAAAAAAATACCTGGTTACTTAAACCAGTTTTACACGTGCAAAACTTCATATCATTAACAGTTGTTGTGATTAGTGCTCCCAGGGATCATTGCTAGAGACAGTTGCTTCCATGAATTGCTTGTGCTTCTGCAAAATCATACCGCTGAATTCGTTATCTTTGTTGGCAAAGATATATTTTGGGATGATAAGCAATAAAGATTCAAATGACATCCAGCTCTATTGGACGTTTTGTAAAACTAATATGTCAATTTCTGGAATGATGAATGCTTGAATTGAAGACAATCAATTAGAATAAACAACAAAAACGGAGAAACTATTTTCGCCGCCATACAATGCAAGACTGATTTAAGTGCCTAACAATCTATTAATTATTTCTCACAGCATGTATTAATAGAAATCAATACATACTGCCACATTGTAATTCGGAATAATTCAGAATATTAAATAACCATGCATGGTGTCCGTGTTGGTTTATGATTAACTTTCAAAAACTTTGTGATATAATGACTTTATTGCGTGCTACATAATTACAATATGGACGGCTAAATCTTTCCGTCGATGAACAAAAACGTCTGATAAAAGGACTATGAATGTTGGGATACCGTAAGGCTAGCTTAAGCCCCTCAGTATTTTACAACTAACCATTCTATGGCAGTACTTTCATTACGGTACTGGCTATTTAATTGTATATGTCAGCCTTTCCCTTTGATATTGAGAATTTAATGTGGATCTGATCGTAAAATAAGCTCAGAAATAAATGACAAAAAAAAAACAAACAAAAAAAAAACAAAAAAAAAAAAAACAAAAAAAAACAAGAGGGCCCCGAGGGCTGTCATTCGCTCATCTGAGTGCTATTGTCTCTAGTATATTCTAAAAGACTATAGGATAATGTATGTTTCAAATTTGTTGAAAAGAATGTTTTTAGATGACAGGCTGGGGATACTGGACAGAAACAAGATCGCATGGTGCCTTATTGTTGAATAGGCGAGTGAACTAAATGAAGCTATGTAACCACATATCAAAGGTCAGGGCCTTCTGGTTTCAGACAAACAGATTTTTAAAGGTTTTTCCTATATGAGTATATTCAAAACAAGATGGCGGCCATGGCGGCCATCTTGGATTTCCAATAGGGACAATTTAAGCTATTTTTGATCTACAAGTCACCCCGATGCTTCCTACCAAGTTTAAAATCAATAAGCCTTTCGATTCCGGAGAAGAAGCGAATAATAGATTTCAAGACGGCCACCATGGCAGACATCTTGGATTTCCGATCAGAAAGAATTTAGCTATTTTTGACCTATAAATCAACATGATGCTTCCTACCAAGTTGCGAGTCAAATGGCTTTTTTCTGTTTGGGAGAAGAAGCAAAAATAGAATTTCAAAAACGGCTGCCATGACGGCAATCTTAGATTTCCGATCGGAACGATTTTAACTATTTTTGATCTATAAGTCGCCCTAATGCTTCCTAGCATGTTTTCAAAATGGCCGCCAAGGCAGCAATCTTGGATTTCCAATCGGCACGATTTGAGCTATTTTCGATCTACAAATCATCACAATGCTTCCTACCAAGTTTCGAGTCAATTGGCCTTTCAGTTCAGAAAAAGAAGCGAAAAATAAATTTTTAAGACGGCCATATGGATTTCCGATAGGGAAGATTTTAGCTATTTTAGATCTATATGTCACCCCAATGCTTCCTACCAAATTTGGAGTCAATTTGCTTTTGGGTTTAGAAGAAGAAGCGAAAAATAGATTTTCAAGATGGTCTCCATGGCAGTCATCTTGGATTCCGATCGGAACGATTTTAGCTATTTTTGATCTATAAGTTACCCCAATGCTTCCTATCATGTTTGGAACAATTTTAGCTATTGCTGATCTATAAGTTACCCCAATGCTGCCTAGCAAGTTTGGAGTCAATTGGCTTTTGGGTTTTAGCTATTTTTGATCTACAAGTTATCTCGATGCTTCCTACCTAGTTTGAAGTCAATAAGCCTTTCGGTTCAGGAGAAGAAGCGAAAAATACATTCTCAAGATGGCCGCCATGGCGGCCATCTTGGATTTTCGATCGGAACAATTTTAGCTATTTTTGACCTATAAGTTACCCCAATGCTGCCTAGCAAGTTTGAAGTCATTTGGCTTTTGGGTTTAGGAGAAGAAGTGAAAAATAGATTTTCTAGATGGCTGCCATGGTGGCCATCTTGGATTTCTGATCGCACGATTTTAGCCATTTTTTGTTTTCTACAAGTCACTCCGATGCTTCCTAGCAAGTTTGGAGTCGATTGGCCTTTCGGTTCAGAAGAAGAAGCGAAAAACAGATTTTCAAGATGGCTGCCATGGCGGCCATCTTGGATTTCCGATCGGAACGAGTTTAGCAATTTTTTATCTATAGTCACCCCAATGCTTCCTGCCACGTTTGGAGTCAATTGGCTTTTGGGTTTAGGAGTAGAAGCGAAAAATAGATTTTCAAAATGGCTGCCATGGCGTTTGAAAGTTTGTAGTCAATTGGTCTTTCGGTTCAGGAGAAGAAGCGAAAAATAGCTTTTCAAGATGGCGGCCGTCTTGGATTTTCGATCAGAACGATTTTAGCTATTTTTTTTTATTTACAAGTCGCCCCGATGCTTCCTACAAAGTATCGAGTCAATTGGCCCAGGGGTAGGCTTTTAAAGCAATTGTTGACGCCGCACGACGCATGACGGACGACGCACGTTGCACGACGGACGACGGACATTGACTGACCACAATAGCTCACCATGAGCACTTCGTGCTCAGGTGAGCTAAAAACAAAAACATATTCTGTTGTTTTTTGTTGTTGCATTGACAGTGCAGTCGGATCAGGGCCGTTGTTGTCCTTTAAGAATTACAGTCGAACTTCGATTGCTCGAACATCTTTGGGACCATGGACCTTTGTTCGAGATATGGGTAGTTCGAGTCATTGAGAGTTAATCGTGCCGCAAGGTCAGCAAGCAAACGCTGATAATTTAGGGATAATTTAGGGAAGTCTTTTCGATCTTCTATATAATAATGGTAAGTATACTCATTAGAATTGCCTCGTTGAGTTGATTCTAATTACACACATCATACAATTTCATCATCAAATAAGAATGTTTTCTTGAGCTATCGGAAGAATGTTGTAGGGACTCAAAACGAGTTCGAATGAAACACGGTAAACGAGCCATCGGCATTCGAGCTTTTAAAGTTCGCCTGTATTTGAAACTGTGCATACATCGACTAATAGTAAAGGTCCTAATCTGATTGGGTGGCTTTGTTGGGAAATATCCAAGGACCCTCAATTATTAATGAGCCGGGCCACAGGTCATTGATAACTGAGGTTCCTTCCAGTTTTCTTGACGCGTTTGCACTCTTAAAAAATGCTGTATCTCGGTTATTGTATTATGCATGAGCATATTACACGGAGATTTGGACACCTATTTGTCATGAAGCTTGCGATATAAGCAACGATCGGGTTAAGCATCGAAATAACACATTTTATCTGCAAAGCAGGCGCGAGAAAAACTTGTCTAAACCCGACCTCCACAACAGTTTTTCTACTGACCGTTCCAAGGCTGTACCTCTATTGGATTTCTTCTTTGATTCTGCGTCGTTATTTAACCCTTGTCCTGCTGAACCCGGATATACCCTGCCTATGCAAAAAGTGTCGATCCAGATCAGTTGGCTTCTGAAGAAGCCAACTGATCTGGATCTGCACTGTCTGTACATTAAGTATTTGAATCTATATCAACAACCTTGTTAAAGTAATCTGATTGGTTGAAAATTAGAAATGGGCGTGGCTTCTTAACCCTTGCCTTGCTGAATAAATTAAGATGCCACGCCCACTTCTAATTTGCAGCCAATCAGATTACTTGATCCGGGTTTTTGATAGAAATTCACATATTTAATGACAAACAGTGCAGATCCAGATCAGTTGGCTTCTGAAGAAGCCAACTGATCTGGATCTACACTGTTTGCTAAGACAGGGCATGTCGTGTTCAGCAAGAGAAGGGTTAATTTATTCAGCAGGACAAGGGTTAGTGTGTGACGTTTGGTTTGTTATTGTATGTTCCCTATCACACCTTCTATAATAATAATAATAATAATAATAATCGACTTTATTTATAGAGGGTAACACATTTAGTAATCTAGTACTAATCTTCCATGTGGCCCTCGTTTTTCCTGGGTAGAAACCAGTACTAAGCAATGTGGATAAAGTCTCTTGCTCAAGGAAACAACACTTGCAGTTAGTGGGGATCGAACCCGGTACCTCTCGATCTCGAGTCCGACGCTTTAACACTGCACCACAGCGCTCCACTATTGGTGCTTCATGAAAACTGTGCTTTGATAGTGGCATTTCTTGGATTTCTTTACCTTTATTTCTGGAATGAACACCATTTCGAAAAAAATAGTTCATCTGTAGACTTCCAAGGCTGTACCTCTATTGGATTTCTTCTTTGATTCTGCGTCGTTATTTAACCCTTGTCCTGCTGAACCCGGATATACCCTGCCTATGCAAAAAGTGTCGATCCAGATCAGTTGGCTTCTGAAGAAGCCAACTGATCTGGATCTGCACTTTCTGTACATTAAGTATTTGAATCTATATCAACAACCTTGTTAAAGTAATCTGATTGGTTGAAAATTAGAAATGGGCGTGGCTTCTTAACCCTTGCCTTGCTGAATAAATTAAGATGCCACGCCCACTTCTAATTTGCAGCCAATCAGATTACTTGATCCGGGTTTTTGATAGAAATTCACATATTTAATGACAAACAGTGCAGATCCAGATCAGTTGGCTTCTGAAGAAGCCAACTGATCTGGATCTACACTGTTTGCTTAGACAGGGCATGTCGTGTTCAGCAAGAGAAGGGTTAATTTATTCAGCAGGACAAGGGTTAGTGTGTGACGTTTGGTTTGTTATTGTATGTTCCCTATCACACCTTCTATAATAATAATAATAATAATAATAATAATAATAATCGACTTTATTTATAGAGGGTAACACATTTAGTAATCTAGTACTAATCTTCCATGTGGCCCTCGTTTTTCCTGGGTAGAAACCAGTACTAAGCAATGTGGATAAAGTCTCTTGCTCAAGGAAACAACACTTGCAGTTAGTGGGGATCGAACCCGGTACCTCTCGATCTCGAGTCCGACGCTTTAACACTGCACCACAGCGCTCCACTATTGGTGCTTCATGAAAACTGTGCTTTGATAGTGGCATTTCTTGGATTTCTTTACCTTTATTTCTGGAATGAACACCATTTCGAAAAAAATAGTTCATCTGTAGACTTTCAACAGACAAAGTTGACAGTTAAAGGTAATGGGTACATTTTCAGGTGAGGAAATTGTCAAAATTGTATTGCCTCCCTCCTTCTGGGAAGAAAGAATTGACTGTCCCTGAGGTTTTTTTTTCCTTTAAGGGTAGACCCCTTTGCTGAATGGGGTTGGTGTGTAGAAAATCTTGCATGGAGTCGCAACAATTGCCCGTTATTTTAAATTACGAGCACACAACTGAGTATATCTAGTCTCTTTAAGCGCATTTACCTAATCTGTTAGAAATAGTTAATTATTGAATAAAGAAATCTGCCTCCTAGTGCATTAACTCTAACGGTGCTTAAATGAAGGCCGACATTTGGCGTCTGCGTGTTTTAAACAAACTCTACTTTGTTTTAAACAAACTCTACTTGGATCTATTGGAAACATATTCTATCTAACTTTAAACACTGAATGTCAAACGGCATAGATCCTGATGAGGCGGCCATGAATAGGAATCCTTTCGTCATAAGTTTCAGACGAAAATTGTCGTCTGCTAATGTTTTTTTAAACAAAGTATCCGTTAGATATTAATGTAGATCTGAAGTTCAGAGACAACTTGTCAAACAGAGTAGATCTCAAGGAGACGGGCTTATCATGAGCGACTGTTTCAGGGTTCAAAATTCAGATGAAAATGGTCGTATGCTGCTTTAGTTTAAAAGCCAAATAATACATCACGAAAACATACAGATATAAATTTGACCCCCTCAAACCCCACTTTTATATAGTAAAATTGGGGTTTACAGAGGTATACTTTATTTTTCTTATTTCTGCTTAAAACATAGGTTGTGGGCACTCGTTAGAACCGCCTCGTCGAGGCGGTTCTAACGAGTGCCCACCATCTATGTTTTTGAGTAGGAGTATGAAAAATATCAGAATTTTTATCTGAAAACTTTCAGTTTGTGGTGGTGAAATTTTCAATATAGTTGAATATGCGTGTTTTCGTAATGATTGCCAAACTGAGTAGATCCTGATGAGACGGATCATTATTAGCGACTTTTTCGACACTAAAAGTGAGACGAAAATTCTCGTCTACTACTTTATTTTGAAATTCAAAGATTTATTGTCAAACAGCGTAGATCCAGATGAGACATTTCGTTATAAGCCAGTTATTTGGCGCCCACTGTTAGACAAAAAAACTTACAAAGTATCTAATGGACGCACATATATATCCAAAATTTAAAGACTAATTGTCAAGCAGCGTAGGTCCAGATGAGACGGCTCATTATGAGCCGTTTCATCTGGATCTACGCTGCTGGCAAAATTAACTTATTATCGCCTGTGACGCTGAGAGACTTAATAGTAGCTAATCGTACCACGTGACATCCAGAGTTCCAATATAAAGACAGGACAGAAAACCAATGCCTATGGTTACGAGCATGGCTCCAGCAAATTTCTTTATCGTAGTTTTGGGATTTCTTCTTTCACAGTATTTGATTTTGGTAAGCATATGATTTATTTTGTTTTTTCTATATTTTTTTATCGAATAAACCTATAAGCATTTCACATAATAATCAGCATCACGAAAACACACCTGTATAAGTTTGACCCCTTTATCTCCACTTTTATACAGTAAAACTTGGCTTTACAGGGGTATACATTATTTTTCTTATTTCTGCTCAAAAATATAGAGTGTGGGTACCCGTTAGAACCGCTTCGCTGAGGCGGTTCTAAAGGGTACCCATAATCTATGTTTTGAGCAGAAATATGCAAAAATATCAGATTTTTTTTTTATCTGAAAATTTACCTTTTTTTTGGTTGTAAATTTTTCAATATATTTGAATATGTGTGTTTTCGTAATGGTCTAGTAAACTTATAAACATTTTACATATTAAACAGTATTTACATTAGCATTCAGAATGAATATTTTCTATAATTACTTGTCATAATTTTCAGTCTTCTGTCTATTTCTGTCCAATAAATTTAACCCATTTATGCCTGGCTTTCCAAAAAGAGATATTTGCAAAAAATGTAATCCCAGCTCAGACCCGCATAATGTGGCGTCCGATCAGGGTTTACATTGTTTGCATTAGAAACAGGAATATCTATTTAACATGGTAATAATGAAAACAGACATGTCACCCTTCTGCTGGAACTGAACCGGTCCAAAGATTTATGGTAGAAGAGTCCATTTTGCATAAATGGGTTTATACGAGATTACACATTTTAAGGGGGCTAGATACACTTATTAGTTTTTAGCTATATTTTATAAGGGGGAAAACTTTTGCGACTTCCTGTTTGCTTTCCTTCAAACCAATGCCCTTTTGAAGAGGAGTTTACTTTACACGAAAAGAAATTCGCTCCCCGTGGGAGCAATTTTTGTTTCCTTTTAGTGTAGACCTTTTTAGAGTAGACCCATTTTCAGAACGGAAGCAAAACAGCTCAGCAGATTTGCCGCTCTTGAAATTAGTCTAACCTCAAGAGACTGCATTACGAAAACTAGCCTATTCAAATATACTGAAATTTTTACCACCAAAAAATGAAAATTTTCAGATGAAAAATTCTGATAATTTTCATATTTCTGCTCAAAACATAGATTGTGGGTACTCGTTAGAACCGCCTCGCCGAGGCGGTTCTAACGAATATCTACAATCTATTTTTTTGAGCAGAATAAGAAAAATAATGTATACCCCTGTAAACCCCAGTTTTACTATATAAAAGTGGGGTTTAAGGGGGTCAAAATTATATAGGCGTGTTTTCGTGACGGGTTTACCATGGCTAATTCGAACATGTTTTTGAGTCCCTGTGAGTCTTCTGACAGCTCCAGAAAAATGTTTAAGAGAATTTTCTTATTTATCGTGAATTTTATGTTGTGTGCACTCATTAGAATCGCCTCATCAAGGCGATTCTAATGAGTACACTCAACATACAATTATAAAATACCGTAAATTATCGATATTTGCTTCCCGACCTGGTACCATGATTAACCCTCAGTGACTCGAACTACCCATGTCTCGTACAATTTTCTGTGGTCCCAGAGATGTTCGAGCTACTTAAGTTCGACTGTGTATCCATTTGCCTGAAGTATGGCATAGAATTTACACTGTTTGTGATAATAGACATATAACTGGTTTTCAGATGTTGTTCAAATTTTAAGAGAATTGTTGTGTCCATATAAGTAGGGTAAATACGGTAATTGGGCATTAACTCGTCAGCATTTTCCAAAAGATTTTTTTCTTTGTATTTTTTTTCCTTTTCTTTGTTTTTTTTTTATTATCATTTTTTATAGAAGCATAGAAACAGTGTGTTTAAATGTGCAGGTATTGTGGTAATTATCAACTTTAAAATTGATTTTGTTTTGAAGTTACAGGTATACCCAGGTAACATTCTACACAATTCTACAGCGGGCCGTTATCGACCCGTCAGCTACCCTGACGGGACGATAACGCCCCGCTATAGATTTATGTAGAATGCTTACTGGGTATTTCCTATAAATACAGTTTATTTTTGTCGTGGTTACAGAATACACTAACATAAGCAAAATAAATGTAATTATATTTTTCTTCATTACTAATAGTCAAATCTTTATGAAGAAAGGCGTTCTATAAATAATCGGTACAATAACTACTGTAATTATATATGTAACATAAACCAAAATAACACGTGCACAGACTTAGGAAATCACAAAATACATTATAAACAACACAAAATATAATAATACAGTTAGTGATGACGTAACCCGGACAATTTTCTCCTAACTCATTACTTTACACTAAAGTTAAAATTGTGGTGGACTTTTAACTTTTCGGAACAAGTCAAAAAGATAATTAACCATTATAAAAGAATAGAATATAGCCTGTATTTTACGCGTAGGGTGGCCCGGGTCTCCGATGATTAAAGCGTCATTTTTGCCTTTTTTATATATGCATCTCATAATGTACATGTTCACTGCAGGCATGGAGGGTCCAGACCAGATTAAGCAGATGATGCTGGACTGGGCCGCCGATGCCTACATTTCGTAAAGTGCCTTACAGTTTTATAACATACAAGTACATTGTGAGCGGCGGGGACACCGACCACGCAGTGTTGGTAATCATGCGGGTCTGGGTCATCGCGGTTCGCGTGTAAATCTTTGTTCCGTATTTCAAAACTGATACGTTTGATGGATATGTATATAAATGTACTGTATTTGTGTGTGTCTATATATATATATATATATATATATATGTGTGTGTGTGTGTGTGTGTGTGTGTTTCCTCTTCAACATGCAGATATATCTAAGTAGCACCCTTACCTTTTAGATTGTTTAGCTCCATTAACATGTATGTTGACTGTCCTTAAACTAGTATAAATTAATATTAATAAATATTCCCATTCACAATATTCACAGCTTGACACGGCAGTCAGTCACATCAGGTAAACGTGACCACACCTAAAGTGGTGACTGGACAAGTTTTGTTCAAAGGTCGTTGCCATTGTTGTGACTGGCTGTCGGTATTTACAGCTGCACGCTTTTCTTGCGCCAATCTGACCTGGAATTTTGTGAATGGTAAACCTCGCCGAGCGTGAGAAGTTACTCGTATTTCAATTACTATTACAATTACTTCTGCGAAGTATTATGTTGATTCCTTTTTCCAACAACTGCACTAGCATACTACTACAGCTACTACTACTACTATTAAGACTACGACGCAGTTTACTACTACTACTTCTTCTTCTTCTACTACTACAACTACTACTACTACTAGAACAACTACTATTTCTACTACTTCTCCTACTATTACTACTACTACTATTACTACTTCTACTACTAGCACTACTACTGCTGCTGCTGTTTTTTGGTTGATTGTTCTTTGTTTTTTTCTGCAATAGGGTTTATAAAGTGATAAAGCTTCAGGGCTGTAACTTATAGTTTGTCATACTTGTATGTTTATAAGACATTCTTTTGTATGTATTATTTCATGCAGATTGTAAATGTGTTTGTATGGCGATGAGCAGTATGTACCATGCTCAAGTCAAAGTAAAATTTATGTTATGTTATTATTACGTCAAAGTAAAATTTATGTTATTGTATTATTACGCGGCAGACTTGCATGCCTAGTTATCAACCAAATCACTGTAGATGGTTATGCTTTGCACGACCTCTTCGTGAAGCTGTAACAAGTAGGTTGGTGCTCGATGATATGTCTTCTGCTTGGCCAACCGTTGTTCAAACTATTGGTTTTCTTTGACTCTGGCTAGCAGTGGGTGTAGAAATAGCCAAGAGTACTCGTCTTTGTTTTTCATAGTGATTTATTTGATTTTTATGTTTTCGCTATAATGAATGCATCGACTGGGTTGGGAGCCATTATGCGAACCGATCTTTTTATGTACAGTGATCCCTCGTTACAACGACAGCATTTGTTCCCAAAGATGTTGCCATTAAAATGAATTTGCTGTTGTAAAGAATCCTTAATGACCAAAAATGATATATGTAAGAAAGGCCTTGTTTAATAGTTATTTACTCATAGAACATATGTTTTGGATATTTGTTAGAATCGCCTCACTGAGGCGATTCTAACAAATATCCAAACATATGTTGCTTGAAGTTTTCATGCAATAGTCTTGGATAATTTCTCATTTACTGTCATCTCTTGAGCGAATGTTTTGTGACATTTAAATTGTCAATATAACGAATTTTGTCGTTGTATCGAGTATCGGTATAAAGAGGGTTGAAACTGTATTTCTTTATTACGAGAAGCATCAGGACCCGGGGTGAAGTAAGTCGACTGTAAAAGTGCTATAAAAATTAGTGGTATTTTTACACTACTATCCGTTCTAAGGTGGTGGCCCCGGTGTTGCTCTTACTCGGTGTAGCTTTTTGGTTAATTCTACAAGGCGATTTAAAGTAAGTCTTGCCTTGCATTTTGTCCTTGTGTTTTTCAGTCCTTTTAGTTTTGTGATCACCACGTGTGGGGAAGAGAGAGCTGGTCTGTGTGCTTTTTGGTGTTTGTTATTAAGGCTGGCTAATCAGAGCTGAATCGATTATTGGTCCTGCCATTGCGATCGTTAATCAATTAGTAATCACTGAAGATTTGGTCATAATTTTACCTGTCTGTCTGAGCATGACTCTTACCATATGTTGTACTTTACTGTATGTATTTGATCTGACAGGCCTGAGCAAACAGTGTAGACCCAGATAAGACGCAAACGCGGCGTCTCATCAGGGTCTACACAGTTAGCCACTCATCCAGCTATTTTTGACACAACATTGGGTAGTTAGTTGTACTTGTTCAAATTTTAGATTAAGTATGGCAAGGAGTTGAGGTTTCTGAATACTAAGGGTAAATACGGTAAAGTAAAATAATCGATCATCAGCAAAGGCCTTGATCAGACTGAGCGGATGTGCAGGCTGATCTGTACCTTCGCTGTCAGTATACGCACGAAAATATATTTCCAAGTTTGCATTGAATCCAATACTGCAAGATTTCAATGAAAAGAATGACTTATTTAAGTACTGAGATACGTAAATGTAAGAATTAGTAAGAAGATATGTCAGACAGTAAATGTTCGAGAGAAAATGTAGACAGGAGGAAGCCAACTAATTTGGTAGGAGGATCAGGAAAGACAGAACAGTTAATAAACTTTACAGGGATACAATAAAAATAAAAAAGGATTGCCTTTGGAAACAAAGAACACACAAAATTACGAAAGTCAGAAACTCATATATTTACGAAAACACGCCTTTTAAAATATATTGAAAATTTCACCACCAAAAACTTAAAGTTTTCAGATAAAAATTCTGATATTTTTCATATTTCTGCTCAAAACATAGATTGTGTGTACTTGTTAGAACCGCCTCGCCGAGGCGGTTCTAATGAGTACACACAATCTAAGTTTTTGAGCAGAAATAAGAAAAATAATGTCTACCCCTGTAAAGTCCAGTTTTACTGTATAAAAGTGGGGTTTAATTATATAGGTATGTTTTCGTGATGGAAACACTGTAGTATGCATACGCCCCCACCCCCTAGCGCCGGCTTCAGCCGTATTCGATTATCACGCTTTGAATCGAAGTGATACTATATAGGTCGAGACACGTTATAGGACTTGATATATTTACCCTATTAGGAAAGACTCAACTGACAAAACATTGTAGACCCCGACGCGGCGTCTGATCAGAGTCTACACTGTTTGCCACTCATCCAGTTGTATTGTAGACATATCAAATGGTATTAAAATGTGTTTGTGTGGCGTTTTCTTTTTTGTCAGTGTTTGTTCCTAATCCTTTTCGTGCTTGGGTTTCTGGGTATCTACACTTATTTTTCGTTCGAATGTTAGAGAAAATATGTTAAGGTGTCCATCACGAAAACATGCCTATATAATTTTGACCCCCTTAAACCCCACTTTTAAATAGTAAAACTGGGGTTTACAGGGGTATACATTATTTTTCTTATTTCTGCTCAAAAACATAGATTTTGGGTACTCGTTAGAACCGCCTCGCCGAGGCGGTTCTAACGAGTGCCCACAATCTATGTTTTGAGCAGAGATATAAAAAATATCAGAGTTATTTATCTAAAAAATTTCAGTTTTTGGAGGTGAAATTTTCTATATATTTGAATAGGCGTGTTTTCGTAATGTCCAAATACCAAGGGTATATACGGTAACATAAGGTTTGTTATTTTCTGGTCATTTGTGATTACTGAGCCAACTAAGGTTGAACTTGACATAACGAAAACACGCCTATATAATTTTGACCCCCTTAAACCCCACTTTTATATAATAAAACTGGGGTTTACAGGGGTATACAATATTTTTCTTATTTTTGCTCAAAATATAGATTGTGGGTACTCGTTAGAACCGCCTCGCCGAGGCGGTTCTAACGAGTACCCACAATCTATGTTTTGATCAGAAATATGAAAACTATCAGTGTTTTTTTTTATCTGAAAATGTTCAGTTTTTGGAGGTGAAAATTTCTATATATTTGAATAGGCGTGTTTTCGTAATGAACTAGATTTTTAACGTAGCTAGACACCCAAAACACATACAAGCTACACCACTGAGCCACTTCTGGGATTTTGAAAATTTATTTGATGGTCACTGGTGAGGCCTAATTGGTCGAAACTAAATAGTCGGGCCCAGCTGTTTTCAGAATTCTATGGAAACTTGGTTTGTGTAAATGGCGGCTGCCTCGTCAATCTGTTGTAGATAATTGGTGCCTGAATATCAATGTCTGTGGTCAGGCCAATTGTGAACCTGTTTGTCGTTTTTAAGGTTCTAGCTTCAGATCACCATTGTACCCATTTGCTTTGTTTCATCACAGCTTGTGTGATTATATAAGTTTTACTGTGGTGTTTAACAGATGAGGTAGAGGATCTCTATTTGGACCAAACTGATGTTTGTAATTAGAACTGCATCAAAGTTTAGGACGAGTTTTCACGCGTGATAAACTTGTTAAACATCACAAAAACATGCCTATATAATTTTGACCCCCGTAAACCCCACTTTTACATAGTAAAACTGGGGTTTACAGGGATATACATTATTTTTCTTATTTCTGCTCAAAACATAGATTGTGGGTACTTGTTAGAACCGCCTTGGCGAGGCGGTTCTAACAAATACCCACAATCTATGTTTTGTGCAGAAATATGAAAAATATCTGAGTTTTTTATCTGAAAATTTTCAGTTTTTGGAGATAAAATTTTCTATATATTTGAATAGGCGTGTTTTCGTAATGGGTGCGTCCCATTTGTTTAAACGACTAACTGTTTTTAGGCGGTCCCTCTGTTGAAGTTCCTCTTTGTTCATGTGTAAGTGTTTTCATATGTTGGGGTTGTTTTGTCATTGTAAGTTTTTCAACATGCTGCTCGCAGTGCCTCGGTAGGCTGTGCTTCGTAACTGTCGCATTTTGCATAGTATTTTCAGCTATATTTGTATGTAAAGCTTTCTTACTCAATGTGCGAACGTTACGATGTGACAGAGTCCTTTTTTGCAGTTAAGCGATGATAACTCAATATCTATGCAAAAATTTCCGTGTCTTTGCTGATAATATGAGTCACAATTTATTCTTGTTGACCTCGACCCAGTTCGGTAAGTGGTAACAAGCTGAGGATACGGAAGTCACTCTTAAAAGACATTTAATGGCAATGTACGAAATAAAACCTATATAAACGCGTTCGTTAAATCGCCAGAACATCGTAAACCAGAAAATATAAGTGTTAGGTACCATATTGATTTAGATTCTGTGCAATCGCGTCGCCTGAGACAAAACTGGGGACTAAATGTTAACTTAAAGCAGTCCTATATTAGGCGACAGACAAACATCACGAAAACATACCTATATTATTTTGACCCCCTTAAACCCCACTTTTATGTGGTAAAACTGGGGTTTACATGGGTATACATTATTTTTCTTATTTCTGCTCAAAAACACAGATTGTGGATACTCGTTAGAACCGCCTCGGCGAGGCGAGGGTGGTTCTAACGAGTACCCACAATCTATATTTTGAGCAGAAATATGAAAAATATCAGAATTTTTATCTGAAAATTTTCATTTTTTGGTGCTAAAATTTTCAGTATATTTGAACAGGCTTGTTTTCGTAATGGAACATGCCACTGTTCACCAGCGGATTCTTATATGTAAGTCAAACACTCGTCATGTTTCAACTAGTGTTTATGTTAAGCTCTTGCTTTCAGAGTCTGAGGTATTTGCCACGAATCCTCATCCTTGCTTCATCACTGTGGTTTAAGGGTTATCTGCAGGCTGCCAATGCATGATGACGAAATTTTCCACCTGAACGTGTCGTCATAGAATATCAACAGTAGTCGCAAAATAAACGCTTGTCTCACAAATTTATCTTATATCTTCAATGTCAAAGCATACAAAATGGGTAGAACTTGATAAAAACACAGTTAATAAATATGAAAATAGCTCATCATCGAAGTTAATCAGGTGATAAACCAAAATTTTCCTTAAGCGTTATAATAATTGTTAAAAACTAACGTCTTGTTATTTCACAATGTTCCGTTTAGAGCAGCTGGAAATTAAACTATCCATTTTATTTAAAAACAGAAATAAAACAAAACACAATATGTACGTGTTAATGTGTTGTTTGTGCGGCTGCCTGTCACTAAAATATATCTTAATTTGAACTGATTTGGAATTTCTATTTTCGGGGTTCCCTAAATGAGGCATTGTTAAAACAAAATGACGACTCAGTATTTTAGGTATTCATAAACAGTAAAGAAAAGAGATTTTGAACCGCTGTTTGCAATAGTTAGTTTTTTCATACTTTAGATTTTTATTGTAAAATATATTACTTTTGTTCCTCTAAATATGCAAATTATATGCGTTTAAATTAAAGTTTAAATTCATTTTGTTTTGCGGCAAACGTTTAATATGCATTTTTTATATACATTTTATCATAGGAGGCACACATGGTAAAGTTTTACATACAGGTGTGAGCGCCCGGCAGATTATTCTAAATTTGATTTACATGCTTTTTCTGTTTCACTGATTGATTAGGGAGCCTATGCGAGCCGAACAGTTATTAGAGCCAGAGCACGACAAAACCAATAATAAGACTTGTGCAAACAACGAAAACTCAGATCAGGCTGTGCATCCGCGCAGTCTAATTAGGGTCTTCGAAGATCGCAAGTGACTTCTGCAGCCTCCAGACTACCTTAAGAGGGATAAACGAGAACCCTTGCAATACTAGGTGGATATAAAGGCTGTTCGTCTTTGCTGGTTATACAGGTCAGGTCTTATTGCAGGTCAGGTCTTTTTTTATGTTTACTGCATTTGAACGTAGTGAAGATTTCATACTTACAATCCAGACCGTTCTAGGAGTGGTTCTAAGTTTGTACTGTATGGGGCGTACAGTTGATATTTTATTTCCCTCAGTGGACCTATATCAGTGTGTTACATTCCATGTATAGTTATACTGTGCTCGTTTCGTGGGTATTTATAAACATATTGTATGGGGTTAGTGTCTACCGTATTTTGCTTTCTATATTTAGACAACTTAACTCCCAGTGACACTGTTTTAAATTTGGACGAGACTTTTTTATTTCTTATTCGGGAATGTTCGAACATTTATGTGAGGGCCACATACGAGGCGTAATTGGCTGACACTAGCTGACCTGGCCAAGAAAACTTGACACTTGGGCTGTATGTACCTTTGTACATGTGTTCATTGTTCTCAATGTTCGTTCCTCTGAGAATCTATTTCATCACGAAAACATGCCTACATAATTTTGACTCCCTTACACCCCACTTTTATATAGTAAAACTTGGGGTTTACAGGGGTATACAATATTTTTCTTATTTCTGCTCAAAACATAGATTGAGGGTAATCGTAAGAACCGCCTCGGTGAGGCGGTTCTAACGAGTTCCCACAATCTATGTTTTGAGCAGAAATATGAAAAATATAATTTTTTTTTATCTGAAAAATTTTCAGTTTTTGGAGGTGAAATTTTCTATATATTTGAATAGGCGTGTATTCGTAATGACAAACGTTATTCTGTGGATGCAGGTTTAGATTCTGACATTTCTTAGAGGCTTCATTTCTGTTTTTCAAAAAAAGAAAAAAAGAAACCACTTACACTGCCTTTAAGAATGGTAACATGTGAGTGCATGTTTGAAACAAGACTGAGTCGGATTAAAAGACAATCTGTATTATGAGTGTAAAGTAAATAAGTGAACTCAGGAACTGATACAATCAGATCCACATCAGGCTCCCAACACCAGGGTAATACACATTACGAAAACATGCCTTTCAAATATACTGAAAATTTTACAACCAAAAACTGAAAATTTTCAGATTAAAAAATTCTGATATTTTTCCTATTTCTGCTCAAAACATAGTTTGTGGGTACTCGTTAGAACCGCCTCGGCGAGGCGGTTCTAACGAGTTCCCACAATCTATGTTTTCGAGCAAAAATAAGGAAAATAATGTATACCCCTGTAAACCCAAGTTTTACTAAAAGTGGGGTTTAAGGGGGTCAAAATTATATAGGCGTGTTTTCTTGATGAGATAAATGCAAGTAAGCAGCCACAAAATGAAAAGATGGGAAGAAGAGTTGGCAGATGTTTCCCAAAAGGTGGCAACTCTGTTACCCAAACTTAACTGAATATAACTTAAACTTACAAAATTGTTAAAAGAAAAGATTAGTATGTGAAACACTATATAATATTTAACAAAAAGACTTGAAATGGAAGTACCGCCTTGGAACGGTCGGTAGTGGTAAAAAGTTACTGGGGTGTGGGGATGTTGGTGGCTTAAGCTAGCTACACGGGATCCCAACCCTCGAGCTTTGTTCTGATTCTTTGTTAATCGCGAGTTTTAAATACATGTATGTGAGCGCGCACAGTAGAAGCGTTCACCAGCTTATTGGTCTGGGCATTTTGCGTGCGGCATAAGGCAGACATTCTATTTCTTCCTCAATATACAGTTACACCAGAAAATTGTTTTGAGAAATTAATGACAGCATGGGGATGTCTAGATGGTTATGCTGATTAAATTATGTAAATATTGCTATCTGCTTTGTTGCAAAACTTTACCACTCCTCCGAGAACGACATGAAATAATCACCTTCTCTAATGGAATTCCAAAAGCTAATTCAGCTCAAGTTACCGTACACGACACATGCCTTTTTCCAGAGTTTAAGATTAATTACTGCTTGAAAAGCAAACTGAAACTGCCGGATAAATCGCAACGTGAAGAAAATATACCTTCTGACATGTGCGCCCAACACAGACTCAGATCAGCCTGCGCTTTCTCGTTGACTGCATGAAGAAATTTTGCATCCTTGGCTCTCCAAATTGCGCCCAGTGAAGATTCAGATTAGCCTTCACGATTCCACAGACTGATCTGAATCCTACAGAGCGCACTGTTCGAAGATCCGTTTTGCGACATTTGCTGCTCAAATAGTTGAGACAACGTCGAATCAACGCCGATGCAACAACGTTGCATCGACGTTGATGCGATGTTGTATACACACCATGTGTCCGCTGGGTAATCTTTATTTAGAAATGTGTCCTACCATGAAGAAAGGTGTATATGACACTTTCTGGTACTTTGGCTCCATAAGTCCCGTTCCAGTTGTACTTAAAACAGAGGTTTGCTTACCATCGGGATAGAAGACATTTACATCATCGCATAACACATGACTGCACATGAACAGACTGAATACATCCGAATTTGCTGGACTTAGTTCCTTGGTGTGTTCCTATGTTATAAAGGATATCTTATATATATAACAGCTTTTGCTCCATTATACTTGTAATTAAAGGGAAAAGCAAGCTCGGAGAATATATCTCCGATGAAAGATGTTGACAAACAACTTATTTTACTGCAGCTTTGATTAAAAACGGAAGTTTAAGTAAGAAAATTTATGGCATTCAAAGATTGAAAAAAAAAAAAAAAAAAAAACATCTGTCAAATGCACCGCCATTTTGAATATTTAATGAGATTCCTAATATTTCAAACTATTGTATAAAACCTCGTTTTTAAAAAACAAACAAAAAAACAAACAACAATTCAGTTTTCAATCAAACTCAATGCATTTGTAGACAATTATTCATGTAAACTATTGTTGCAAATAATCAAAGGCTTATGTTTTGCATATTTAATTTTGGCTTTATGACGTCATGAAGCCTTATTAAATTTTCAAAATGGTGGCGCCCGTGAAAGCATTCTTTACATCTCAAAACTTTAATAACTTTCTTATTTTTGTTATCGGATTTTGATCAAATTTGTATCAAAATGCATAGTCTGTCAATATCTGTCATCTCAGAAATTCTCTCATACCTTTCTTTTCCCTTTGAGTTTCGTCTTGCGTACATCATCAGAATGTAGAATTCACATGTATCTTTTGAGTCTTTGGATCCATAGGGGGTTCAGTTATACTTTAAGCAAACCCTTTCCCTCATTTCGAAACATATTTGAACCAGCGCACGACAAAACCTACAATAAGACTTATGCGACCATCAAAGACTCAAATCAACCTGTACATCCACCAAGTATGGCAAGGGTTCTCGTTCTTCCTTCTTTGGAAAGCCTTGAGGCTGTAGAAGTTACATGCGGGTGCGCAGATGATATGAGTCTTCGCTGGTGGCACGTCTTATTGTAGATTTTGTCATGCGCTGGCTCATTCATATATATTTCTTTCTTCCAAAGGACCCCTCCTTTCAGAACTTCTGTATCGTCATTGTAGCTGGTGTAAACGTCTGTGTAGCGGCCCTGAACACCTTCCCGTACTTGGCGTTAGTTAGTTAGTACTTTCTGGTCCTTTGGGATTATGAAACTCATTTGGATTAATTGCAAACAGAATGTCGCTCAACCTAGTGCTAAAAAGAGTAAACAGTGATGCATGTTACAGTAATGCCATGAAAACCTCAATGTAGCCGACTCACTCTACTATTTTCGTTTATTTATTGTGTGTTTGCTTCCACAGGCTCCCTCCGTACAGAACTTGTTTGTTAAATACTCTGTTTTCAGGACTTTCTTCTTAAATCTATTATTTTGCTCAACCCCGAACTCGAGGGCATGTGCAGCATTTCATAACCAAATACAGTGAACCTTCGTTACAACGACATCATTTGTTCCCAAAGATGTTGCCATTAAAATGAATTTGCTGTGATAAAGAATCCTTAATGGACAGAACAATATGTAAGAAAGACATTTTTTATTCTTATTTCCTCATAGAACATATGTTTTGGATATTTGTTAGAATTGCCTCACTTGCTTGAAGTTTTAATGCAATATTCTTGCATAATTTCTCATTAACTGTCACCTCTTGAGTGAAGGTTTCGTGACATTCAAATTGTCATTATAACGAATTTCTTGTTGTATCGAGTGTCAGTATAAAGAGGGTTCACTATACAGAAAAGATCAGACTCAATAAAAGTATAAATGAGTAAACAAAACCGAGTCTGCTGATTTAACAATGTTCATATCTTTGGTGTGGTCCTCAAATATAAAGGATTGCTTTCAACAGAACATATCTTACTTAAGTTCAGTTGGAAGTAATTGATGTGTGCCGGCCGTATAACGTCTCCTCTGCTTCATCAAAATAAGATGAGGTCTGCAAAATTGTAAATCTTCATTTGCGTACTCATCACGAAAACATGCCTATATAATTTTGACCCCCTTAAACCCCACATTTATTGAGTAAAACTGTGGTTTTCACGGGTATACATTATTTTTCTTATTACTGCTCAAAAACATAGAGTGTGGGTACTAGTTAGAACCGCCTCGCCGAGGCGGTTCTATCGAGTACCCACAGTCTATGTTTTGAGCAGAAATATGAAAAATATCAGAATTTTTCATCTGAAAAGTTTCATTTTTTGGTGATAAAATTTTCAGTATATTTATATAGGCGTGTTCTCGTAATGTGCTGCCTCACCACATCTACATTACATATATATACTTTCGTTTTATATCGGTTAATTATCTTCATAAACAGTTCTGAAAAATCAGATTTATCAACAACTATCCTAAATGTATATAGTAATAAGTTCTGAAAAGTCAACCTCGGATTCGGATATACATGTATGTGTTTTTCATGAGAAATTAGCAAATTAACCAATATAAGCCTAACGTCCCATAAAAGATGGATACTGACAAAACAGTGTAGACCCAAATCAGACGCCGCAGAACGGAGTCTACACTGTTTGCATTAAGTTCAGATTTTTTTTTACAAAACATGATAACAATAAAAACTAACCAGGCATCCCTTATAAAGGAAAATGACCTGTCCGAAGAGTTATAGTAGAAGAGTCCATTTGGCATAAATGGTTTAATTAAGAAATAAATTATTCCGAACCATGCTCAAATGCCCAAGATAAAGCACAGTTGAGTTTGGGTTGTACCCATTTGAGCACGAGCGAGCGCAGCGAGCGAGTGTTCAAATGGGTACAACCGAAACTCAACTGTGCTTTATCTGCGGCATTTGAGCACGGTTCTGAATAATTTATTTCTTTTCTAACACCACTCACTGAGCGAATATTTTGTATAAATGAGATTTTTATTATTTTTTATGATTATTTGTATTACCTGACTTCCCCATTTGGTAGCTGACGTCAACCGGTAAGCATTACGTCACACGGTTACGTAGTTACAAGATTCGATGACGAACATTCAAAATGGCGGATACTTATGCGAATCAGCTGACGATGTAAAATATTAAAACGATGTAAAACATAAAAAACTTGTATCCTGTGCTCATGAAAGAACTGCAAATCGAATGAAATTGGAGTGCCACGATTGACCTATGGAGGACAGATATAAAACAACAAAATAAGAATGTTAAGCGACACTTTTGTTTTCGATAATGTCACCAAATACACGACGACAACAAGGAGTAAAACAAATGTGTTTGAATGGTATAACCTGTAAAGGAACTCTTCAGATAAAAAAAAAAGTCAAAGAACTGCAATGTTCGTAGATCATTTTCTCTCTTACTAATATAATTTATTATGTATATAAATGTTTCGACCAATATTGTAAGCTAGCGTCCATAGTTACCAGGGACGAAACTTTCGCAACAGTAATATGATTGGATTCCCGTTGATAGCGCGCGACGAAATTCCTGTGCTCAAATGCCTTAGATAAAGCACGGCTAGAAATGTAATTAAGAAATAAATTATTCCGAACCGTGCTCAAATGCCCAAGATAAAGCACAGTTGAGTTTGGGTTGTACCCATTTGAGCACGAGCGAGCGCAGCGAGCGAGTGTTCAAATGAGTACAACCCAAACTCAACTGTGCTTTATCTGCGGCATTTGAGCACGATTCAGAATAATTTATTTCTTTTCTAACACCCCTCACTGAGCGAATGTATTGCATAAATGAGATTTGTATTGACTTTTATAATTATTTTTATTACCTGACTTCCCCATTTGGTAGTTGACGTCAACCATTAAGTATTACGTCACGCGGTTACGGAGTTACAAGGTTCGATGACGAACATTCAAAATGGCGGATACTTATGCGGAATCAGTTGACGATGTAAAATATTAAAACGATGTAAAACGTAAAAACTTGTATCCTGTGTTCATGAAAGAATTGCAAATCGTGTCGCGATGGACCTATGGAGGACAGATATAAAACAACAAAATAAGAATGTTAAGCGACACTTTTGTTTTCGATAATGTCAACAAATACACGATGACAACAAGGAGTAAAACGAGTATGTTTGAATGGTATAACCTGTAGAGGAACTTTTCAGCTAAAAAAAGTAAAAGAACTGCAATGTTCGTAGATCATTTTCTCTCTTACTAGATCTAATATAATTTATTATGTATATGAATGTTTCGACCAATATTCGTTGTAAGCTTGCGTCCATAGTTACCAGGCACGCAACTTTCGCAACAGTAGGAATATGATTGGTTTCCCGTTGATAGCGCGCGACGAAATTCCTATGCTCAAATGCCTTAGATAAAGCACGGCTAGAAATGTAAAGACAAATAAGGAACAACACGAGCAGGGGTGTTAGAAAGACAAATAAGGAACAATACGAGCAGGGGTGTTAGAATTTATAGTACTGACGATTCAATTTAGAAATTGTGTTATGACGTTTATGTTACCAAACTGATAAAGGGCTAGATTCACGAATTCTTGTATACTGCCCTGTTAATTCTCATTTTAGCAAACTGTAAAATATGCTTCAGTTTGTAAGTTTTTATATTATATAATATTTCGTCTTAACAACTATATATGAAATATTTGACAAAATCGCTTTGAATCTTTAAGAGCACTACCAAATCGGACCCCCTAAAGCACCAAACGCGACATTTTTTCACATTTTTTTGTGTAAAAGGCAGCTGAAAAAATATGAAGCCCCGTATTCGACACCATGATTTTTCGTGCAACGTTTCATAAACGAATGAAGAATATTTGGTAAAAAAATCAAGGTGTCGAAATTGTGGCTTCATGTTCAAATAAAATAAAATATAATTGAAGAGATCTCGATAAGACTCTTCATTGTATTCTGTTTGCGCAACTAAGTTTTTCTGCTTTTTGAAAGAAAGATAATCAAATAAAATGAATTTCGTCCAGAAAAAAAGAAGAAATAATCATAGGTAAGCAATAAGTACGACATTTCATCCAGAAAGCCAATGAAACAATTGTTTTTCGACAGCAAGAGACCCGGCTTCCGAAATTACGTTACATGCGAAATTTGCGTTTTTACAAGGGACGCCACTCCAATAACCGCTGAGGGATGACAGTTCTGCGTTATTGACAACGGTGGTTTTACAATTAAAAATCGGTGTTTTGCGTTCGTTTATTCTACATTGGAGTTTTCTATATTTTTTTCTCTCGAATGAAAATTCCAATGTCCAAAATTCGAGGTTTCAATGGAAATAAAAAACGACTTCATTCATGCGTTGCGGGCGTTTTTTTTTTTTTTTTTTTTTTCTCTCTAATGCTGTCTGTAAACGATAAAACCGAGCATTTGGAAGGAAATGTGATGGACATATAACTAACAAAATGGTACACAATAATAAGAATTTTTTTTACGGGAAAATTATTATAATCGGCTTGTGCATTGAAAAATCCAAGCTATTACTATTGTAATTTTGACCACTTTCATTACGTCATCTGTGGTGTAGTGGGTAAAACGCTCGTTAAGTGTTCTTTGGGTTCCGAGTTCAAAACCTGGAGGAGGCATTTTTTTTTTTACTTTTTCATTATTTTTCAGATAAAATGTCTTGACATTTCATGCAATTTGCAGACAATTCACATGAAATGTCAAGACATTTTTATAAAAATTAAAAGAAACATGAAATTGTTATCTTTCTTTTATTTTGAAGAGAAAATAAGTTGACATTTCCTATGAACTATCCCAAGCAGACAGTTCACATGAAATGTCAAGACTATCCCCCTCCCCCACCAAAAAAAAAAATCAAATTGTCGTGTGCTTCAATTTTTCATGGCGCTTAAAGAGTTGATATTACAACAGGAGAGAGATAACTGAGCTTGTACACAAGTTCGGATTTTAATTTGCTTTTCTTTGCAAGACAGTTCCATGCATGTATATGGTAATCACAAACATTAGAATTTGCGAAGCGGCCATGTGGCGGAGTGGTTAGTGCTACCGACTTTAGATCACAATGTCTCGGTTTCGAATCAATTGGAGGCGGAATTCATCGAGCTTATACTCAGGCCAGTTTGCAAATACTATGGCGTCTGATCACAATCTTCGCATTGCAGTCTATGCTGAAGTAAAGACCCAAAGTTTCTTCCTACAGACAACGAAGACTGAATATGCTGTGCAGATGCATAAGCTGATCTGAGTCCTTGCTACGTACATGTGTCAATTTTCAGGAATACCTGTGCTAAGGTTCCTAGCGGGCACATGACGAATGACATTGCATCACCTTTACTGCAACATTGTAGTCATGTCCTGCTGGACTTATATTTGTTCACAATAGGGTGTACCAGCTGGCCTTGGTTTCGTAAGGACAGATAGTTAAACACTACTAAATGGCTGCTATCAGTGTTGAACCTAATATTTAAGATGTTTCTATTTGCATACATATTTGCACTTGTATATACAAAGATGACGTTTGTTATATTATGTCCAGCAGGTTTATAGTGCTCTACTAAACTGTATCTTTAGAATGGATCCGGAGCTTTTATTTTCCCAGTCTGTTCAGTGTCTAGATATGTTCGCTGTTTATTTTTGCATACTTGCACTACACATAGCAATATATTTTGCATGTCAACTATGGAAACCAGAGGACCAACAGTCCTGTAGCTCAACTGAGACCTCCGGTCCTGGGCGGGGACAGACAATCTATGGGTGACAGATCTTTGTGTCGATAGAAACCTTTTGCCATTACGACCACTTGATATAAGTTTCAAATAAATCCTTTGAACTGAGATTTTATACATTTTTTTTCAGGATTTTATACATGTACATAGCCCCAAAGCAGCGGCAGATAACCCCTAGGGAACATAATTTTTATGTCAAATGAATTCTTTTGTCACTATGGCCAACTGATGCAAGTTTGAAAGAAATCTCTTTGAAATGTGATTTTATACATATTTTTTTTATACATGTTGGTAGCCTTAGGACAGGGGCAGATCACCTCTCTGGGACAGAGTTTTGATGTCGGATGAAACCTGTTGTCATTGTAGCCAACTGGTGCAAGTTTCGAAAACAAATCTGATTGAACTGTGATTTTTTACATGTACATTACCCTGGAGCACGGGCAAATAAGCCCTTGGGGACAGAGTTTTGATGTCGAATGAAAGCTTTTGCCATGATGGCCAACTGGTGGAAGTTTATAAACAAAATCTCAGTGAACTGTGAGCTTGTACATTTTTTTTTTTTCATGATTACATACCTGTACATAGCACAGGGGCATATCAACCCTGGGGATTGAATTTTTATGTCAAATTAAATTTTTTCTCACTACGGCCAGCTGGTGCAAGTTTCATAAAAATAATTTTGAACTGTGATCTGGAATTTTATATACAATTTTTCCTTGATTTGATACATGTACATAGACAAGGAGCAGGAGCAGATCACCACCGGGGGCAGAGTTTTAATGTCTAATGAAATATTTTGTAACTATGACCAAATAGTGCAAATTTAAAAGTCTCTTTGACCTGTGATTTTATACATTTCTTCCAATGGGATCAAATATGACATTGCCATAAAATAGATCAATGATGAGCTGGCTGATCTGCGTCTTCACTGGCTCACATGTAATTTTGTAGCAGTCGGTATGCCGCGGCTGTTATCAGTACTAGCATACCAATTAATGACATTCATGCCAAATGTTATGTGATAAATTTGTTGTTGGGGATACATAACTTTTGGTGACATGATACTTAACATTTTAACTGTATGCTGCAAACTGTGACAAACAAAAATATGCAGTAATGATACCAATACAGCAAAAAAAAAAAAAAAAAAAAACATCAATCACTGAATATGGTCAAGCAAAAACAACATATTCTTATAAGATAAATGTATCCTTTTGTTTCCATGGCAACAGAAAGTTAAGTGATGCGAATGCCACTTTTTACGCACAGTCAAATACTTTAGAATACATTTAAATCAATGAAATAAAACACACTTTACATTTCATGATTCAAATCAGTCAAAACCACATATTATTTGGCTGAAGTAAATGGTTTTACAGTTTTGTTTCCATGGCAACAGAAACTTTAGTCTAGTGTTTTTCTTTTCTTTTTAATGTGTCTCCCATTACTGATAATCAAAGTTTTATACTGTATGTAGTGATAAAAATAGAATCGCGTAGTAAACAGAATAAATTAAGTAAAACTGCGTGCTTTTTTGTAATAAATTTGACATATTTGTTGTCATGGTAACAGAAATTTCTGTGTTATGGTAATTTTTATTCATAACTTTGTGCTACAGTATTTGACAAATATGAAACTAACAAATGGGAATGCTTTTAGTGGCATTGCTCCTAAATTTCAGCTATGAAATTGATTAAAACAAACAGTTTTACAGTACACCATGTAGTGTGTTGTTGTTACCATAGCAACCACAATGATTGGTTTTCAAACTTGTTGTTGTTGTTTTTGAAGATGTCCCATGCTGACTTATATTTACAAGCGTTTTGATCAATATATTGAATAGGGCAGATTTTGGTCATTCGTGAACCAAGCCCTTTTGCAGGTGTAAAATAAGAAACAAATGCACACGAACGATAAAATCTTCTTTCTCATGACATGCCAAACTACTGGTCATAATATAAACGCGTCATTTTATAGCATTTTTTTCAAGCATTTATGAATTATGAAAGCAGTCATAAAAAGACGCATTATTATAAA
The DNA here is from genome assembly GCA_964016985.1 of Anodontia alba. Lineage (NCBI taxonomy): Eukaryota > Metazoa > Mollusca > Bivalvia > Lucinida > Lucinidae > Anodontia > Anodontia alba. The sequence continues at coordinate 45,271,108 of OZ024836.1, forward strand.
TCATCTTTTTGCATATGCGAATTGGGAATGTAGTTATAAATTGAAGGCATCACTATAAAACACGTCTTTATGCATATGCATATTGTGAATGAAGTCATCAATTAAACGTGTGTTTCATGTATATGCAAATTGCAAATAAAATCATAAATATAATCACGTCCTTGTAATATCTGCATTCATGTTTATAATGAATTGGGATTGCGAATGCGATACAGTATTGTTATCGGTCCACCAAATTTTAAAGCATGTTGACAGATTCCACATCAGTTTAGACACATGTTCAACTCATTCACTGAATAAACGATATCGCACCTATACAGACTAGCATTATGTAAATTGAGAATGTGCATATTTGTAAATATGTGTATCTATGTTTCTAAATGTGGGAAAATTACAACAGGTCTATATTATAAAAAGTCATAAACTGTTGCAAACATTTTAAACGTCACAGAGTGTACATGTGAATATAAATACACGCGTAAATCTTGCCAATAAGTAATAATTGTGTTAGAGATATATTTAGCCGGGCAATTGGTGGTTAGTCTTGACCCGATGGGATTCTGAAATGATATAAACTTTACTGCTAGATTTGGTTGCAAATTCATAGCCCCGCCCTTAAGCGGTTATTGCGGAGACAACGCAAACGAAAATGTTCCGCGGTTGGGTGGGGCAGGGAAAGTGATTTAAATATCGTCTGTGTTTCCAAACATTCCTTATCTTGCCTTTGTGTATATTGACATCATGATTTTCCTCAATACGATTTTGGTATGTTGAACTCAGACCCACTCCTATGATGAATAAGCAATTTTCAACGGACGGTGTAATACACATGCAGGGTGGTGAACCTTAAAATGTATACGAGACGGAAAATGTAATGACATTTTATATGTTCGAACCGAATTTTTATGTATTTCTGTATTAAGAGAAGTATCGGGACCCAGGGTGGAGTTGGCTAGCTGTAAAAATACTTTATACCCCCTCCCCCGCTCCACCGGTGGTTTACTCTACTGACCGTTCTAAGGCGGTGGTCCCGGTGTTAGTCTTACACTTTGTTGCTTTGTGGTGTATTCCACGAGGCGATTTGTTTTATGTCTTACCTTGTGTTATTTTGTTCTTGTGTTTTTCAGTCCTTTTAGCATTGTGATTACCTCGCTTGGGGAAGAGAGAGCTAGTCTTAGTGCTTTTCGTACGTTTGTTTGATTTGCGCTTGTTTGGTTTTGTCTGCTTCCTCTTCCTCTTGGTGTCTGGGAAGGGCTGCGGTTTTTGATTGTGGCACTCCCTGCACTTTTCTCTTACTTTTTTTTGAGACAGAGCAAAAACACGTAGTTTCTGGCATTATGCTAACGCCAGGTAAGACTGTACAAATGCACTTGCTTATTTGAACCTCTTACAGTATATATCTTAAATAGAACAAATTTTAGTTTGACTGACTGACTGTGTTGGGGTTTAACGACATGTCAACCCTTGTGGGTCATTTTGTGTCGTCTCCCAGAGAAAGGGAAAAGAGATAGAAGACAGGGACTGGGGAGAAAGGAAAATGAATGAAAGTGAAGGAACAAAAGAAATATAAACATTCCCCCTCTACCCTTACCTGCTGCAAGGACATCAGGCCTGGTCCAGCTGTAAGCCAATATCAGTTGGACGCCTCGGGTGACATAAGATATACGACACCTTTGCCTCACCCAACCAGTCCCCATTTTAGATTGATGTACATGCATATTAATACATTATTAATTTGTAAAAGATGTCCTTACCTAAGCCTTTAAGCCCGTTAGCGACTGTACCAATATACAGTAAATGAAAGAGAACTAATCAAGCATTGTTTTTGCCCTTGTTGTGGAGTAGAACTCAGCGAATTGTCCCATAGAGAGTTATTTATAATCTTACGGAATCAGTGAGGAGAAGTTGCTAAGCCAAAACATTGGCAAATAGCAAACATACAAGACAAAAAAAAAAGTGTTGACTGCTACTACAAGAAAAAGTTTGCATAAAAATGTAGGTGACAGGGTGGTCGTATCGGATGTTGTACTTATAGGAAGTGTTGAAAGAGGGCAATTTAGTGTATCTTGAGTGACATTAAAGGCTTCCTACAGCATCTCCTAATTTTTTCTCTCCTTTTCTCTACCAGTTCGCTTATCGTGTTCCTAGCTGTCTCTTAGAGATGACACAAACTGACGAAAATAGGTCGATGTGTCGCATTAAACGGTACGAAAATATTTTAATGTTGCATGCTTTTATTAACTCTTTCACTGCCATAGGCGATAATAATAGGCTTTTGCAAACAGCGTAGATCCAGATGAGCCGTCTCATCATCAGGATCTACGCTGTTTGACATTCATTTTTTTTCAACTTTACAAATAAGCTTCTTTCCAATCGATAGTTTGTAAAAAAGATGAATAAATAAAAATAAAAAAAAAAATAATAATACAAATGTAGTCTGAAAATTGGCGCCGAAAGAATTAATAGTAAGTCGTTATTTTAGCTTTTTAGCTTATAATTTACGATTAAGCTTTCAAATTCGGAACATCTCTGACTTGCTTGTAAAAGTCAGTCTCCACAAAAGTTCAGTACGCGGTTTAATAAATAAACTTAATAAATAACACAAAAGGTCTATAAACTATTTCTGACGGTTAGAATACAGTCACAAGAAGAAATGTTTCAAGCAATTACCGCACCATTTCACCACTTTTTGAACTGAAAAAGGGAAATCAAGAAGGGCTGTCAGAAGTTATTAATGTGAGTTTATAGTGGTACCTTATTAGCCTGCGCATTCGTAAATTCTGATCATGAATTTCTCGGATCGCCGAAATCTTAACAAGCGTCACTAAGTTTGTAAGAGTGCAACGAAGAATCTAACAAGGATCTGCGAAACCGCAGGCTTTAACAATTATGCAAGTTTAAGATATATTCAGTTAAGTTTGGGTAACACAGTTACCACCTTTTTGGGAAAGAGAACTCAGCTTGCCATCTTTTCTTTTTATGGCTGCTTAATTGTATTTGTCTGTCTTTCCCTATGGTGTCGGGGGCTTGATGTGGCTCTGATTGTATCAGTTCCTGACTTCAATTATTTACTCTATCTGACTTACTTTAGTAGCATCAGCAAAATGGACACTTCGCAAACGGAGCGCTTCATATGTTTTTTTTTTTTTATATATATATTGAAATATAAGCTCAATGCCGCTTGTTTATAATCCATATGCGGTAGACATCATTACGTGTATTGTTTTACATAAACGTTCACCTTTTTTCTGGTCATATGATCAGTTGGTGTACAATCAATATCAAAAGGAAAAAATAGGATTTTTCTTGATTTTTGAGATGTGTTTAACGTAAAAAGGCTTTAGCAATTTTGTGATCGCTGGAGAGTCAGTGCTTTGCCGTCGATAAACTCTTTTTGACGATATAACACTGTTATATATATATATATATATATATATATATATATATATATATATATATATATATATATATATATATATATATATATATATATATATCGGGGCTGCTGATCAGCCCAGCTGGCTTTCTACTTAAATTCATAGTTGACCTTCACGGCCTAACAGGCTCACTGTTAGGCCGATAATGGTCCGATATGGATTTAAGCAGAATGTCAGCTATAACTCTCCTTCAGAGACATGTTTGGGTTCAATTATCAGCTGACTTATCTAGCTAAAGACCCGACGTGTGCCTTTTAGCTGCGTTTAGTACTTTCTAGTTTCAATATTTTAGCACACCATTAAAATGAAATGCAAAAAAAAAAACTTAAATTTTGGGTTCTTCTTGAATTAGAAATCAACAAAAACTTTTGGTATGGGTTGTTGATTTTAAATATTGCCGATCCGTATTTCCAGTGTTTATCCTCTCGGCTAAATGCAAACTGTTTCCGATGTTTAAGTAATGGCTTCACATAATAATTCACAGGAAGAAAACTTCACGTCAGCTGTGATGAATGGGAAAACAAAGTTCAAGACGTTTAAAAGCACGTTTAAACAGAGCGGGCCCAGAGACAAGGATAGTGCGAGGACAGCTCAAACTACCGGGGTTAAGCAGGGGCTTACACCACTTGGGAGACCGGGGCAGAAATTGCGTTAATTATTCTATTATAGTAAATTGCAAATGTCATTAATGGAATAAAAATACCGTAGAATGTACTCAGGGTCTACATTGTTTGCAAAAATCTCTTTCCAAGGACACTAGACATTAGTGTATTTGAAATGTGTTTGTCCTAGGGCAACAAGGGAAATCTGAAGTTGGCAATTCTGTTTGTTCATCTGAAAGCTCCAACATCCAGCATCTCACCCGGTATCCCAAGCAGTCTTTGTGTTAAGGGTAAAACATTATTCTTTATTTTCTAAAAATGCAAATTTTAGAACAGAATACCTCGTGATTTACATGTCATTTGCTGTTTTAACTATATATATAACTGACTGACATTCTTTTCATGCAGACGCCTTACTGGTTTAAATGTAGACAAAGGATTTCATAAAGTGGTGACTATTTGCGAATTGCTAGTAATGCAACTCATTATTCATATTCTCTGTCTGTCTGTCTCTCTCTCTCTCGTGCATCTGCGCGGGTTAATGACCTATGACTGAGAGCCGTGAAATGCTTCTATTTTTACACATCGAGATTATCTTCGAATTGATGTTCACTAAAAGCGCTATATAATGTGCAGGGACAAAGCATTTCCTACAAGATCGCAAGTGATCCAAGTGAATACTCAGATCGGCCTGAGTATCTGTGTTGTGCAGCTGATCAGACTGATCGCTCTCCACTTGAAATCTTCGCTGGACGCACATGCAGTGTTGCAGGAAACGCTGTGTCCCAGCTCTAATAAAAGCGTTATCTTATAAAGTTGGCAGTTTCTTGCTGCAGAATGCCGGGTATTCTTTTACTGATTCTGGAGTAACAAAGAAATACCATGCCTCAAACAGACAAACAATGCTCTTCTGTTGTACTCATGTAGTTTATCATTTACAGCTGGCTGCATACATACAAACACTGCGAGAAATTTCAAAGTCAGTATACAACTCTTCTTAGGCACATAGTGCTCCATATACATGTATTATTGATTAACTACAGTCGAACCTCAATGGCTCGAACATCTTTGGGACCATGGAAATTCGTTCGAGACATGGGTAGTCCGAGCCACTGAGGGTAATCATGGCACCAGTTCAGGAAGCAAATAGCGATAATTTAGGGAAGTCTTTCCGATTTTCTTCACAATGATTGTATGTTGAGTGTACTCATTAGAATCGCCTCGATGAGGCGATTCTAATGAGTACACACAACATACAATTCCATTATAAAATAAGAAAAAAATCATTAAATATTTGTTTTCTTGAGCTATTGGAAGAATTTTGTAGGGACTGAAAAAATAGTTCGAATCATCCACGGTAAACGAGCCATCCGTGTTCGAGCCATTGAGGTTATACTGTAGTTACTTAACGATATGCAGTAAAAGAACAAAGACATTGCAGGTATTGTGGTTGCTCACCGTTGGGCGTTTTGTATGTTTTGTCCTTTTCGGTTTCTTAATGTTGTGTGTAGTGGATCTTGATTAACATTGTGATTACCTTGTTGGGCAGAAGCGGCTAGTTGCTTTTTTGGTTCGTGGCTTGTGTACTTTCTATTGTTGCTTGTTGGATCTTCCTCTTGGTGTCGTTTTTAGGCTATGCTTTATGATTGTGGCTCTTCCTGTAAATCTGTACTATTTTTTTTCTAGTCAAAATTCACTAACGTCCATGAACCGTTGTCGAGAAAATCATCCTTTTAGACATAGTTAGATTGGAAGAGACGACATCCCAATTCATTAAATATGAAACAAAAATATTGCGAACATTATAGTAAATACATGCTCCCAGGAACTGATACAATCAGATCCACATCGGTTTCTCAACATCAAGGAGAAAGGGAAAGGCAGACAAGTATAATCAACAGCAACAAAAAGAACGGATGACTAGCAGAGTTGGTAACTCTTTTCTAAAGTTAACTGAATATATCTTTAACTTACATTACTGTTAAAAGAAAAAACATTTGTAAGCGAAACACTACAGAACATTTAACAGAAAGTACCATATTGAAAGTACCGCCTTGGAATGGTCTGTAATAAATTACTGGGGACCATAAGCTAGCTTTACGGGTCCCCAACCCTTAACCTCATCATCCATAGTAGTAAAACATATACTGAAAGGAAAAAGAAACGCAGGGTAAATTTTATTCCTAAATTTCATTCAAGTTTGAAAAAGTTTGTTAAATATTTTACTACGATTATAAAACGGTACATGTATGGAACAAAAGATCCAAATTTCATTGGTTTGTGATCAACAAGTCTCGAGTTATTGAAGTTCATTGGTAGCTACGCCCCAGATCTTGAAATCAAAATCAAACTGAAAATCAATAACGGAGCCACCCGCAAACGATCCCGTTCGACAACACAGGCGTCGGCAAAGCGTTCTCCGCGACGTCGGTACACACGACGTCGACCATCTGCGCGATAGAGAGTGAACCTAGACTCGTCCGTAAAAAGAACTCGTCTCCACTGCCTCATCGGAAATAGCCTGGGCGCATGCGCCGTCAACCACGCCATACGACGCAACCTCCGTGCCTGGGTCAGAGGCAGACCAACATATGGACGACGAGCTCGAAGACCAATCTCACGCAATCGACTTCCAACAGTCTTCGGAGAAATTTGTCGATTATGCGTACCTACTGTATTAAGGGCAATTTCGGTAGCAGTGAGATGACGATTCCGCAAATGTGCCAGACGGATTGTCCTGTCTTGACGTCGCGACGTCACGCGTGGACGCCCAGACCGCGGTCGGTCTGCTAAATGCCCTGTCTCCCTTAAACGTCTAACAAGACGTTCAATTGTTGAGACGTTAACCCCAAAATGATTGGCAACTTGCTGTTGCCTCTGACCCTGCATCAGCAACGCAATTGCCCTACCCCTCTGAACATCAGTCAATCGTACCATGATTGAAAAAAAGTTCAAAGTAGCGTAAAAATGAAAAGAAAAATCGGTAAAAGAATCGAAGAGCGTTGTGTATCGTTGAAGTGTACCAAATGGTGTGAGGAAATCTTGTGCTGAAGGTTTAAACATGCTTGTTTTGCACGAAATTTTGGCTTTCCGTATTGTCCGTGCAATGCACTGTGTAGTGCACGGTTGAATGATTTGAATGGGTAGATAGCACATCGACCAAAGACTCGTATACCCGCGGTTCACATTCACAGGACAATCTGTAAAAAAGTGTATGGCTATAGTAAACACCGTAAAAAATGGTTAAAATAAGAAGGAAAAAACTCTACCCTGCGTTTCTTTTTCCTTTCAGTATATATATGTTCGGTCCGCATGGAGGTCTTCTAACTGATCAATGAATCATTACGGGCAACAACTAAATAAAAGGTAAAGCCTTTAATGAAAACTAAAACAAAAAGAAAAAAAATAATAATAAATACATAAATAAAAAAATAACATTCTGAGACGCTTGGAGATCCCTTAGGTGTCAAACAACACCTCTGGAGCACAGATGCAAAAGGAAACCACCAGTTGAACCCCGGTAGACCGAGACATAGACATTAAAAGTTCCGGCACAAACCATCTAAATGAATGTATTTTTTAAGTTTGGGCGATCAAGAGTCTAAACCTCAAACCACCGACGTGCAATTAACGAAGTAAGCAAAGTTGTCAACCGTGATTGGGTCAAAATCTTTAGCAAGCAGACTGTGTTATGTCATCAATGTTATACCTCTTTTGTTTATAACATGACAATTTACTAGATTGATCAGAAAATTCAGGTTTTTCCTACAATTTTCCTAAACTTACAAAATTCAAGTTCCGACAGGCCTTGTAGCAGAAGTGCTTTAGTCTGGTATCATACTTAGAAACCATATCTTAGTGTTGACTGAGAAAAAGCTCTTCAAACTCTATGATACCGATACCCCTGTTGGAGAAGTTTTGCATTAAAGGCTCCATATCTCAAAAAAAAAAAAAATAGACACTTTTGTCTCAGAGAAGTTTAATAAATTTGATATATGGTATGAATACGATCATAAAATATGGCATCTGACAGCCTGTAAAATTTCAGTTAGTCTCTCGTTTTTGAACTGGATCAAAACTGAAATGATTTTTATCGTATCTCTGAATTAATGTTTCCATTAATTCAGAGATACGATAAAAATCATTTCATATTTTATCCAGTTCAAGAACAAGAGACTAGCTGATTGTTTTTACAGGCTGTGAGGTACCACATTTTATGATTGTTTTAATATCATACATCTATTTATTAAAACTTTCTTGGACAATAAAATGTCAATTTTTGGGAATGTGGAGCATTCAAGTAGTTCTTGACGAACTGTTTGCTGTTCAAATGCAGCATTTCTGTTGCAGTTATTCTTTGTTTATTCGTTCTGTTTCCGGTGAAATCCAGTTTTATGATGTCGTTTTGTGTTCTTCCACCAGTATCCGGTGCCTTGGGAGGGCTGTGTTACTGTTATTGTGGCCTTTACTGAATGTCTCCATAACTTCGTTTACTTAATTACATCCTCCACGTTTCGCAACTATAAACAGGTGAAAGACAATAATGCCTAAGAGGAAGACTAGCTGATACTTTGTCAAACAGGTAGCAAATAAATAATGTAAGAATCATTATACAGTTGACACGCTGATTATTCGACACTTAAGGGTAACTGATACAACTTTAGACCAGGCGACGCATTCAAAATTGCTGTACCTCCCCTCTGAAAAGAGGTCTACTCAAAAAGGCAAAAACAAACATTTATTCCGCACCCATAGATGCGCCATAAGAATTTTGGCAAGTTGGCCTAGTAGGTTCAGAGGAGAGGTTGTTTGAAGTTTTGGAAGAATATGCCTGTGAATAAGACAAATAACTATTATATGGGTCATGTCATGCAAAGTTTGGACAGTGTGGTCGGTTTTTCTATACAGGTTCGCGTAGCTTTATTTCAATTGTATTCTGTTATAGATAATATATTATGGCTATCTATTATAACATCAGCGCTAAGCCTCATAAATGTTTCAAATATTACTATAAAATGATCTATTGTTTCACAATTGCATCGGGATCAAATGCCGTTGATGTGGTACTGTGCGTTCTAATTAAATCGATTAACTATGTTTAATGACTAAATACAGTATAATTCTAGATGATGCATAAAGGATAGTGCAATATTTTTATCTAGGCCACGTCAAGAGAAAAGGCGTCTTCAAATATGCACAAGATGCCCAGATTCTGATTTATACCGTGCATGCAAGTCTCATCCGGGCATTTGCTATCCATTGCTAAATTCTATAGTATCAAATAACTATGTAAGCCGACAGCGAAGGCCATGATCAGACTGCGTATCGATTCTCCTTAATGAACGTTAACCTTATATCTGACCAATTTCATCAATTCATTACGAGTAATACGCTCGCGAACGTTACCACATTGATTGTTGCGAAGTACAAAATTGTCTAAAATGGAAAAAGAACCCCAATGATATCACTAAAGATTACGACGTTTATGCTCACTATGGTAGCATGTTCAGTGCGCCTACATACATAAAAGATATTAGCTTTAAGCATTTCAGTATTGTTATTTTAGGGAAAACATACACGCATGTGGGAGATAACTTTGTCAAAATAGTTTGCCAACAATTTGAAAAGAGGTTAACTCTAAAAGAAAATAATTTGTTCCCTTTCTTTCCTTTTAGAGTAGACCCCTTTTTAGAAGGGGCTTGGTGTTCAAGAAAGCAAATAAGTAGTCACTATAGTTGTCTCCTTGTGCACCTTGTAATACGTTGCGGCGAATCTACTAAATGTATACATCCCACTTACAAACTCTGCAAATAAAACACAAAATAGTGTCACTTTCGGTTTGTTACGTCTTTTGATAATTAGTTTAATGGTATTTGACACGTATTTCGATTTTTGTCGCCAATTCTCAGTGGAACAGAAATAATTTGGAAGTATTTTCTTCATAGGAAATCTGCCCATTCAAATATCGTCTTTTCATTAGACCAGAAACGACAGTTTTTTTTTCTATATACTTGAAGGGAAACTTCGCGCGCTCTGCGCGAAGTCGGTAAATGTCCAGCAAAGTAACATTTGAAGAGTTTATTAACAGAATTCCAATCAAAATTCGTCAACCATAAATGTATATTAGCTTACTGTTAACAACATCAACAAACACAAACTATTTTTTTTTATTCCAGTAGGCATTTTTCCTATGCCTTACGCCTTAATCAAAGTATTGCCACCAAACAAAGTTTCGGCACCAAATGACATTACTAGTATGTTAGCAGAACAAACGTACGCCATATAAAGTGTATGTACCAATGCATAATGATATAGTCAAGTGATTATGAAAATGTAACTATAAGCAGCGATGAGATTTTCGTCTTAAATCTGTATCAGTCATTAACACAGCACCACGCGAGAATATTATAGGGAAGAGCAAAGTACTTGAGGTAAACGCCCCTGACAAAGCATGTATCTTGGTGCTAAATTACTCAAAATATCAGACGAAAACTAAGAATGATAAAGACGTTTATAATTTCAAAACCATAACCAAGGATGACGCTTGTTTGAATATTTAATGAGGTTCTAAACATTTCATAATTATAATAATTATAAAACTTGTTTCTGACAGAAAACAGTCGAACAAAATCAATAAATGCCAAGAGAGAAATATATAAACACAAATGTCAAGGCTGAATATTGTCGCAGATATTATTTATGTAGATTTAGCATAAACAAAAGTAAAATGGATTGCCTTTGGAAACAAAGAACATACAAAAAATTACGAAAATCGGAGACTTTGTTTGATTGAGTCTCTTCACATGTAAAAAAAGGTAAGAGAAAAGTCCAGAGAGTACCACAATCACAAACTGCATCCCTTCCCAGATCCCAAGAGGAAGAGGAAACCGACAAATCCAAACAAGCACAAATCGAACAAAGGTACGAAAAGCACTAAGATTAGCTCTCTCTCCCCCAAGTGAGGTAATCGCAATACTAAAAGGACTGAAAAACACAAGAACAAAATGACACACGGAAAGACAAACAACAAATCGCCTCGTAGAATAAACCACAAAGCAACAAAGAGTAAGACTAACATAGGGACCGCCGCCTTAGAACGGTCAGTAGAGTAAACCACCGGGGGGGGGGGGGGGGGGGGGGGCGGGGTTAAAACACTTTTGCAGCTAGCTAACTTCATCCTGGGTCCCGATGCTACTCTTAATACAGAAACACATAATAATTCGGTTCGCATAAAGGCTCCCAACTCAGTCAATGCATCAAAGCGAAAACACAAAAATCAAATTAATCACTATAATAAACAAAGACGAGTACTCATGGCTAATTCTACTGTATGCCAGAGTAAATGAAAACCAATAGTTGAACCATGGCGGGCCAATCCAAAGACATATCGTCAAGCCCCAACCCACTGGTTAAAGTTTTACGAAGAGGCCGCCATTGGGTCTGAGGCCCGAACCGCCGTCGTGTAATTAAAGAGTGAAGCATATCCATCAACAATGACTGGGTTGACAACTAGGCATGCAGTCTGCCGCATAATATCCAGGCTATAGCCAATTCTTTTATAACGGTTAATTAGTTTTCTGAATTGCTCCGAAAAGTTAGATTTACCTACAATTTTTCTAAATCTGTACACTAAGTCACCGTAAAATTCTGGTTCCGATATACCTTGTTGCAGAAGTGCTTTTAGACTGACGCTATATTTTTCTAACAAGGCACTGTGTCTGCGATAAAATTTCGAAAACGCCTTACGAAGTTTAAAATAACGATAGCCCTGCCTAAGAAGATTGGCAGTAAGGGCTTTATTACGGTAGTTAAAGTCATTAAGATTTGAAGAAGCTCTGGCGAATCTAATAAGTTGAGATATGTATACCCCATATGAGGTACGTCGGGGGACATCGCCATCCAGAAAAGGGAAATTGACTATATCAAAATCAAAATCGTTCCGTTTATCATAAATTTTGGTGGAAACCGTACCATTAGAAATACATAGATTCAAATCCAAAGATGGTGCCTCGGTATCGGAAGAATTTGCTCTATTTAATTGGAGTTCTGTAGAGTATATCCGGTCCACCATTTGGTCAAAGTAAATATTGTCAATATTTAATAAATCATCAAGGTATCTTGAAGTTGAATTGAAGGCCTCAATAATGTCAGCCTGATTTTCACGTGGGAGAGACTTCATGAAATCTCTCTCATAACAAAAAAGAAACAAATCTGCAACAAGAGGAGCACAATTAGTTCCCATCGGAATACTAATAGTTTGCCTATAAAGTTTAGTTCCAAATCTAATAAAAATATTATCCAAAAGATAAACAAGGGCATCACAGACTTTTTGACACGACCATAAATTGTGATTATTATATACATCAGAAGTGAAAGCCAGATATTGCGTATTCTCCCGAATAAACGTTCGGTTAATTAAATCAATAAGTTTATCTTTTATAAGATGATGAGGTAACGCAGTATACAGTGTAGATTATCATATGTAGACAATTTAGAAGCCTGAAAGTTTTTAGATTTAAATTTATTGAGAACATCATTAGAATTTTTAATTGACCAAAAATAGTTAATTCCGTCCCTTTCGTAAACGGTATCATAGTATCTAATACAATGTTTTTTAACAGCAGTAAGGCATGAAGTTTTCAGTTTGGACAAAACAGTAGTCGTACATGAACTAGAATTAGCAATGAAACGTGCTTTATAAGGTCGTTTATAAAGTTTCGGTAACCAATATAACGTAGGAAGTCTGTTTTGCTTTTCTTTAATACTCACTGCAAACTTAGCAGTAATATCGATAGAATGGGTATTAACAATAGATCTCTCGTCAGTAGAAATCCGTTCATATGTTTTGGTACTACCAAGTTCTTGTATTAGAGTATTGATATAATAAAGTCGTCACACAACAACAACATTATTAGCAGCTTTATCAGCTGGAGCCAAAACATACTTCCTATGAAATTCTTGGATAACTTGTTTCAAATATCGAAAAGATAATTTAGGCTTAGGAGGGAGAAGATCAAGGTTATTAGAGTAAAATAACACACGTTCATCAATGATCTTAAAAATTTTTAATTTCCAATTATTTAAAGCATTAGACTCAACATGCTCTCGTTTACACCAACGCGTACAATAATCATTTAAAGCACTGGCAATTGTTTCCCGACATTTATTGAAATCAATGTGGGCTGGGAATCTATATTTAGGTCCTTTTGAAATAACTGAACGGATTCGTGAATCAGTTATAATCTTCAAGTTACCAGTGACACTATGACCTGCTGGTTGATAACAAAATTTAGAATCATTACAATCTCAAGAATCAGGGAAACTAGTTTCAATATCAAGATCAGAAACTAATTTATTGAAATTAAGTATAGTATTACGGATAGGTTTGTTATATAACACTGTAGTTTGCGAGGCTGTATACGCCCCCTAGCGCCGGCTTAAGCGGTATTCGATTTTCAAAACAACCAGGATGGGCTTAGTGATCCCAAAGGAAATAGAAAATAAACTGCACTATGATGATGTACGCCTCATCAATATTCAAAAAGGCTGCGCTCATAAGAAAATTGCGATATCTTCAAAGCTTCAAAATGTTTTCATCTTTTTATCAGATTTTAATCAAACTTGCATTAAATTGCCCACTTCATCACAGTCTTCCTTTTCAGATAGATTCCTCATTAACATTGCTTTTTATTTAAAAAGAAAATAACTATACGACATAGCATATGCGATGGTTCAGCTTAGTCAGCTTATCCACAAGGACTGATCAAGCCTTATCGTTGTTTGTCTAGTCACTTGATGCTCGAGAACAAGAATGTTTTACAGATATTTGTATTGCATTATAAGCTTTGCATATAAATAGTATTTGTATTTCATAAAAAGTCGTCTAAAGAATGACAACTCTCACAAATATACGATTTATATTATCCTGCTTTATTGCCCGCAAATTTACATTTCCGATGCAGGCAAAAATGACTGTGCTATACAAGTGTATTATTAACACTTCACAAAACGGACATTTGCGGATTATCAGAACAGCAACAATTCAGATTAGCCTGAAGACAAACAAATATCATATATGTGAACAGCGATAACTTATGTCAGACTGTGTACTAACACAATCTTCCATGAGCCTTATAGCTTTAGCACAGCATTTGGCACCTCAAGAATTAACATATAGCAAACGATAAATAATGAAAAGTTACAAAATGACTGTTACCGCATGCGGACATAAACTCCAAAAATCGGCCTGTGAAACTGTGCATTTTTATCAGGAACTAGTCTACAGCAGACTGTCTGATTTTCAAAATGGGCAATATAATCTCTGTTCAGATTACACGAATGTAAATTGGCCCTCTTCAAAATTAAGGGGAATGAATACACTTTCAAAGAAGAAGGTAAATGTCAAAATGCTATGTGCTTCATTAAAAGAGAGATCTAGCCTGAACAAAAAGAATTTGCTCTCACGTTCTTCCTTTTAGAGTCGACATCTTTTTTAGAAGTTTGGTGTTCATGGTTGCAAAACAGAAGTAATAAAATTTGTGTCCCTTGTGAAAATGGCGGACGATATAGCAAGTGAATCAATTCCTCTTAATGAGTTAAGGTGTCCGAATATTAAGAGAAAATACAGTAAAAAGATTTGGACAGTCGGATCAAGTTATACGCCATTACTTTATATTACTGTCTACCTTTGTATATAGAATATATATAGATGGCTCCTTGCTGTTTGCATTTGTTCCGTTAGATTTTTTCTATGTTCCCCTGTATTTGTGGGCTAATAATTGTTTTATTCTAAGGGCACAACAACTCTGAGCATTGTTTATTAGAACGGATTCAACATGACTGCCGCAACGATAAATAAAAATAGTATTAAGAGAAAGAAATGTCTTGTTTTTCTGCCTATTTGTGGTACATTTTTCCGTTAATAAGCATTCAGCTGTCACGATGTATCACACAGTGCGTATTAGTAAATATTCATTTATAGGTGCTAAAAGAATATAGCACATCTGTGCAGAGTAGTTGTGGTAATGGTACCCAAGCCATAATCCAAACTCATAAATCCGTAAACGAATGACGAATCAAAGTGTTGATACCAACAGACATGGACCCCAGAATAAAGGGTGTAATCAGGCGTCCGCGGATAGTAAGCATTACTTGGTAAGCAAGCTTCGTCCACCATGCCCATAGGCCTGAACGAATGAATTGTAGGTAGAAGCGTATGTCCGGGGTTTTGGAAGTCTGCAAAATGGAATGGTTAAACATTGACAAATACACATATAATAACCAATGCATATGAACTTAGGTTTGAAAATACGCATCACGAAACCATGCCTATATAATTTTGACTCCCTTAAACCCCACTTTTATATAGTAAAAGTGGGGTTTACAGGGGTATACATTATTTTTCTTATTTCTGCTCAAAACATAGATTGTAGGTACTTGTTAGAACCGCCTCGGCGAGGCGGTTCTAACGAGTACCCACAATCTATGTTTTGAGCAGAAATATGAAAAATATCAACAAATTTTATCTGAAAATTTTCATTTTTTGGTGGTAAAATTTTCAATATATTTGAATAGGCGTGTTTTCGTTTTGGTATAAGAATTCTTATAATGTTAATCACTGCATTCTACGCTATGCCATACAAGTTATAGGAGCACGTTATAGGAGCACCTTATGCAAGGGTAATTAGTATTTTTGACATAGTTGCGTCCCCTAAAAGGATATCCTTTCAGTCTGTATGGAACGTGAAACTTATTTTTACTATGAAAATAAAGAAATATACAACTAATGTCCATCTACTGATTAACCTTATAGCGTACAAAAAAATTAAAACTGTATATGTTATCATTATGGCAAAACAATAACAGTTATGATTAACATGCAGTATTAATTTGTTATGTTATGAAAGTTGTTGTGTAAAAAGCATACAGTGTAATAGTTTACTTTCAAATTTACATGTAGAAAGAAATACGATGAATTTGGGTTTTTGGACCATAAAATCGAGTTTGCACTAGATGATAATTAAATGTAAATATCGAAGTGCTATAAGTTTGTCGTAAGCCAGCGTTAGATAGTTAAAATGTCAAACGAAAACTCTGGTATCTGAAGTTTTTAAATAATAATTGGATCGATTATTTGCATTTGACTTGTAAAGGGACAAGTTAATTAGCTCAGATTTATATATGATCAAGTGAATATAAGTAATAAAAGTCCAGGTGGCATCAAGAAAACAATCATTGGCATTCTCATTCTACTCATTCTATATTCACTCATAGTATTTTTATTACGACTCATACCTAATGGCAGTTGCACAAAGTTTCACTTGACTTCATTTTACTGAACAGATAATTTGAGATAAGTTTTATTCATTTCGACCCGTTGTTAACTTTCCTGTGAGAAATGGCAAAACTAAGAAACGTTCTACATAAAATGACCTGACTATTAACCCATTTATTCCTTGTGGACTCTACTTCTCTCTTTGCACAGGTTCATTTCCAGTTTAATGGGTACCTGGTTTGCTGTTTAGTACAGTCGACCCTCGATGGCTGGAACACCGATGGCTCGTTTACCATGGCTAATTCGAACTCATTTTTGAAACCCTACGAAATTCACCCGAATGCTCAAGAAAACAAATATTTAAGGAAATTTTCTTATCTTATCGTGAAATTGTATGTTTATGTGTACTCATTAGAATCGCATCATCGAGGCGATTCTAATGAGTACACTCAACATACAATCCCTGTGTAGAAAATCGAAACGAATTCCCTAACTTATCGCTATTTGCTTCCTGAACTGGTGCCATGATTAACCCTCAGTGTCTCGAATTAACGATGTCTCGAACGAATTTGCATGGTCCCAAAGACTTTCGAATCATTGAGGTTCGACTGTATGCTGAAATAAGCAAGGCACATAACACTAATAGATGGCAAAAAAAACGAACACTTACAAAGTTCCCACCCCTTGTGGGAAAGAGCTACTAACTCTGCTTGCCATCTATTCATTTTGTGGCTGCTTTATTGTATGTGTCTGTCTTTCCCTTTGGCGTTTTTTTTTTTTGTTTTTTTTTTTCTTTTTTTTTGGATGGCGACGTTCCTCGTGGCCCTTCTTATGGTGTTTACATATCTCAACGTATTCGGTTTGCTAGAGAATCTAACCATTTTGCTGACTTCAATGCTCGCAACAAAACTTTGACCACCAAACTTCTCCAACAGGGTATTGGTATCATAATTATAGGAAAGTTTTTGTTTCTTTCTTTTATCGACGACGCTACGAATTGATATATGTATACAATACCGGACTAAAAGCACTTCTGCTACAAGGCCTATCGGACTTAGTGTATAAGTGTGGAAAAAATGTAGGAAAATCTGAATTTTCTGATAATTTTAGTAAAACCGCCATATGTATAAACGAAGGGGATATATCATTGATATCATAAAACAATCTGCTTGCTTACCGGTTAATCCAATCACAATTGACCACTTGGCTTGTCTCTTTAATTGCACACTGGTAGATCGGGGTTCAGACTCTATGATGGCCCAACCTAAAACGATTCATTACATGGTCTGGGCCGGAGCTATTTATGTCTGTTTCTCGGCTCATCGGGGTTCAACTGTTGGTTTTCTTTTGTTGCAGTATTTAATCAGTGTTGTTTGACAACCCAGGGATCTCTAAATATCTTAACACGTTGTTTCTGTAGAGTCCTTATTTTTGCTTCATTATAGGCTTTATCTGTGATTTATGTGTTGCCCGTAATGATTCATGGATGAGTTAGAAAAGTTTTACCACTTTTCTTGGGGGTTAAAGCTAGCATTACGGGATCCCGCCGTCAGCTGACTGCGAGAGTTGGGATCCCGTAATGCTAGCTTTAACCCCCAAGAAATTTATTACTGACCGCTCCAAGGCGGTGCTTACTTTGTGGTACTTTTTGTTAATTGTTATGTAGTGTTTCACTTCCTAATGTTTTTTCTTTTATCACTTATGTAAGTTGATTATTTATTCAATTAAGTCTAGGTAACAGAGTTCCCACCTTTTGGGAAAAAATGACAACTCGGCATGCAATCTGTTCATTTTGTTGCTGCTGGATCTGACTTCTCTTATTTAATTTACACCTTATGATTCTTAAGGCAACTTGCATGTAATGTTTTACAAAGCGGCCTCCCTCAAAAGTGTACCTATTGCCTTAAAACAAGATTTTTCTATGTGGTTTACTCTTAACGTAGATAATGTGATTAACGTGTTTGAGACTCAATCGGTAATATAGTACGCCATTATGTCAATCGGCATTAAGATACTATTTGTCAAAAGATAAGAACTGGTGACCCAAAAGAAATGATACGCGACTCTCCACATGCGAATGATAATGACATATACAAAAACAGAGTATCGATGGAAAAGCGGTCGATGCTAGCCCTCGTAGTATTTGATGCAACACTGCATAATAAATCGTAAAAAAAATGTCAGATTTTTGTTATATAAAGATGGTATTCTTTGCAGCTATTTGGATATCTCTGTACTTAGGATTCTTATCCCGTGCTGTTGCCATTAATACAGTATCTGCAAAATACTTCATTTATCGTTTATTTTAAATCAAAAACACTGACATGACAAATATGATGTTCAAACTCAGATAAAGTTTGCATTTGCATTTATGTCACACAGGTGTATTTAAGTGTGTCTCATCAAGTTGTTTCAGAAGGTTGACGCTTGACTATCATCGTCCGTGGTCCTGATTACGGTTTTCTGCTGCCTGATAGCCTTTTAGCCATTTGCTTTATTTCGTCACAGTGTTCATGATTATGTGTTGCAATGTGA
This sequence comes from Anodontia alba, assembly GCA_964016985.1. Taxonomy (NCBI): domain Eukaryota; kingdom Metazoa; phylum Mollusca; class Bivalvia; order Lucinida; family Lucinidae; genus Anodontia; species Anodontia alba. The sequence goes on from OZ024836.1 coordinate 45,289,956, forward strand.
TATTTCCCAGATACTATAGAGAACCCCACAGCGGAGCAAACATTCATTTGTAATTTGGAGCTACATCATAATTAAGGGTGAGGTTTCGTGTGAGTACGCAAGTAGTTTTTTCTGCAGACCATTCCAAGGCGTTTCCTCTGCGCCAGTTCGTCTTTGTCCGTGCGTCTACGGATCCATATGTGACGTTAGTTTTGTCATTGTGAGTTTCTCACATCTCCTTCTTTTGGTGCCTTAAGAAGGCTGTGCTTTGTAATTGTGGCATTTCCTAGGTATTTTTACATATACTTGTAGTACTCACAACTGGGGCGGGTCCCATGACTGGGCCGATTTCGTCAACTGGGACGGTCCCACAACTGGGCCGATTTCACTCAATAATTCCAACAAAGAGGCCGAATTTGACGTCAGATATTACGTTGACTTTAACGTTATTCGGCCCATTTATGGAAATGATTGAAATTTTAAGCCTAGTTGCGGTATTGGCCCAGTTGTAGAAATCGGCCCAACTGTGGGACCCCACCCAGTTGTGAGTCATATATATAATAAACGTCAATAAGATTGCCTTTGAAAACAAAGAAGACACTACAGATCAGAAAATGAGAGTCTCGGTTTTATTGATACTCTTTATAATCAGTATAAACCTTACTGAAATCTCTGTTATACGGAAGACACAAAAATGATTTTACAGCATTTGTTAAAAGGCATTCTACTGTAAAACTCGTGCTAGGCATTCAGCTGAAGGAAACAAGAGTTGTCAGAAGACAACGCAGCTCGCCGGGAAGGGCTAATCGGATAAGCAAACAATCTTTATTAAATATTAAAGATTAAATGCAGAACTTAAACCTATATGACAGAGTATGACCTGACTTTGATGTCTGAAGAATGTCAAAATTGAGGGGTGGGATATATGCCATTGAAATATCTTCCCTTAGGTTGGAGTGGGCAAAATATGAAAGCTGTATCTTACATGCTGAATGCCTTAGGTTGGTGTGGATGAAATATGAATGCTATATCTTACATACTTCAGCAGTTATGTACTTTTCAAAACTTAAAGACAGCTGTTAATGACAAAGTATGACTTGACCTTGATCTAGGCAAAAGGTCAAACTGAGGAAGGGGTGTGTACTATTGAAAGGTCTTACCCTAAGGTAGGTGTCAGCTAAATATTAAAGCGGTATCTTGAATACTTCAGCAGTTACAAACACTTTTCAAAACTTTAACACAAAGCTCAAACATGGGTTTAAATGACAAAGTATGGCTTGACCTTGACCTAGGCAGAAGGTCAAACTGAGGAAGGGATGTGTGATATTGAAAGGTCTAACCCTAATGTTGGTGTGGGCCAAATATCTTGCGGTATCTTGAATACTTAAGCAGTTACAAACACTTTTCAAAACTTAAACGCAGAACTCGAACATGGGTTTAAATGACAAACTATGACCTGCCCTTGACCTAGGCAGAAGGCCAAACTGAGGACAGGGTGTGTACTATCGAAAGGTCTTACCCTAAGGTAGTTGTGGGCCAAATATTAAAGCGGTACCTTGAATACTTCAGCAGTTACAAACACTTTTCAAAACTTAAACGCAGAACTCCAACATGGGTTTAAATGACAAAGTATGACCTGAACTTGACCTAGGCAGAAGGTCAAACTGAAAAAGGAGTGTGTGCTATTGAAAAGGTCTAACCCTAAGGCTGGTGTGGGCCAAATATTAAAGCCCTATCTTGAATACTTAAGCAGTTACAAACACTTTTCAAACCTTAAAGCAAAAATTAAACATGGGTGTAAATGACAAAGTAAGAACTGACCTTGACCTACATAAATGGTCTAACTCGGGAACAGGGGTATATGTTATTGAAAGGTCTTACCCTAAGGTAGGTGTAGGCCAAATATGAAAGCAGTACTTAAATAATTAAAAAAAACAATGGACACATTTGAAAACTTAAACATTGTGCTAACGCGAACGCCGACGCCGACAGACGCCGACGCCAACGCCTGGGTGACAACATAAGCTCTCCGGGGACATAGTACCGGCGAGCTAATAAAAACGGTATAATTTCCGTTTCTCTCCCATAAAATTTGCATGTGTTGAAAATTCGGCCATATTATTGCTGTATAGTAGCATGGGTGTGACAATTATTTAGCGGATGGCCATAAATAAATAGCAAATCTGCTTATAACTGAATGCCACGTGATTTGATATAAATAAACAAACCACGCTCTTGGTAAGTGAAAAGGATTGTAAAATGAATTATTTGAGTTTGAAACAGTCTCTTTTCATCAAGCTGTTGATTATTTTATATTAGTTGTATTATTTTAGCTTTATTTACTAAGTGCATTGGTACTTTTTAATGCTACAAACAGTATAGTTTTCTATGCTGGCGTTCCTCTTTGTTTTGATCGTAGTGTTTTCATTAGTTACGGGTGGTTTCATGTCATTTAGTTCTTATTCGGTACCTTGTGAGAGTTGAGCTCCGTGATTACGGCCTGAGTGTCTCGACATTTTAACTAGTCTTATAACAAAAAATATGATAATAACGTGATGTTTCACTGATGAGGTTTTGTTTGTGTTGAGGTTTTACAGCCCAGTCAACCCAATGGGGTAATGTCGAGCGCGGTCAGTTTACCTAACCACACATTTACTGTGCAGGCTTAGTCCTCTAAGCGGCTAACCAGTATTGTGCACAGAAACTGACAACTGCCCTTCTTGGATCAGCGGAAGGGAGAGAATGACCGTAGAAACTATTTCGTGATCAATCTCCACGAAAGAATGTTGCCGACATCGGCGGGGGTCGAACCCATGACCTCCTGGTCTCCAGTCGGACGCGCATCGAACTGGGCCACCGAGGCCGGCTACACTGATGAGGTAGAGGACAAGACACGTATTTGTAGTTTTGAGATTTTATTAGAATGAAGCCGAAATCTCTGTGCAATCAAACTGGTTTAAACACACCCTCCCTAACCCCTAATGGCTTCTGCTGACCATACCAAGGCAATTCCTCTTTTGTAGTTCGTTGGTTTAAACAATACATCACGAAAACATGCCTATATAATTTTGACCCCCTTAAACCCCACTTTTATATAGTAAAACTGGGGTTTACAGGGGTATACATTAGTTTTCATATTTCTGCTCAAAACATAGATTGTAGGTACTCGTTAGAACCGCCTCGGCGAGGCGGTTCTAACGAGTACCCATAATCTATGTTTTGAGCAGAAATATAAAAAAAAATATCAGAATTTTTATCTGAAAATTTTCATTTATTTTTGGTGGTTGAATTTATATCAACAACCTTGATCAAGTAATCTGATTGGCTGAAAATTAGGAAGGGGCGTGGCTTCTTACTTTATTTAGCAGGACAAGGGTTAAGTTAAATGGATGTATTGTCATGTTTTAGAAGGGCGACAACCTTTACGACTTCCTGTTTGCTTTCTGCAAAGGTGTCTACTATAGCGGGGAAAATGTGCTTCCATCACGAAAACATACCTATATAATTTTAGCCCCCGTTAGACCCACTTTTATATAGTAAAAATGGGGTTTATAGTGGTATATTTTTCTTATTTTGCAAGAGGCGGTTTTAACGAGTACCAACAATCTATGTTTTGAGAAGAAATACGAAAAGCATTGGAATTTTTTTATCTAAAATATTTTGTTTGTTTTGGTTGTAAAAGTTTCAATATATTTGAATAGGCGTGTTTTCGTAATGCTTGGTAGTAATTTTTGTCCTTTTAGAGTAGACATCTTTGGAACACACAGGGAGGTAAAACAATTTGATAGAGATGGTCCTCCTGAAAATATCTAGTCCTTTAACCAAAGACTCTGGTGTATGGTAGATGGTTTATCTTTACATGTTTGTTGCGAGTTATGGACATTTTTATATCCATTTTATCCATTGTCCGATCTTTGATGCATCGCCACAATTTCCTAAAATACGTGACTGGGAAGGACAAAGCAAAATAATTTTCACCACTTATTTAAGTGAAGAACATGCGTTAAGCACTATGAAACTTAAAACATTCTACTAAAAGAAAAGTTCTTCAGCGATACTTTGTAAAATGTCAGATAACATAATGGTTATTTGCCTGATTAATAGCTCTACTTGCTATTCTTGGATACTACAGCTTCTGTAATGTTCCGGGGGAAATAGAACAAAAACAACAAATCACCGAAAATAACTGTTTACGTGGGCTGGCAGTTACACCAAGTCACGATGTCTTTTATCTCTTACAAAACGGTAATCGGAAAGAAAGTTGATTTCACATAAAAAAAATGTAAGAGAAAAGTCCAGGAAGTGCCACAGTCACAAGCCGCAGCCCTTCCCAGACACCAAGAGGATGGGGAACAGACAAAACTAAACAAGCGCAAATCGAACAAACGTACGAAAAGCACTAAGATTAGCTCTCTCTTCCCCAAGCGAGGTAATCGCAATGCTAAAGGACTGATAAACACGAGAACAAAATAACGCAAGGCAAGACTTAAAACAAATAACCAAATGATCTGCAACGAAGACTCTTCTGATCAGACTATGGAATACACAGGCTTGGGCGCACAGGTCAGAAGGTATGTTTTCTTACCATTACGAAAACACACCTATTGAAATATATAGAAAATTTTACCTAAAAAAACTGTAAATTTTTGGATAAAAAACTCTGATATTTTTTTATTTCTGCTCAAAACATAGATTGTGGGTACTCGTTAGAACTGCCTTGGCGAGGCGGTTCTAACGAGTACCTACAATCTATTTTTTGAGCAAAAATAAGAAAAATAATGTATACCCCTGTAAACCCCAGTTTTACTATATAAAAGTGAGGTTTACGGGGGTCAAAATTATATAGGCATGTTTTTGTGATGCTTTTCAGCTCAGTCTTTACGTAGGCTGACAGTTAAGCCTTATGCCACGATGCCTTTTATCTCTACTTAAACGGTAAATACGCAAGTTGTTTTGATTGTGATAAAAAGAAAGTTGGTTCCACTTAAAAGCACAGCTTTAAAGCTCATCCCATTTCAAGATGTTTTAGCAAACAGCTTTGGTCCTATTCTGACTATTTGAACAGTACCAATTAATATAGAAGGACTAGGTAAACAAATGTAATTATTACACCTCTTTTCAACTGTCGTGGACCACTGATAATTGCTACTTGTGTACAGTTAGTTAAGTTAAAAGTAATTCTTTGAGATAGTTCAACTTCCGTTTGCGTCATTTATATGCATCTGAAAAAAAAAAAGACATTAGCTTTTATTGCTTCAGCAATGCCACCAACGAATGCTTGAAGCAATTTAACATGAACAATAACCCTTAAGTGGCATATGTTTTTTTTTTTTTTGTTTTTTTTTTTTTGCAGAGAACCATGACATATCTTACTATTTAGGCTGAAAAGGTATTTTATCTATATATGCACTGATTTGTTTTTGCGTTACACCTCAATTTAAAATTAATCTGCCGTACTCTATAGAACAGTTTCAAATAAATTCAATTGAAATTAGTGATCCAAATGAACCAGTAAATATATACTTGGCTGAAGTTAGCACGAGAAGACGAGACGCTCTAGGCCACCACAGAGCACTTAACACCAGCTGTAGTGAAGATAGCTGAGCCAGGACTCAGAATCTTTTACAAGATTGCATTCAGGTCATCAAGCGCATCCGCCTGACGATGCTTTGGACGTTTGGCTACACACAAACACAAGGCGCCCTGCAAAGACTGATCAGACTGCGTGGCAGCGCAAGCTGATTTTCGCTGGGCGCACATGCAGTCGTGTAGGAAACGCTGTGCCCAGGCTCATCTACAATCTGAAAGGAGGAATAATTTGAAAGGAAACAAATCAAATAGATGAAAATAGCAGACTTGGTTTTATTGTGTCGGTCAATGAGCAAATGTGTTAATGCCTCCTAGTCATCACGAAAACATGCCTATATAATTTTGACCCCCTTAAACCCAACTTTTATATAATAAAACTGGGGTTTACAGGGGTATACATTATTTTTCTTATTTCTGCTCAAAAACATAGATTGTAGTACTCGTTAGAACCGCCTCGTCGATGCGGTTCTAACGAGTACCCACAATCTATGTTTTGAGCAGAAATATGAAAAATATTAGGATTTTTTATCTGAAAATTTTCATTTTTTCGTGGTAAAATTTTCAGTAGATTTGAATAGGCGTGCTTTCGTAATGTTAATATTTGGGTAATGCTCTAAATACAAATAAATGTGATGTATAGAAACGACACTTAAGAGTCATAGTTTGTGAAAAAAAAAAAAAAAAAAAAACTTTTTAATTTAGCCTGTTTTATTTATCGTTTGCAAGATAAAGTTTTAGTGTTCTATCTTAGAGGCTGCCTAATGACTCTGGCCCTTTTCAACGGGAATTCTGTGACATAAAATAACTGGCTTAAAATAAAACAAAAATTTCATTTATCCAAAATTTATACAACAATCATATTGAAGAATTCTCATCATGGCCAGCGGACAGGTAAGCGCAAAATTTTATATTGAGCGCTAATGGAAAACTTCTTTTTTCTTTAATATCAAATTTTCTATTAATGTAATCATTCCTGTGCAAACGGTTCTGTAATAGTCATTATCATATCTTTAAGATGATGTAAATTAAAATCCTCTATCTTGAAAGGAAAATGGTCTTTTCTGAGGAAAAATAGAAGCACCATCAAAATGCAATAATTATTTAGTAAATTAAGAAATTTTATGGTGATTTCAATTGCTTTCACACTTTTTATCTTAAAAAGCGAATCCAATAGTTATCCTGTGTAAACGGTTTTATATACAAATATATTTGACCGTTCAAATGGTATAATTTTTATTTCAAAACAATGAGATTAAAATGGTCTTTTTTAATGATTCCTGTACAAGGTATTAAATCTTTTTACCCTGTCGAGTCATTTCGGGATTTTTCACCATTTTCACGAAGTATTACGGAGAATGTCACAATTTACAGGAGAGGTATTGAGAATTTGACACATGCTGTTTTTATTGCTGTTATCAATATACGAGAGAATAGTCCGCCGGATAAAAGATTTCAGTTTTAATGACTAAAACGGTTCTATTTTTCAATTCAGGGACCTTAATCTCTGATATGAAATAATTTCATCATAAATTTTTAAAGTTATAATTTAAGTGTGAAACGGTTTATGTTTCATTTGTTTTCTTTGTATAGGGACATATAATGAAGGACCCTTAGGATCAAATCAAAATAATAATTCGTCAGGATTTGCACTGTTTGCCTAATCTTCTAACTGCAACGCTTAATTGCAATAAATGATGCGACAAATTTTGCAACTCAAGTCAAAACCACCTCTCAGCATGAGTGGAAAACTGGTTTCAGGCCATTTATTGATTCCGGGCCATTTATTGACAAGCGTATCCGCCGAACACGACAAACAATCGCGGAACAATGCCGGAAACATCCGGAGATGACTTACCTGTCTGATAGCAACCGCCAATAATCCTCATTGCTGATAAGGGCGATATGAAATGATGAGATTCCTTGCACATGTTACGTATATGAGTCGCGTCATGGGAAGTGCCGTTATAGCAAATGCCAATAGCATAGGTTCAGGCAAGGCTGCCCATTCCCAGTTTTATTACATGAAAGCGGGGTTTAAAGGGGTCAAAATTTTATAGACATGTTTTCGTGATGATTGACCCCCTTAAACCCTCTTTTATATAATAAACTAGGGTTTACAGGGGTATACATTATTTTCTCATTTCAGCTCAAAAACATAATTGTGGGTACTCGTTGAACAGCTTCGCTGAGGCGGTTCTATTGAGTACCTGCAATATATGCTTTGAGCAGAAACATGAAAAATATGAGTTTTTTTTTTTATCTGAAACTTTTCAGTTTTCGAGGTGAAATTTTCTATATATTTGAATAGGCGTGTTCTCGTAATGCTTAAGTCTGAATGAGGCGCGGCGCGAGAAAAGGCTCTTCGGTCTTTCCGTCAAATCAGTCTTTCAATGCGCATGTGAGGCCCCTTCGCGAGGCCGCATTTCCATTACGAAAACACGCCTATTCAAATATATTGAAAATTTCACCACCAAAAAACTGAAAGTTTTCAGATAAAAATTCAGATATTTTTCATATTTCTGCTCAAAACATAGATTGTGGGTACTCGTTAGAACCGCCTCGGCGAGGCGGTTCTAACGAGTACCCACAATCTATTTTTTTGAACAGAAATAAGAAAAATAATGCATACCCCTGTAAACCCCAGTTTTACTATATAAAAGTGGGGTTTAAGGGGGTAAAAATTATATAGGCGTGTTCTCGTAATGTATGTATTTGGCTGACGGTTATCCTTATCCTACCGCTAACGTTAGCGAACAGCATGGATTCTGACGAGACTGTGCGGCTGTGAACTTCTGTTTTAAAATGTTATGATGGCTATTTTTCCAAGACGCGGCTCAAACTATATCGGTTCGAACCATCTTATTCTTAAATCTGAAGCTGTCATACTGGTTGAAAATCCATTATACATTAGTAATGGAGCTAGGTGTCGAAATAAGCTTATTGCTTCTTTTAAGGAAACAGTGTAACATAATTGACTATTATACTTGCAAATTATCACACACGTGGTATTTTATTACGCAACAACAGCATTTCATGTGTCCCAGATGAATTATTACTCGTAGTAGGCCCTGTTGTTAAAAACTTAACAAGTTGTTAGTTAACGTAACGTAAAAATTTCTATCTTGAAATATAGCAAATTCATTGATATTTTTTGCTGAAACATATGTGAGTAACTTACTCACATTTTTCGGTGAAAAAAAGATATGAGCACATTTTAAAATACCTAGCGAAAAAAAAGATAAAGAGTTTGTCATTAACAAGCTCGTTAAGCTAACGATGCTTTGAACAACTGGGCCCTGGATTGCCTTTGCAAAAACCGATGATAGTAAATTAACACGTCGCTAAATCGCAAAATAGCAAGCATGTGATATGGATCTACTGTCTGCACTTGAAACCAAATTACGAGAGGTTTAGAAATAACACAGACGGACAGCAGAAAAATACATGTGCAGCAAGCCTGGAACATAAAAGTACAACCTCTTAAGCGAGTTGCGAAGAGATATTGTTTGAAGAATTCTTAGTTTTGGAAGCGATGCTCATTTCGAGGGTTGATCGCAAGACTGTATTATAACTCGAACATATTTTTGAAACCCTTGTTTAGGGGCAACTTTGACCCCTTTATAAACAATGCAAATAGAGGTGTCATTGCTCATACGAGCAATGGCACCTAAATTTTCATTGTTTACAGAACGAAATGTTGTAATATTCATAACGCCTTCCTGGTGAGGAGATTTTACTTTGGGTAAAAACAACCATTTGATTTACTACAGTCTTGCGCTCAGCCCTCGATTTGTTCGTCAAAAAAAGTAGGGCACACACATGCACTTGTAAAACCCCATAGTAGGAACAATACTATTAAAGGTGCATGTGGAAAGCAGTATTCCCCAACGTACGAATTTATACTTATTTATTATCATTACTACTGCTATTATTATTATTACTATTATTATTAAGTAATGCTTTGTGATGTTTTTGCTGATAAATCTAATTCAAAAGTTTTTAAATCTTATTCTAGAAGCACTTTCGCATTGAACTTATCCGCATTTTCTTCACTTTATATTATTCATTTCTACATTATGGAAAATGCATGGCTTGGAGTAGGGTATATCAACGTAATGATCTAAAAGTAAAACAAATAAATACGTGGGAGGGAAAACATTTTCTGAATGATTTATGTTTCCCAGTTTCACAAGCAGACGACCAGTGACTTTGCCGAACGAAATAGACTTCTAAAACCGGGGTATTGTGATCATAAACCTTTTACTAGGTTTTGTTGCTCTTATTCTGAATTAATTTTCAAAGATAACGTTGGCCCGAAAACACCTTTGCAATTCGGTCTTCCTTCCTGAATCCGCATTTTATGGCGTCTTAGGCTATACAGTCATTAGAATTGTTAGTAGTGCAGGTTTTTCAGAACAATTATAAAGTTTATCAGTCGTAACAAAACTTATAACATGAATGTAACGTAGCACAAATGCATGTGTGATTTTTAACCTAATTATGGTTGATAATTTTGCTTCTTTCATCTCTCCATGGTGAGTAGAGCTCAGGCTAAATGACGGCCCCTTCTTCAATCTGTTGCATAATTTTGACCCCCTTTAACCCAGCTTTTATATAGTAAAACTGGGGTTTACAGGGGTATACATTATTTTTCTTATTTCTGCTCAAGAACTGAGGAAAAAATAAATCGAACAACCACATTTAACAACTGAATAAGTACTTTAACTCCTGACGTTAGAGATTTATTGAAAATATTGTGCTCTTAAGCAGCAATTTCTTCTCTTTTCCACAATATTTTGTCACCTGTTGTTAGATTTCCATGATAAAACAGGGACCTTATTTTCAATTCGAGATTTTCTGTTATTCGAGATAAGCGAAGTCTTCGACTTTATAAAAGAAGTAAGAGCCGTAGCGTGAGATTTTAGTAACAAAGCATTAGCTCCAACGTGAGATAATGTATATGAATTACGACCGAAAAGTGAGATAATGTACCTTTGTGCAACTACACCCAATGAAAATCCAGATCACCCGCTCTTGTCACAAGCCGATCAGAATCTTAGCTAGGTGCTTTATGATCCACGGTTTCTCCAGGCGGACAGAGAAGACTTTTGTCGGATGCATAGTCTAATCTAAGTCTTCGCTGCACATATGTATGAAGGTACATTACCCTACGTCGTGGCTCGTAAAACGCACGAGTGAGCAATATAAAGACTTGATAAACGAGTGATAAGCCTAATTCGAATAAACATTTTGGTCCCGATAGATTGCTTCAAATGGTGTATGATGTCCCTGATAGAGTGACCTATTGTCTGTTGTCTGATCTAGTTATATTTTAAAAAAGTTCATCGTACGTCTTATTAAAATTGGAAATTCATATGACTCGGAGTACGACATTTCCTTCAAGACTGCATTGCGCCCGGTGAAGACTCAGACCAGCATATGCAGGATAACATCAGTCTTCACCATCCGCCTAAAGACGCTATGTGTCCTTGGCTACCCTCATAGTGCGTGTAACCTGTCAGTTCCCCGCCTCATGCTAGATTAACATGACCAGCGACTCTCCGGCCGTTGAATCTGATAAGGGATTTCGATTTCCTGTTCTACAGATGCTAGACTGTTCATTATTTCAGTTGGCCATTACGAAAACATGCCTATTCAAATATACTGAAAATTTTACCACCAAAAAATGAAAATTTTCAGATAAAACATTCTTATATTTTTCATATTTCTGCTCAAAACATAGATTGTGGGTACTCGTTAAAACCGCCTGGACGAGGCGGTTCTAGCGAGTACCTGCAATCTATGTTTTTGAGCAGAAATAAGAAAAATAATGTATACCCCTGTAAACCCCAGTTTTGCTATATAAAAGTGGGGTTTAAGGGGGGGGGGGGCAAAATTATATAGGTATGTTTTCGTGATGGAACATTATAGGAGCCTGTGCGACAGCGTGGAAACATAGCTTACTATCGACTACATGTAACGTCCGAAACTAAAGGCTCGTGCACAGGGAGCGGGTACATTTATTTTAATTTGCCTGTAGCTCGGCAGATGCACCAATTGTGCATATGGTGTCAGAGTGGCTTATCGTGCTTTGTCATTTGTATTAAAGGAGAAACTTTACACTTTCCGTGGCGACAACTCCGTAAGATTGGTTTTCCTCCGTTTAGAAAAGATTCTACTCTAAAAGGTAAGAAATGCCTACCCTTGGGAGCAAATTTCTTTGTTTTTGAGTAGACTACTTTTAGAAGGGACTTGGTGTTAAGAAAAGCAAACAGGTAGTCAAAACTTATCTCCCTTACAATAATAACCTAACAAGTGCACCCAGTATCCTTAATTTAAACTGTTTATAATATTCAGATGCGAAACAACATGCTTTTATAGTATTCTGAATGATTTAGCTCGGGCTGTGCATTGTCATAATGTATCCGTTTGTTTACTGTATTTGTTAGTCAGCCTCAGCAAACATCTTTTAACCATCTTTTAGCCAAGCAAAATTTGTAGCAGACGACATTTATTTTTATTTTTTTTTTTATTTTTTCAAAGAAAACAAGTCTTGATATTTCATGTGAACCGTCTGCCAAGCAGACGCTTCACATGAAAAATCAAGACTTGTTTTCTTTGACAAATTTAAAATAAATATTTCAAAATGTCTGCTGCAGTTGTGATTGGCGCTTTAAGGGTTAACAGAGTAGTTATATCTCCGCCATGTGGTTTATAGTTTTTGTCTTTTCCGTGTGTGTGTGTGTGTGTGTGTGTGTGTGTGTGTGTGTGTGTGTGTGTGTGTGTTCTGTCTAGGGTATTGGCATTTGGAACAACATTAGGTGCAATTCGTTGTTTTAAAGGAAAGAGAACTGGCCTGCTCCGGCTTATTCTTCCATGTATTTGTCCATTTTTCTTTCTTTACAGTCAAAATTTCTATCAAAGATTTCCCAGCTTCTGTAGAATAAAAATCTAAAATGTTGCCTTTTGAAACAAAGAGCTCATAACAGAACGAAAATCAGAGACTCGGTTTTTATCGTCTCTTCTTATGCAACTACAGTCGACTCTCGTTATCTCGAAATCCAAGGGACTCTATGAAACACTTCGAGATATCCGTGCTTCGACATATCAGATTTGCGGAACTGAGGAAAACAATTAATCGAACAACCACCTTTAATAGAATGAATCTTTAATTTGACTCCTAAGTAAGAGATATATTGAAAATATTGTGGAAAAGAGGAGAAAGAGCAATTTCTCCTCTTTTCCACAATATTTTGTTGCCTGTTGGTAGATCTCTGTGTTAAAACAGGGACCAGATTTTCACTTCGAGATAAGCGAGTTCGAGATAACGAGAGTCGACTGTATGTAGCTGCATACGACTCCCATGCCCACTGCATCGGATGAAGCGGTATTCGAGAGACTCGGATTTATTTAGTCTCTACATATGTAGCTGTGTATTTTGTGCGTTGAGACTAACTATTTTGTGGAAACACAAAATCAGCCTGGTTATGACTGCGGGCATTAGAGACCATATTCTAGTTTACGTTGCAGTGCGCAATTCAGCAGCTGTTGCGCAGTCTTCATGTTTTATATATAGGCACTATTTAACCAAACTGCGCAATCAGACAATGCAATCATTTAGTGTCTTTTATCAGAGAACATAAATTGTACTTTCAAGAGAGAAAAATTCTGCATATTTAAGTTTAATTGATTTCGTAAAGTAACTTTTCAGCGTGGAAGCATTAAAGTTCACATTGAAAACCGTAAAGCTTTAAGCGTGCTTTTAAAACTCCTCTTGATTGTTACTTTCTTCAGGTCATAAATGAAACCATGCAAACAGAAAGCTTTCAAATGGTATTAATTCTATTATATCGGTAACTTGATTACAAAGAGAAATCTTTGATTTGGTCTCCTAATGTTACATCCATCTTTATGCTTATAAGTCAGAAACGTGTTGAAGACAAAATTAAGCTAGTTTGAAAGCATTGACGTTCTCTCAGAGACGAACGACGCAGGGCCGGAATAACATAGGCATTCACGCATTTGACTGAATGACGTTCCTTGCGATTTCTCAGTCCCCTACACCCACTGTTTTTTCCGGTTTCTGTTGAGAGTGATGAGTCTGTGGATTATCTTCGATTCTGAATTAATTCTATATTTGTGTTTGAAACAGCTGAAATAATTTGAGATTTCTTTTTGTTTGTTATTTAGGCCGCCCCCTTAAAACGACAGAGCCTAATTTAGTGCAAACAAATTAGAGTTGTTTGTAAATTGAACTTTTAAAAACGACAGTTAAGAATGTGTCATCATTTTGCACAGAAAATAAGGCTTGAATTCACTCCAAGTAATTTTAGGTGCCATGTGGCGGCCGTTAAAGGGTTTTCCCCTACTTATTCAAAGGTATTAACTTTAAAGTTTAGAATGGGCTCCCCTTGAAAGCACACTCTTTCCTTTTATAATTGCGTTTTAGGAGCGGTTTACCGCCACCAGATTTAACATACCGCATTCAAACATCCATTCAGCTAATGCGACCTACCTAATAACTATCTAAACTCGCCCTAAAGACAGCTCCCTGCTAACGCTGATAACGCGTGATTCAGCATTTAAACGTATTAGCTTTATACATTCTGGTGCTTATAAAAAGCGAATTTATAAACAAAACCAAAGAAAACGTCAAACTTTTGAAGAAATAAAATATTGATCATATCGAGTACAACATCGGCGGACGAATATAAATACTTTAGTAAAACAAGCCAAAGATACAGCTCCCCAAATCTTTGAGGAGCAAGCAGAGATTATTTTAGGAATTTGCAATACAGTGGGAGCTCCCCCAATGACACACAAAGTTGCGGCGGGGAGGGTCACAACTCACAGGGGGTGAGGCTATAACTCATCTTACTATTAAATTCTGCGTGTCTTCTTTTGTTTCGTCTCATCTAGTGTCCTAGTAAAGCTGAGCGAGAGGTACTGCTCGAACTGATCAATTTGATTTATATTTCGCGGTATCTGGTGGTTGTGTTTGAGTTATTTCCCTTGTATAGCTTTGCTAACGTATAAGCTAAGTTTTCACCCTTGTATAATCTCTTAGAAACAATTAAGCCGTTGATATAATCGAATATTTATCCAAATAATTGATACCTTGTATTCATTGTTTTTATTATTTATTTATTTTGCTGAAGCACTCCCCCATCCACGTCCCCAGCCAGTCCATAAAACTGTGAGAACCACCAGTAATCGGCGCAAATCCCGCGCTCTATTCTCATCTCTTAAAAAGAGTTACCCTAGCTGCTGTCTTTCCCTCCGCAGAAAAAGGGCAGAAAAGGGCTATCGAGTATTGTTGTTGTTCTTTAATAATTTCAGCGTAAATCCCAATCAGTTCAAGAGTTCAGGCAATCGCCCCCACCAGCACTCTCAGTGCTTTGACTAGGAGGGCGATTGGTCTGTAGGAAAGCAAACATCTCCTTTGTAAATAGATTCTAAACGGAATCAGCCTTTAAAACAATTAACATATTCAAAAAACTGAAAAAAAAGCTGAAGTTTTCTGGACTAGACGAGCAGGCTTCGACCATTTAGGCCTCTTCATTTTCAAAATCCCGGAATGGGCTCAAATGATCACAAAAGACCACCAGAAAATATAAATTGCACTGCAGCAACACGCCACTTACACCACCTGCAGTGAAGATAAATAGATTCTAACAGAAATACTCTTGAGAACAATGACATTTTCGGAAAATTTTCCAAATGTCCCCTTATATGACCCACACAAAAACAAAAGCTGTCGCTGTCCGCATATGGCCCAGCTACATTTTCTTTTAAGGATATAACTGTTTAGGGGAGACAGTCACATCTGACTGTAACCTTAGGACAGTTCAGTGTAGGAGGATTGCCCGAGTAGTTTCCAGTTGCATAGGGACTATGAAATACCTTATGTAAAACCACCGCAACCGGGAGGGAACTGCCAATCATTCACACATAACCGCGCCTTTATGTCCCCGAATCTCTGCGTCAGAGGTGTGCATCTAGTCTTGAGACGAACCACCCTACCAACTGCGCTATTCCGGCGCCCTTTCCATCTGAAAAAAGGGTCTATTCTAAAAGGAACAGATTTTTAGAGTAACCCCTTTTCAGAAGAGGGCAGGGGGCGGAGGAGTGATGTGCTGTAAAGCAAAAAGTCAGAGAAGTTGTAGTAATAGCGGGAAATGTACCAAGTGTATTCAAATCCTTAGATGAGAGATTTTAAAGACTTTTTAGATTTTTCATATAATTTTCTTTATCAGAACGTGTTGCAATTAATGTGAAGACTACATACTTACACATGTAATCGGATTAATAAATGTACAATTTATGTATGTATCACATATACTAGTAATGAAATAAAATATGTTTAAACCAATGAATTTACAATTTAACCAAATTCATTTTAGAACAGTACAGCCTAATATTGTTGATAACACATATTGTTATAATACTGAAATGCTATAACAGTAGCTATAACTTTCCAAAAGGCACACAGCATTAAAGCAACGTCGATTGAATCAACACTAAATCGACGTTGTTGCAAAATCATATCTAAGCTGGGTTGTTTCTTCTTTGATCATATATCATATATCTACTGATCTACGGCCGCCATTATCATCACTGACTGGCCAATAACCATTTTATCCATCTGCCCGTCCATACTTGATGGATATTTCATGGTTCGAAATGGGTCTTAGACCAGAATGTTAACTGCAGTCCATCATTATTCGCAAAATATAACTGTTCTTGTGACTATTCTTATTAGAAATTGAATAATTGTAGTCATAGTTCCATATTACAAAATTCTTTTCAGAGTATCTGATGTATATAAATTTTGTTCAGATGTTTTTCATCGTGTTGGCTCAGGGCATATTTCAACTCACATCTACTCCGTAATTCCAAGGCAAAGAATAAATAAATAAATAAAATAAAATTATAGGGTATTGAGCAATGCAAAGCTTTTGTTTCTGCAATTGGAATTTGATAATTTGATGAGTTTTCAACATATTCCTTTTCTTCATTTTTAATCAAATTGCACATTTAACTAGCCAACTGGCAGACAAATGAACTAAATACGAGCTTCACTGTTGTAGTGAGTTTTGTTAAGTGTCTTTGTTTTAAGAAAGTTTGTGACGTAAAGGAGTGAAGAAGCATTACACAGAATTGATTTGTCAGAAACGCTCATTTAAAAGTTTCATTAAATTTTTGTGTGCGGTTTTGTTCATCAGTCATCCTTAATGTCACCCTCAGAGATGCTCATTAGAAGGCTTTGATAAGAAATTGAATAAACATAGATTGCAAGTGTCCAAAAAACGCAAATTCTGTTCATATTTGGCATTAGTCTATTGAATTCTTATTAAAACCAATTCAAAAGAAAGAACTTATAAGTTGATTTATAATAGTAAACGTGGTTCAACTATTGGTTTTCATTTACTCTGGCATACAGTAGAATTAGCCATGAGTACTCGTCTTTGTTTATTATAGTGATTAATTTGATTTTTATGTTTTCGCTTTAATGCATTGACTGAGTTGGGAGCCTTTATGCGAACCGAATTTTTATGTATTTCTGTATTAAGAGTAGCATCGGGACCCAGGGTGGTTAGCTGGCTGTGAAGGTGCTTTAGGCCCCCCTCACCCCTTCCCCCCCCCCCCCCCACCCCGGTGGTTTGCTCTGCCGGCCGTTCTGAGGCGATTTGTTGTGTGTCTTTACGTGTGTCGTTTTGTTCTTATGTTTTTCGGTCCTTTTCGTATTGCGATTACCTCGCTTGGGGAGGAGGGGGCTGGTCTTGGTGCTTTTCGTACGTTTGTTCGGTTTGTGCGTGTTTAGATTTGTCGGTTTCCTCTTCCTCTTTGGGTCTGGGAAGGGCTGCGGTTTGTGATTGTGGCACTCCCTGGACTTTTCCTCAGCTGGGATATCGAAGGACGCGAGCTTGCGAGCGCCCGTAGATATTCCAACGAGGGACAATATTCACAGTTATCAGTGCAATAAACCTTTTATTATATAGATATAGATATTGCTCTCTCGTTATGCTTCTTATTCTTTGTTTTTTTTTTTCTAATTTGTCGCTGCAAATAGCGCTTTCTGTAACAGTGCAAAACTGATATCATAAAGTGATATCATTTTTGCATTAATGCATTATCAACATGATATTATTTTTGCACTGTTATTGTTTTAAAGTGAATCTAGTCGAAAAGAATATTTGAGCAAAATCAGTTGTTTTGCTTCACTTGCGACTTTCAAAGGCAATCTTTTTGACGTTTATTTCAAATTTTGAAAGCAATTTATATAATTTCTTTTGTCCAGCGTGAAGTCATATTTCTTCACGTCAAGTGAAAATGATGTCAGCAATTTTGGCATCATACAACGTCAACATTCAACAATGGTAATAAAGTTTGAGATTTGTTAATGGTCGACAAATAAGCATTATTGATGTAAAGAAAGCACGCAATTTTGATATTGCGTGCTGGCATTGAGATATATCGGCATCATTGTTCCTCGAATTTTTTATCGTTCATTTCTAATCATTCATTTTTTATAGCTATAAAATAAAAGAAACATACATTTCAATTTGACGTCAGTGAAAAGTACACATCAATGAATATGTATCGGTACCCAGACCATATCAATAAGCGTTAAAGAACAAAACAAAAAATGTTTATTACTTTTCAGAGAACATGAGACTTGACATTTCTGCTGTTAAATAGGTGATTCACATGTTATGTAAACCCTTGTTTTCTATGAACATAATAATAAAAGTAATGACAAAGTGTTGTCTGCTTCAGTAAAGTTTGATCTTTGATAAGCTCTTTGCTATTGAGCAGACGTGAGACACACAAAGAGAAATGAGTCTTACAGGCATGGGTGCACTACAAAAGGTCCAGATCAGGCTGTACGTTCGCACAGTAGTAGGTTCCATAAACTGGCTCCAGTCTCAAGTGACTGAATATCTTTGTTAAGGCAAAACAAAGTCCAGTCTCGGACGAGCTCCCATCTTACGACATGAAAGTCGTAACAAAGGAATGAAGCATAGTTGAAAAAAATCCCCGCCTAAGATTCGAACCCGGTCTTCCCGGATGAAACTGTTCTAACCACTGAGACAATGAGTCGACTCCCTGACGCAGTTGTCAGAGACTGAATATATGCGTACAAGCAGTGCGAAATCTGCCAAGTCAGATAATCGGAGGTAGAAGTGATACGCTGTAACACTATTCTTATAATCTTGATTGATAATCGACTAAAATAAAACAACAACAACAACAAAAAACAAAAACAAAAAAAAACAAAAAAAAACAAAAACAAAAAACATATCATGACTATAATGGCTGGTCACTTATAATCATCACAAGGAGAATTAAAGGTTAAAACGTCAATTGAATTGCTGGCGCAATCATATCAGCTTAGTATTAATAATCTAGATTCAATTGCTGTGGAAGGTATTACAACATGCTAGACAACATGTCGTGAGAATAGATACCGTTAAATACTTAGAAGCGGTAAATTCGTACATCAAGAGACGGAAGAGATAGTAGAAGAGATGAAAGAGAGGAACAGGGAATAAAAAGGAACAGGAATGGAAGTGAAGAAACAGAAGAAATAAAAACATCCCCCCTCTACCCTTACCTGCTACAAGGATAGCAGGCCTTGCCTAACTGTAAGCCAATATCAGTTGGACACCCCGGTGACGTAAGATGCACGACATATTCGCGCCACCCAACCACCCTCTAAATTCATACAAGAACTCTAATTTTAACATGTAATTGAATTGTGATCATACCTCGCAGTCTCAGATGGGCTCGCGAATAGCGTAAGCTCTGTGGTAGGGCACTGGAATAAAACAAAAAACGTTCCAACTATTCATCACGAAAACACGCCTATATTATTTTGACCCCCTTAAACCCCACTTTTATATAGTAAAACTGGGGTTTACAGGGGTATATATTATTTTTCTTATTTTTGCTCAAAAACATAGATTGTGGGTACTCGTTAGAACCGCCTCGCCAAGGCGGTTCTAACGAGTACCCACAATCTATGGTTCGAGCAGAAATATGAAAAATATCAGAATTTTTTATCTGAAAATTTTCCTTAGAACTTTAAGTGTAAAATTTTCAATATATTTGAATAGGCGTGTTTTCGTAATGGGTGTGTATTTCGATAAATTTACAATTGACTGACGCAACCATGCTGTACATTTATGCATTGCTTCCAATATTTTGTCGTTCATGCTTGAAAATGTATTCAATAATACACAATACTATGATTGAAATTCTTTTGGTGTGACAGGAAGTCGAAAATTTAAAACATAGACTGATTACAAGTGCAAAGTTAATTGTGACTATTTGTACGGCCATCGTGTAATTATGAGTATGATATTCTGTGGTATAACCGATATCTACACAGTCAATGACCTAAATGCAATTAACTGATGAGATGCTATGCTCGGCCATATATATTGTTGTTTTTTCCCCCACTTCATGCATGTTGCAGCTTGAATAAGTTCTTTTAGATTTTTCAAGATGGTTCATCGTGTGTGAAGTGTTTCATGAAGCTTGTTTGTTGTGCACGTTTTAGTAGATTAATCGTAATTTAAAGGAAATAAGCTGGCATATCTGGAAACCAATTTAAAATTATCAAGATCCATACTGAAAGACAATTTATCATGCAATCTTTTATCTGTCACAACAAGCGTCGATTCTCTTTGAAACATCCGCTATTCCTTGCTGATTATGAAGCGATAACCCGGTTACGTTTGTCAGTGTATATCCTCTGGCCATTTGTCTAGAATGTATTACGTAACTCTTAAACCGCCAATCACAACAATTGTCATCTGCTTTGTCATCTGCTTGTGATTTAAAAAGTGAAGTGTGCACCCAGATCAGTCTGATCTGTGTCCACACTGTTTGCCTGTATGCAAAAATAGGTTTGAAAAGTTTGCAAGAATATTCAGCAGACGACATAAACAGACGACATTTTAAGATGAAGGTTTTCTTGGCGTTTTAAGGGTTAACCCTTAAAGCGCCAATCACAACTCTGTCTGAGAACATTTTTTGTTATTTTTATGCCGTCCAACTTCGAAGAACTTGAGGGGGCGGGGGGGGGGGGGGGGAGACATATTGATTTGGACATGTCAATCCATTCGTCCGTCTGTCCTGACACACGAATGGGCATATGTTGGGTACTTTTTACACTATTCCCTTTATTCCATAGACTACTAGTGGGAACTTTTAACGTACTGTTGGGTATTTTTAACATAGAAAATACTGTCCGTCCGTTACACTTGCATACGATCAGGAATGGTTAGAGCTAGGATCCTGAAATAATTTTATATACAGCATCATCATAAAAGATAAGTGAACCTATATGTATCGTTTTTCCATCGGGGTTCTCCTTCCCCTTTTCCGACTTTGGCGTTTGACGACATCGATTTGAAACGTTGTATGCTCTTTTGTTCATGGTCTGTAAATGTGCTTGTGGTTTTGGCATTATCTTCGATTTAATTTTTGTCACTTTTTCGGCTTAGCCATTTTTGCCGCTTAAATACTATAAAAGTGCATTTCTAATGGTACTTTATGTGCACCTCTTCTCCTACAGTTTTATACCCATCAATCTGAAACTTTGCAGGTCATTTTGTCATAGTCTGTAAATGTGCATGTGGTTTTGGCATTATCGTCAATTTATTTTTGTCACTTATTTCGACTTTTGAACTTAACCATTTCTGTCCGTCTGTCCGTTACACTTGAAATACGGTCAGGAATGGTCAGAGCTAGAATCTTGAAATTTTATATATAGTATCAGCATGAAAAATAAACGGACCTGTATGTTCTAGTTTTCCATTGGGGCTCTCCTCGTGGAGTTATTTCCCTTTTTCGACAGGCATTTGACATCAGAAGGTAGTATCTTGTGTGCGTAACTCCTTATACAAATTCGTACCGATCAATTTGAAATGTTGTCGGTTCTTTTGTCATGGTCTGTAAAAATGGATGTGATTTTTGTATTGTCGACAATTTATTTTTTCTCTTTTTAACGTTTTGAACGAAGCCATTTTGGAGGTTAAATACTATCAAAGTGCATTACATTTGGTACCTCGTGTACGCAACTCCTCCTACAGTTTAATACCGGTGAATTTTAAACATCGTAGGCTATGGTCTGTAGATGTGCATGTCATTTTGGCATTATCGCCAATTTAATTTTTGTACTTTTTTTTTTCGATTTTTTAACAGCCATTTAGCATATGGTCAGGAATGGTTAGAGCTATGACCATGATTTATATATAACATCAGCATGAAAAATAAGCAGATCCGTATTTTCTTGTTTTCGGTCGAAGTTCTCCTTGCGGAGTTATTCCCCATTTGACGACAGACGTGGGTACCTTATGTGCGCAACTCCTCATACAGTTTTATACAATGCAATTTGAAACGTTGCAGGCTCTTTTTTCATGGTCTGTAAATATGCCATGAAAGTTGTATTTTCATGGTTCTGTATCACCCTTCTGAGCCACGTTATTCTCAGTGCTTTAATCAAGTAATGTACATTAATCATTCTTAATCCACCCGCTCGTAATTCTTTAATAACTATGGTTCTCTTTATTCGATCAGGACCAGCATTCCACAAAAATTTATATAATACTGAGCAGATTGCACGGATGTGCAGGCTGGTTTGCATTCTTGTTGGACGTGTGCGCCCAATGGTACATTGTCTGACACTGCGGCTATATTCTTACAAATCATTTGATAGTTTTATGTACTAGTATTGTAGTATGATGATATAAACAATTGTATTTTAATTACGAAATGGGTTAGTAGATTGGGTGGCCTAATGATTAACGCACTCAACTTTCAAGTGGGATATCGTTGTATCGAATCCGGCTCGGGTTGAGACAATTTTCAGACCATTAGTACGCCTAGCTCGTACTCGACGTGCCCTGTGGTCCCGGTGTTAGTCTTATTCTTTGTTGCTTTGTGGTTTATTCTACGAGGCGATTTGTTTTAAGTTTTGCCTGGTGTTATTTTGTTATTGTGTTTTTCAGTCCTTTCAGTATTGCAATTACCTCGCTTGGGGAAGAAAGAGTTAATCTTAGTGCTTTTCGTACGTTTGTTCGATTTGCGCTTATTTGGTTTTGTCTGTTTTCCGTTCCTCTTGGTGTCTGTGAAGGGCTGCGGCTTGTAATTGTGGCACTCCATGGACTTTTCTTTTACCGTTTTGAGTATAAAGTGGACAGGGCGGCGCTTGATGACAGACAGCGGCACCAAGTGTGCAAGGGTGACCCATGAAAGCAAGGCTGTACAAATGCATGTACATACATATGTAACAATCGCCGCTGCCTCTATGTGCAACGGGTGCCTGGTAGCATTAACAATCCACACAACAACAAACCACGAAATGGGTGTAATACCTTCTTTGCACTTTGCTTTGGTGGCATTCATTACAATTCAACTTTTTTTTTTTGAAGATTAAACGTGTGTCAAAATATGGCTTGCTATGTTAGAAGATATGTTAAAACTAAATTTGTTAACACGGAAATCATTTTTTTTGCTTTTAACACGTAAGGTTTTAATGCAAATGGGACTCTATTACAATCGTGAAATTAACTAACAAAATCAAAGCATTTATCTCTGGCGTCCGTTAGAAAACAGTACCAAAATGGTATCAAATATACAAGTTTACATATGTAAAAAATAACACTGTGTTTCCTGTAGTAACAGTAAAGGAACCGTTTTTTTAAATGCAAATGACGCAGAAAAAGATGTGTCATGTAATCTTAAGGAAATATTAAAAATGACGTTGTTCAAGATTCACAAAGTCTTTGGCTTTGTTATTATCTCTATGGAATTGGTTTGTTTAGTCATCACCCGCAAAGTGTCGGTGTAGGCGTTTAGTTGTATATCCTCGTATAAATTGTTGGAAATAAAACTTACAAATTGCTCGTATCCAAATAATCCCTTTACATAAGTCAAGCCGAATTTTTAGAGTGATATCTGGTCTTAACCAGGTTTCTTTTCTATCAAATTTAGCATAAACTCAGCACAACCACCACGCGATCTTCCTCATGATTTTTGACCTCACCTGACTCCCTATATACCTAACTATATAAAGTAGCAAATTAGGGATTTGTCTGAGTTCTAAATAAATGAAGTATTGATTTTATGTTTATATTCAAAACCTTAGAAATAATTTATAAATTCTTTTTGTTACAGCCAACTGCGCAAATAGGTAGGGAGTTAGCGCTGATTATATTAAAAAACAGACAACTTTTTAAATATGATCCGGACACAGCATTTCCTACAAAATTGTAAAGACTCAGATCAACCTGCACGTCCATGCATTCTGATCAGTCTTCGCTGTTGGCAGGAAGACGCTTCGGATCCTTTACTATCCACAAAGTGCCCTAAAAGACTCTGATAAGATTGTACGGGCGCACACATATATTCTTTGTAGGAAATGCTGTGCCCGGCTCATATGTAGTTTTACTATAATTCACAAAATAAGACTTGAACATTTGAATGAAATGCCAAAAACTACTTTTAGCTGCTGTGTGCTTTTATTTATAATCAGTGAATACTATGAAGCGGAGTATGGAAGCGAACAGAGAATAACTGGATCAGACTGTGCAAATGCATGGACAGATGTCTAAATGTGTAGACAGACTAATAGTATACAAATGCGAAGACAAAAAAAAAACAAAAAAACAAAAACAAATAGGTATTTTAGGTCTTTGCTATAGGGATTGTTGGCATGTTGTACATCAGGGCCCAGTTGTTCAAAGCGTCGTTAGCTTAACGAGCTCGTTAAGGGTCATTTTGTTAACTATTTTAGCGGATTCGATATACAATATTCTGATATTTATTGCTGAAAAAAATGTGAGTAGCTTTTGCACTCACATTTTTTCAGCAAAAAATTTCAGCATATTTGCATATCACTCGTTGTAAATTTTAACGAATCGTTAACTAACGACATCGTTAGTTTTGAACAACTGGGCCCAGATATATATGCAAAGACGATAGACATAAGACAGCTTGCGCATCTCACAGTCTAATCAGGGAACACATGTGCTACGTTTAGTTACAACAGCTCATCTATCAAATCGCTGGCCACATATGCCTAGAAGACATACTCATCGAGAGCAGGCCATTTATTCTATGTAGAAGGCGTTCTCGAATTATTCTGTGCTGAATGACATGTTTTCTACAGATATTATTACAGTAGAGCCCTCTGACTGTACCGATTCGTTTTTGTCAATCCCCAAATCCAGTTTCACAGTTATTAGTTTCGCAGTTATTTTACTTTGATTATAGCTTTTACTTTATTTATTTTGTATATATTGTAATTTGTGCCAAGATAACGTGTCGGTGATGGAAAAATCAAGACTAGTGTCTCCCATAATTACTAATAGAAATATAGTTTATATCGCGCTCTATGGGTGGGAAGGCCAATAATTTTAAATGTTAGCAAAGCACGGAAACAGAAATAGTGAATAATCGCAGCCTTCCTTAACTGATGCAGGCTGGTCTGAATCTTTGCCGTACGAATAAGACATAATTTTACCTTTTCGTCCTTGAGTTTCTACAATGGACTCAACCATCTCTGAATTTTGTTACATCCATTGTTGCAAATAAATGTCAGTCAAAAACTAATAACAGAGGCAAACAGTGTGGAACCTGATGAGACGGATAGTTACGTGCCGTCTCATCTGGATCTACACTGCTCGCAAATGTAGCAAATTCGGCCTATATGGCTGAAAGGGTTAACACGCTAAAACAGATATTTTCACAAACTGGTCTCATACACAGCAGGATTAAACTCGATTGTTTGTGAAGCGTATAATCTAATTATCAGTGCAAATCAAATTGAAGCTAAACAGATGAACTGCGCCTCCGCGACAAATTGAACCGCACAATGCAAATAGGTGTCTTTTAAACACATGTGCACAAAAAAGACTCATACCAGTCTGCGCATCGGCGCCGTGTGAGCCCAGCCTTTGTTTTGTACTCATAGAATATTTAGATACTGTACATAACAAAGACCCTTATCAGATTGAGCTGATTCGCTGTTTGAGCTGTACCTTTGTTGTTCTCAAATGCCCCTAAGATATCTTTTCCCATTGCGAGGCCAAATGAGCTGTAACGTCTGAAATGTACCTTCGGAGATGTGCGTTCAATAAATATTCAGGTCAGACTGCGCCTTCAGGGCCCAGTTGTTCAAACATCGTTAGTTTAACGAACTTGTTTGTTGTCAAAATGTTAACTGTTCTGGTAAGTACAATATCAAATTTACAGGTATTTTCGCTAAAAAAATGTGAGTAGCTTTTGCAAATGCAAAAGATTCTCACAATGTTTTCAGCAAAACTATTAGCGTAATACTATATTCCATATTTGATGAACAAAGTTGTGGGCCCTGATCAGAATCTTCAATGGGCGCATTTTGGTTAGCCAAGGATGCAACGTTTCTTCACGTGGACAACGAAGACTCTGGTCAGACTGCACTGTGTCCTCATTTGGCGCACATATCAGAAGGTACGTTGCCTCACGTTGTAGCTCCAATTATACTGCGAACCGTTTGGAGACTATGCACCTCTGCATAGCTATACTATCAGTTGACAGTAAGCCTGACACAGGCCATTTGCATGATGGATTAGCAGATTCACTTGTCGGATCAACTAAGATTCTTCGGCTCAAAGGTCTTTGGTAATTTCAAGGAGTATGTTAAAAATATGCGGCTGTGACAATGCAAATAGGAAGTGATGGATCGGTGGTAATGAAACTCTTGAATAATAACTCACGCTGTTAGAAAGATAAACTGATGAAGCAGTTTCTCATTAACATTTTGTATATTCTGCATACGGCAATACTAGATAATAGACAAGTGATATATATATGCTTCTGTTACGACATTTGTAAAAGTTGAAAAGGGTTCGCATTTCTTTGAGTCGTTTAGTAGGACAATTTAAATGCACTTCGAAACACCGATTTAGAATAAAAGCGGGTTGCCAACCCAATTATTGTTGATGGCTTTGCTTCACGCTTTAATTGCACGACGACGGTTCGGGCCTCAGACTCAATGACGGCCTCTTGGTAAAACTTTAACCAGTGGGTTTGGGCTTGACAATATGTCTTTGGCTTGGCCCACCGTGGTTCAACCATTGGTTTTTATTTACTCTGGCATACACTAGAATTAGCCATGAGTACTCGTCTTTGTTTTCGCTTTTTATTGCAGCATTGACTGTGTTGGGCGCCTTTATGCGAACCGAATTTTAATGCATTTCTGTATTAAGAGTAGCATCGGGACCCAGGGTGAAGTTGGTTAGCTGTAAAAGTGCTTTAACCCCCCGGTGGTTTATTCTACTGACCGTTCTAAGGCGGTGGTCCCGGTGTTAGTCTTACTCTTTGTTGCTTTGTGGTTTATTCTACGAGGCAATTTGTTGTATGTTTTACCTTGTGTTATATTGTTCTTGTGTTTTTAGTCCTCTTATCATTGCGATTACCTCGCTTGGGGAAGAGAGAGCTAGTCTTGGTGCATTTTGTACGTTTGTTCGGTTTGTGCTGTTTGATTTTGTCTGTTTCCTATTCCTTTTGATGTCTAGGAAGGGCTGCGGTTTGTGATTGTGGCACTCCCTGGGCTTTTCTTTTACCTTGTTTGCTATTACTTTATGATGCCATTAACGTTTGTCGTTTGTGGGTCATATGTTAAAGCATAGTATGTCCAAAATCCTTTATGGCACATGCGCTTAAACTCAGTAATGACATAAGTTTCAAAACAATGCGCATTTTCATCACAAAAAAAGCCTATATAATTTTGATCCCCTTAAACCCCACTTTTATATAGTAAAAC
This sequence comes from Anodontia alba, assembly GCA_964016985.1. Lineage (NCBI taxonomy): Eukaryota > Metazoa > Mollusca > Bivalvia > Lucinida > Lucinidae > Anodontia > Anodontia alba. The sequence goes on from OZ024836.1 coordinate 45,317,344, forward strand.
TGGGGTTTACAGGGGTATACATTATTTTTCTTATTTCTGCTTAAAAACATAGATTGTGGGTACTCGTTAGAACCGCCTCGCCGAGGCGGTTCTAACGAGTACCCACAATCTATGTTTTGAGCAGAAATATGAAAAATATCATAATTTTTTATCTGAAAATTTTCCTATTTTGGTTGTAAAATGTTCAATGTATTTGAATAGGCGTGTTTTCGTAATGGCAACAAGTATAGGCCAAGTCAACCGCCAGAGTCTGCGGCATATGATCAGTGTCCCTTCGTACTGATGTTGCCGGTAAATTGCACATAATACAACAATGTTGTAAAACTCATATTTATATAGGTTCCAAGATGGAAAATTACCTTGGGTAAAACGAATTAAATGTATTGATCCCAAATGACAGTCCCTTTTGCAGAGCGCATCCGACTTCATTTCGTGAGCTGGTGGGTTCGATCCACATATTGGCAATACCCAAGACTTTCTAAAGCTGGTGCCAGCTGATCTTTCATACAACACTCAGCAGTAAGAAGAAGGCTAGGAATTGATTTCAATGTGACAAGTTGTAGCATTACGAAAATGTGTCTGAGCATAAAACTGCAGTGAGGCGACACTACAAAAGGACATTTTCCTTTTTGGACGGCGACGACACTCTTACAATATATATATATATATATATATATATATATGTTTGTGAAAAATCAAGCTTAGCAACAACTCTCCTGGGTTTGTATTAAAGAACTGTTACCATAATTCTGAGGGTTCATCGAGTAATGGAAAAACATAGCTTAGTTTAATGTCAGTGACGCCCAAAGGGCTTCTCATGTACATTATACTAAGCTAATGTTTAATGTCCAAGAACAATATACAAAGCTAATGTTTTTCGTTACTCGATGAAACCTCGAAATTGTTGTTTCAATTCTTATATTAATTTTTTTTATCGACCAAGCCTTTGCCAGAAAGTTTTACATGTTTTGGATAAAGCATAGCTTGTCGGAGGTCTTGGAGCAGCCCAAAAGCCAGAGATTGTGCGTTTAGCGTCATGACGATACCCGACCAACGTCACATTAACGTCAGTAAACAAACACCGTTACTGGTTGAAGTTGACGTCACCCCGCCCTAAGACGCGGCTTATAGCACATGACGTCTTAATATTTGCATCGCGAAATGAAGAGCAACAAGAATGACTGCTTCATCTAAGGCGATTGCAATGAAAATGTAAATATACTGAAAGGAAAAAGAAACGCAGGGTAAATTTTATTCCTAAATTTCATTCAAGTTTGAAAAAGTTTGTTACATATTTTACTATGATTACAAAACGGTACATGTATGGAACAAAAGTTCCAAATTTCATTGGTTTGTGATCAACAAGTCTCGAGTTATTGAAGTTCATTGGTAGCTATCCCCCCAAATCTTGAAATCAAAATCAAACTGAAAATCAATATCGGGTGTGCTTTCCACCCATCCCCCCACCCCCCTCCCCCTCTTGCTGCCGTTGCTGCCCTAATTCTCCTTTGGATAGAGTTAACCAAAGCATTGACAGTTCGCATCGGGATGTTATTCCATTCATCGATCAACGCATTCCTTAGTTGTCCGAGAGATGCGGGGGGATTTCGGCGCTTCCCAACCCTTCTGTCCAGCTCATCCCACGTGTGCTCTATTGGGGTCAAATCTGGACTGTACGGTGGCCATGGTAGTGGTGCGATGTTATTGTTTGCCAGGAAATCCTGACAAACTCGGGCAACATGTGGTCGGGCATTGTCCTGCTGCAGAATCAGATTACGTTGTTGCACAAGCGGGACTGCAACAGGACGCAAGATCTCATCCCTATACCTTACTGCCGTCATATTGCCCGCAACAATAATCAACTGTGATTTTATCCCGTGAGCAATGCCTCCCCAGACCATAACGGAGCCACCCCCAAACCGATCCCGTTTGACAACACAGGCGTCGGCAAAGCGTTCTCCGCGACGTCGGTACACACGAAGTCGACCATCTGCGCGATAGAGAGTGAACCTAGACGCGTCCGTAAAAAGAACTCGTCTCCACTGCCTCATCGGAAATAGCCTGGGCGCATGCGCCGTCAACCACGCCATACGATGCAACCTACGTGCCTGGGTCAGAGGCAGACCAACGTATGGACGACGAGCTCAAAGACCAATCTGATGCAATCGACTTCCAACAGTCTTCGGAGAAATTTGTCGATTATGCGTACCTACTGTATTAAGGGCAGTTTCGGTAACAGTGAAATGACGATTCCGCAAATGTGCCAGACGGATTGTCCTGTCTTGACGTCGCGACGTCACGCGTGGACGCCCAGACCGCAGTCGGTCTGCTAAATGCCCTGTCTCCCTTAAACGTCTAACAAGACGTTCAATTGTTGAGACGTTAACCCCAAAATGATTGGCAACTTGCTGTTGCCTCTGACCCTGCATCAGCAACGCAATTGCCCTACCCCTCTGAACATCAGTCAATCGTACCATGATTGAAAAAAGGTTCAAAGTAGCGTAAAAATGAAAAGAAAAATCGGTAAAAGAATCGAAGAGCGTTGTGTATCGTTGAAGTGTACCAAATGGTGTGAGGAAATCTTTTGCTGAAGGTTTAAACATGCTTGTTTTGCACGAAAATTTGGCTTTCCGTATTGTCCGTGCAATGCACTGTGTAGTGCACGGTTGAATGATTTCACACACTAGGTAGATAGCACATCGACCAAAGACTCGTATACCCGCGGTTCACATTCACAGGACAATCTGTAAAAGTGTATGGCTATAGTAAACACCGTAAAAAATGGTTAAAATAAGAAGGAAAAAACTCTACCCTGCGTTTCTGTTTCCTTTCAGTATATAAGTAGTTATAATAAAACCCGGATTCCGATGGGCCCTTTGACGAAGATGTTTACGCCAACAGTATATGTGGACATGAATACAGAGCTTCGGCTACAAAATTGGAAAACGTTTCACAAAGTTTATATTATCGATAGCTTTTTTTGAAAATAGTATTGCAGCAGTTGTTAGTAAGTTCTTGAGTAGATATTCCAATTTCTGTCACAGTTGTTTTTCTACCTTTTTAAAAGAGGTGTTTTTAACCCATATATGCCTGCATGTTCAGTGTCCTACAAAATGGACATTGACAAGCAGTGTAGACCCTAATCAGATGCCACAGAACGCAGCGTCTGACCGGGGTCTACACTGTTTGCATTATATACAGAAATTATCATAAAATATGGTAATAATTAAAACTACCAAGCAACCCTCTACTGGAGATGGATCGGTCCAAAGAGTGAAAGTAGAAGAGTCCACTCGGCATAAATGGGTTAAAAGGATAAAAAAATTAAGCTCCCCTTAGGAGAGAACGTTTCCTTTTTTTCCGTTTAGAGTAGACATCTCTTCCGATCCGAGGGTGTTTGCTGTACAGATGGACTAACATGAAGTCTCAAAAGTTGAAACCCTTGTTTAAGATAACCCAAAACTTGTAAATTTACAATACCAAAATAAAAAAAACAAGCTTCTTCTGTCATGAATTTAGATGTAATTAAACCGTTTGATATTCGTGAATTTATATCCAAAAAATGGAGCTCTGGTATCAGAGTCGGTTGCTTTATCTAGCTGATAGTCCTCATTATATCTTATCAAACCATTTGCTCAAATCATATAATATCACTATTTTGCAAAAGAAAGGGGTGAGAGAAAAGTCCAGGGAGTGCCACAATCACAAACCGCAGCCCTTCCCAGACACCAAGAGGAAGAGCAAACAGACAAACCAAACAAGCACAAATCGAACAAACGTACATCACTAAGATTAGCTCTCTCTTCCCCAAGCGAGGTAATCGCAATGCTAAAAGGACTGAAAAACACAAGAACAAAATAACACAAGGTAAGACATGAAACAAATCACCTTGTAGAGTAGACCACAAAGCAAAAAAGAGTAAGACTAACACCGGAACCACCGCCTTAGAACGTCAGTAGAGTAAACCCTAAGGGGAGCGGGGGGGGGGGGGGGGGTTTAAAGCACTTTTACAGGTAGCCAACTTCAACCTGGCAAGTCACCTACATAGGTAGTAGAATTGAATAACTGAACACTAATACCCTTGGTGACATCAAACAGAGAGAATATGAACGTTTTCTCGTTTCAAAATTAACAAAAATAAGCAAGAACAGATGCACAGAAAGTCTACGCCGTAACATCCAAACTAACGTGTCAATATAATTTATTGCCAGCGCTTATAATGAGGTAAAAACATCACAGATCTTTTGACAAGACCATGCAGTATGTGAGAGATCATCTTAACTTTCTTTTCCGACAACAGCACAGCCCTTTGTTTTGTTTTTATGATATATACGCTTATCCTCTTTACCATATATCATTGCTACAATGTTATTTGGGCGAACACTAAATACATTGACACCCACCGTCTTGTCTTGCTTTAGGCGAATCATACAAGAGGAAGTTTCGTTTACGCTCAGTACATATTATTACGTCATACAAAATGAAAGCATGTTATTCAAGGGGACTAGATACAAGGGAATCAACTCTGTCAAAACTGTTTTGTATTTATTCTAAAAATGGGTCTACATTGAACGGAAATAAGGTAATCGCCTTTCGTGCATGTTTTCATTAAAGTAGATCCTTTTTCCGAAGTACCCTGGTGACCAGGAAAGCCAACGTGAAGTCCATAAAATTATCTTCCTCAGTAGTGTAGTCAGGATTATTAAGGGGACATGATATATTTGGTCGATGTTCGCTATTTCCGCTAAGGGAGATTACTTTTCTGACTTCCTGTTTGCTTTACTACAAACCCAGCCTCTTCTGAAAAGTAATCTACTCTAAAAGGAAATAATTTGCTCCTACGGGGAGCAAATTCTTTTCTTTTAGAGTAGACCCTTTTAAGAATGGGACAAAACAATTTGACAAAGATGCGTTCCTTAAATGTGTATCTTTTTTCTATTAAACAATTTAATATATTACTTTCAGGCCACTGCTGAAGACACAGTGATTGCGCCTGGAGTTGAAAGCGACAAAAACGAACCATTAATAAAACCTACTGCAGACAACAATGAAATCAAGCTTGAAGACATAAACAGCAAGGATGACAAACAGATAAATTATGATCAATCAGATGACAAACGAAACATAGGACGTTGGAGAAATCATGACTGGAACTTGCAAAAGTATAAACCTGACAGAGAAAAAAGATTCATTGGAAGATGGAAAAATAGAAATTGGTTGAATTCAGGTCGCAAATTCCAAGACATTGATGACGATTTCAATACTGCTGTAGATAAGCGCGCTGACGGTTACTTAGATGACTTTGCTTATAGTGACGAATTATTACCATATTTATACAATGATGAAGGGATGGATAAAAGACAAGGTGGCCGCTGGGCTTTAATTCATAAACAATTAAATAGACTTGAAAACAGCAGAAGTAAAAGCAAAAAGAATGCGCCTGCTGATGAGTATTACGACGATGATGAGGAGATGGAGAAAAGGATGGACAGTCGCTGGTTACTCATACAAAGCAAGTTAAGAGATTTAGCAGGGAGAACAAGAAGAAGTAAAGAAGACGATAAACGCTTTGTGGGGCGGTGGAAAAATCAAAATTGGCTTCTTAGTCAAGCGAACAAAAAATTGGGCTTAAGTGAAAGTCAGAATATTGACAAGAAAAATATTGGACGGTGGAAAAATAGAAATTGGATACTACAGCAGTACCGGGAAAGAAAGAGCTTAGGGAAATATAATGATTAGAAATTAAGCAAATAGTGTATACTAAAGAACATGCATTCAGTCGACTTCTAATAAGTGTTTAGTTTCTGTTATTCAAACACCTATATTCTTCGGCAATTAAAATATGAATCCAGCAAGTACACTTTGAATACTATTACTAATATCTTGAAGTATTCTGACACCTTAACACCTTACCAATCTTATCCGACCACTTGAACAAGTCCATTTTACTGCATGTCTGTACAGATACAGAGAACAACTAATCCATTGAAAGCGACGGACATGTTAAAGCAAGTGAAAACAAGAGGGTCGGGTTTATTAAGTCTGTTCGTGAAGAGAAATGTAATTTACAACACTAATCACGCCTACTAGCACCTAATATATTTTCATGTTATTTCAAATAGTTTCATTGATCGTAATGGACAAGAAAGTATAACTACACTGTGGCGAATTACGAGATGGACAAGAGGTACGCAGCGTAGACCCTGATCGTTCTGTAGTGTTGGTCTTCACCGTTTGCTCAGACCTGTCTGTCTAAATACTAAGTGCGTATACGGTTGCACAAAAATATAGGATGGAGTATTTTTATAGTTATGAAGATATGTAGTGGAAAATATATAAGATAAACACTTTGGGAGTTAATGAGTTCTAAGAACTTATAGAATGCATGTTCGTTTGTATCAAAATGCACTGACAGTTATACATTTTACGGACAAATGTTTATTTGGAAATTGTTCGGGATGTACAAACGATACAAAAATTTTACCTACCTGCATTACAAGACATAGGTACGACCGCAAAATAAATCGAAAAGCCACATTCCACAAATGAATATGTAATTTGACTCCTGAAGTTAGAGATATATTGAAAATATTGTAGAAAAGAAGAGAAATTGCTCCTCTTTTCCTCAATATTTTGTTACCCGTCATTAGATTTTTATGTTAAAACAGGGACCAGATTTTTACTTCGAGACAAGCGGTTATTTCAGATAATCGAAGTCGTGATAAAGAATGTCGACTGTACATATGTCAAAGCTTGAATGATTTCAGATCAACAAACTTCAGGGATAAAATTTTTTATGTGACTTGTAATCTCTTCAAAGGTTATAAACACTATAAACACGTATAACGACGAATGAGTTACAATGGCCAAGGTAGTTCTCGTATAATACAGACTTCACAAATCGTCCGTTTCGGCGGAGTTGTTATTCGTTTCCTTTGGCAACTTGTTAACAACAGTCCACAATTGAAAGTGTTTGAAAGTTTAAGGGTACTGGATAGATTTGTTAGTTCGTCATGTCTGCTATGAAAGACAATGTTGTGACTTCCTGTTTGCTTTACCGCACGCCATGCCTATTCTGAAACGGGCCTTACTCAATAAGGAAAGAAGCTGCTCTCCTATTGGATCACAATTGTTCCTTACAGAATCTTGACCTCTTGTTAGAAGTTGAAAAAATATTTGATAGAATTATCTCTTATGAAAGTGTATGACTTCCCCTTAACTGATTCTATAATTCAAGCCAAAAACATATCTAACATGCGCATATTCAGATCATCTTGCGCATGCGCACAATATCATCCGGGCCCTTGCTCTCCATTCATACATTCTGTAATCCAACAATTCTGTTAGCTGTCCGCATATACCCGAAGAAACGTCTTTGCATGGCGCAACACAGTCTGCCTCGTCGGGTGTGAACGAGTACTGTTTATATAGTATAATAGATTTAATTCTAAAAGGACTGGTCTTGACAGCAATGAAATCAACCATTAAAAAAAGGCGTATCTAAGTTTTCAGGACCAGACAAACTAGTTTTAGCCAATCTGGCCCAAACAGTGACCCTCGTAGAAGTTTTAAAATCTCTTTGCATTACGAAAACATGCCTATTCAAATATATTGAAAATTTCACCACCAAAACGGTAAGTTCTCAGATTAAAAATTCTGATAATTTTCATATTTCGGTTCAAAAACATAGATTGTGGATACTCGTTAAAACCGCCTCGCAGAGGCGGTTCTAACGAGTACCCACAATCAAAAACACAAATAACATAGATTCTGGGTACTCGTTAGAACCGCTCGCATACATTTTAGATTGTGGGTACCCGTTAGAACCGCCTCGCAGATGCGGTTCTAACGAGTACCCACAATCTATGTTTTTGAGCAGAAATAAGGAAATATTGTATACCCCTGTAAACCCCAGTTTTACAATGTAAACATTGGGTTTAAGGGGGTCAAAATTATATAGGTATGTTTTCGTGATGAACGGCCTAAATGATTACAAAAGACCATGAAATAGAAACTACATTATAATGCAGTACGGTACGGGGGGACGTGTTTGGACGCCACAAGGGACTTCTGCTGGAGTTAAGGTAAGTAAAATCTAACAGAAATTGCCAGTGTGAGCAATGAACACAAAACTAAAACAAAAGTACGTGGAGTGATTAGGGGTTACTTCTGATAAACTGCAATTATTACGAATAAGTACCAATGATCTAAATATGTAGATACGCAGATATGGTATCAATGACGAAACATGCTGATGGGTGTCTTCTGGTCTCGTGCACAGACTTTCAGCTATTCTTTTGCCATTGCGTATTGACTTGGGAGTTGCATGTACATTTTGTTTATTGTTAAAATAAATAATATGAATATGCGGCTTCCCTGGAATGGGCACACTAACGAAACACATCTCTCCAAAGGCAACAAATCAGGTTTGAATGACATGAAAACGCATCACAAAACGCAAACAGTACGAAACAAAACGCAGAGGAACAGAAATAAGAATAAGACTCTAGAACGGTCAACAATAAAACTTTCGGGAGCTTTAACCTGGCCTTGTGAGCTTGCGACCATGCGACCTCATCAGTGTTTTTCAAATGAGCTCCAAAACTAAACACATAAAATCTGTCGATAGCCTGTCGAATGTTTAACGAACATTGATATTGCTACTTTTACTTTAAACAAGTTTGTTTTTGCTGTGTTCTATATGATACCTTTGGAAATGTAATGTCTGCTTATACTATATGCACATACAACAGAGACATGGCAACTACCTTAACGTTATTTTTGTAAAATGAAAATGTTTTCATATTGGTAATATAGAATATCATTACGAAAACAAGCCTATTCAAGTATACTGAAAATTTTACAACCAAAAAATTGAAAATTTTCAGATAAAAATTCTGATATTTTTCTTATTTCTGCTCAAAAACATAGATTGTGGGTACTCGTTAGAAGCGCCTCGCCGAGGCGGTTCTAACGAGTACCCACAATCTATGTTTTGAGCAGAAATAAGAAAAATAATGTATACCCCTGTAAACCCTACTTTTACTATATAAAAGTGGGGTTTAAGGGGGTCAACATTATATAGGCATGTTTTCGTGATGTACTAAACATGGTTGTCTCATTTTGCGCTGAATTTAGTGGTCTGGCAAACACTTGTAAGTCTAAAGGTAGTTTGCGAACAAGAGCTCCGCCAAGCGGGGCATTATACGCCCGTGGCAAGTAATAAGATGTAGCACATAAACTGGCTCCTGCATAATTCAGTGCTCCGGATATAAACTGTAAGTGGAATTACAAAAAAAAAAAAAATAAATAAATAAAAAAAAATTCATTGGGGCATATCTCTGCTGATATTTAGTGAACTGTAACCTAAGGGTCCAAGCTGGCCCAGAAATTAAGGGAGAAGTGACTTCACCCTCCTGGGAAAATAGGGAGAAGTTTGTTGCTTCTAGGGAGAAGTGTTTTCTGACGGAGGACACACCACAGAAGCATGGCTATATTATAAGCTCATATGAGCTGATTTGTTTTTCCTATACTTCAATATCGGACCAAACAATAACAAAACAAAAATAAAACAACCCCCCCCCACCCCCCCAAAAAAAAAAAAAAAAAAAAAAAGCTGCAAAATTTTTTTTTGTAAACCTTTAACTTGTTTAATACTGATTTTATTTTTGTTCTTCAAGGGAGCCAAATCAGAAGAGTATAAAAAAAAAAAAAAAAAAAAAAAAAAAAAAAAAATTCAAAAAGAATTATGTATTTATAAAGATTTAATAATGACAACCTTTCCTTGCAAGTCTAATAAAAGAAGATGTTAAAAAAAAAAAAAAAAAAAAAAAAATCGGTATCTTGCCCATATGACCAAAACTTTAGTTATTTGCAAAAAAAATACCTATTATATAATAAACTTTGCACACTATTACCTCTAAACAACATGCTGCGAAAAGTTTACAAAAACTTTCAAAGGGGCATAAATCTGCAAATATTTGGTGCACTGTAACTTTGAAATAATATGTGCTGCTCCACATCATTGTGTAACTATTTATGAAGTTTCAGCTTGATCGGATGTAAACTGTAGGAGGATTTAGCCAAAAACAAAAAAAATAATAGAAATTTTCAAAGCGGTTTAACTCTGCTAATATTTGGTGGACTGTAACCTTGAAACAATATGCGCTGCTCCACATCATGGTCTAACTACAAATCAAGTTTCAGCTTGATAGGATGAAAACTGTAGGAGGATTTAGCCGGTAACGAAAAGTTTACTGAAATTTTCAAAGGGGCATAACTCTGCTAATATTTGGTTGACTGTAACCTCGAAATAATATGCGCTGCTCCACATCATGGTCTAACTGCACATGAAGTTTCAGCTTGATTGGATGTAACCTGTAGGAGGATTTAGCCAGAAACGAAAAATTAATAGAAATTTTCAAAGGGGTATAACTCTGCTAATATTTGGTGGACTGTAACCTCGAAATAATATGCGCTGCTCCACATCATGGTCTAACTATACATCAAGTTTCAGCTTGATCTGATGTAAACTGAGGAGGAGTTAGCCGGAAACGAAAAGTCTACTGAAATTTTCAAAGGGGCATAACTCTGCTAATATTTGGTGGACTGTAACCTCGAAACAATATGCGCTGCTCCACATCATGGTCTAACAATATATGAAGTTTCAGCTTGATCAGATGTAAAATGTAGGAGTTAACCGGAAATGAAAATTTACAGAAATTTTCTACGGGGCATAACTCTGCAAACATCTGGTGGAATGTAACCTCGAAACAATATGCACTGCTCCACATCATGGTCTAACTATTTACCAAGTTTCAGCTTGATCGGATGTAAACTGTAGGAGGAGTTAGCCGGAAACGAAAAGTCTACTGAAATTTTCAAAGAGGCGTAACTCTGCTAATATTTGGTGGACTGTAACCTCGAAACAATATGCGCTGCTCCACATCATGGTCTAACTATATATGAAGTTTCAGCTTGATCGGATGTAAAATGTAGGAGGAGTTAACCGGAAATGAAAAGTTTACAGAAATTTTCTAAGGGGAATAGCTCTGCAAACATTTGGTGGACTGTAACCTCGAAACAATATGCGCTGCGCCACATCATGGTCTACCAAGTTTCAGCTTCATCGGATGTAAACTGTAGGAGGAGTTAGCCGGAAATGAAAAAGTTTACGGACGGACGGACGGACGCCATACCCCGTAACATAATACGTCCCGTTTTTCAAACGGGTGTATAAAAACGAACTCGGCTATTTACATATTCCAGGAACTTGGAAAAATTATGAGGCTCACTGATGAGGCTTAATTGGACGACACTAGCTGGTCCATAGAACTATGACACTTTAGCTATTTTCATATTCTTCTGTAGTTGTATTCATTGTTCTCAAGGGCTATTTCGTTTAGAAACTCCAGGGCCCAGTTGTTCAAAACTAACGATGTCGTTAGTTAACGTTTCGTTAAAATTTTGATCATTAAATATGGCATATATGCTAATATTTTTGCTGAAAAAAATGTGAGTAGCTTTTGCATTTGCAAAAGCTACTCACATTTTTTCAGCAAAAATACCTGTGAGTTAGATATTGTACTTAATAGAACAGTTTACATTTTGACCACTAACGAGCTCGTTAAGCTAACGATGCTTTGAACAACTGGGCCCTGGAATTCAAACTATATACCAGCGTTTTTAAACTTCTGTGTTGCTACACTAGAATTTCAATGAAGGTACTTAGTAAATGTCACAGTCATGAAGCACCAAAAGGAGAGATGAGGAACAAACAATGACAAAACAAGCATCAGACAAGAAATTTCGACGCGATAACAAAGAAGACCTACAACAGAGGAACCTCTTTAGAACGATCAGTAGAAAATTACTTGGGGTTGGGGCTTAACCAGGTTTACTTGCAGGAAGCCTACTTGGGGTTGGGGCTTAACCAGGTTTACTTGCAGGAAGGTTTCAATGGTAATCTGAAGCGAGAACACAAGAAAAACACAAACAGGACAATGTTGATCCGACCACAGACATTGCGAGTCAAAGGTTACCCTTCTGAAATAGATTTAGGAAGGAGCCGTTATTTAGTCTGAAGAGAGACTCGCCGTCTAGTAGTGCAGTCAAAGGGATAAGCAAAACATCAGTAACAATTGGGTTAACAATCATGCATGCACAATGCCACAGAATATCTACTTTTGTAGTCTGCCTTTTGAAGAATAAAATGTTATATCTGTAACAAAAGCAGCCTACTGAGACCCACTTTGGGAAATGATTTAGAGAAATGATAACGGGTAATGAAAATGGAGGATAAAAGTACATTAAAGTGTAAATTGGATAATAAAATGCCTCGTAAATGTCATAAGAATTAATTTACGCTTACATCTCTTTTAAACCATGTGCTATCTTAACGCTTAGCACTCTCAGTAAAATGTCAATAGAAGACATTTTGAAATATCTTTCTCTTTTTTCCCAGAAAACAGGATTTAATATTCTATGCAAATTGTCCCCAATCGGGACAATTTGCATAAAATGCTAAATTATGTTTACTGGGAAAATCATTACAACATATTTTCTGCTGAAAGTTTTGGCCAGAATGCTAAGCGTTAATGAGTCAGTAACTGTTCCTGTATACTGTATCTGACTGGATAACAAGTAATTACAATAGCTGACATACAGAAGAGAGGATCAAACAAAAATTAAAAAAAAAATACAATAATACGTATCGGGTAACTTAATATTGCTCTGCATTAATAGACATGTAACAAATTAGTAAATTTGGTTTCCGTATAAAATACTATATTTACTCTAAATATTAGGTCACCTTCCCTACTTACCATATTTCTCCTAAATTTTTCAAGAGTCCATGCTCGTACCTGTTGATGTGTTTCAACTATTGCTGGATGAGTGACAAACAGCATAGACCCTGATCAGACACCGCGAACCGAGGCATCTAATCTAGATCTACTCTGTTTTTACAGGCCTATCTGTCCCACTACTTATAGTAATCACGGTAAATCATAACATTTTTTATGAATGATACAATACAATTGGTATAAAACTGTAATAAAGCATTGTGTGCGATGTTTCATCTAAATGTCGCCGCACAATGCCTATTGGGATTTGTATGATTAATTTGTCACTTGCTATTGTATGATAAAACAACGCAAAGTAACTCAATAAACAAGGAATTTTAACTACTAATTGAATCATGTTCGAAAAATAGTTTATATGAACCGGTTTCGGACGAAATTGTGAAAGTGCCTGTCAACTTTAGTCAGTCGAATGCTGTTAGGCCGTTTACTAAAAGATTGTTGTTTTTTCATCTGTTGAAATATTTGCATACTATTAGGGTATATTTTTAAACATATAGCATCAATTATAATCTTGAACACAACTCGTAAAGTCCATTTGAAACGAAACTTGTGCTTGAGCTATCAGAAGTTACGTTAACAGAACTGTGGAAGTGTATACGGCTGAATCAAATCAATACAGAACATGTTTTCCCTACCAAAGCTATAAATATTTTTCTTACTTCTCCACAAAAAACATATTTTGTAAGTACCATTACGAAAACACGCATTTTCAAATATATAGAAAATTTCGCCTCCAAAAACTGAAAATTTTCAGATAAAAAATTCTGATATTTTTCATATTTCGGCTCAAAACATAGATTGTGGGCACTCGTTAGAACCGCATCGGCAAGGCGTTTCCAACGAGTACCACAATCTATGTTTTTGATCAGAAATAAGAAAAATAATGCATATCCTTATAAACCCCAGTTTTACTATATAAGTGGGGTTTAAGGGGGGTCAAAATTATATAGGCATTTCTTCGTGATGCTCATTAAAAGCGCCACGCATGTTTCCTTATTTTTCCAAATTAACATATGTTGTAGGTACTTACCAAGGAACTTGTAATAAGTACCTACAAAATATTTTTGTGAAGAAATAAGAAGCATGGACCATGGATATTCCTCTTATCTGAGCTATATAAGTTATGGTCCTTTCACCATATAATTCGAAGGTGAGGAAGACACAATCGCAGCATCCCCTTCATTCTAATGCAGCTCAAAGTCACTGTGTTCATAAGCAACAAAAGTTGTCTTGCGTGTAAAAGTTGCCTTGCGTGTCAGATGTGGTGGAACATTGTATCAAGTCGCATTGACCTAATTCTGAACAATTCAGTTGGCGGTTTGTTTGAAAAAAATGGCTGACTAGTATATTGCAACTGCTTTAAGGAGCAGTTTGTAATTGGTCGAACTGTTTGCGTCCTATAATATTTATACGAAATACATGTACAAATAAATAACGGGAAAAACAGTAGATATCATGGTTCAATGTTACAGCAAATAGGCCTGTTTAAATCATTTGGTTTTTGCACAGTTTACTTCACAAATCTCAACGTTTCGGCTGATTAAAGCTTTTTTCAAGAGAGTAAAGTTCTTTCAGTGCTACACCATCTTCTTATCAATACTGTCAACCATTTTAAATACAGATGTTATAACATTTTAAATAAAGATGTTATCTAATTTAGATAACATCTGTATTTAAAATGGTTGACAGTATTGATGAGAAGATGGTGTAGCATTGAAAGAACTTAACCCTCTTGAAAAAGGCTTTAATCAGCCGAAACGTTGAGATTTGTGAAGTAAACTGTGCAAAAATATATGTGTAAAAATATTGTGCGCTTATGTAAATCATTTGGGCCGCGCCGTGCGAAAACGTGTTTTCGGGCATATGCGGTCAGCAAAGGCCAAGGTCAGCCTGCGCATCCACCAATTCTAATCAGGGCCTTTGCTGTCCGCAAACAAAATCATTCGACACTACAAAATACATCAATGCAGAACAAATGTCCGGATGTGACTGCGTATGCGTGGGATTAATCTGAATCAGTGCATTTTGCGCATGTTCGAAGACACCGCTTTGCTTGACGCCGCCTAATTAATATAGTGACCAATGGATGCATTCAGTGTAAGCCATATCAGACACTGCTTCAATTAATAATTCGAGGATTGATCACAAGACTGTAGCAAGTCAGATGGTTGTTTTTTCCCAATACTTAATCTCCTCAACATGAAGGCGTTATGAAGATTACAACATTTCTTTCTGTAAATAATGGAAATTTAGGTGCCATTGATCGTATGAGCAATGGCACCTAAATTTGCATTGTTTACAAAGGGGTCAAAGTAGCTCCTAAACAAGGCTTTCAAAAATATGTTTAAGTTACTACAGTCTTGCGCTCAACCCTCGAATTTCACTACAACAGAAGTTGTAAAAGTAGTTTCTCTTTAACACCAAAGGGGAGCAAGTTCTTTCATTTTGGAGTAGACCGCTTTTTGAAAGGGATATTATGCGCAAAAAAAGCAACTGGAAGTCACAAAAATTGTCTGACTTGCGATACATGATGTATGATGTCACCAATACTCAATTTTAGAAGCACGTAACTGTAAGACATCCGGTTTCTTTGTTGCAGTATAACTTTGTTTGTGCGCCGGTAGTTTCATATGTGATGTTTAGTTTGTTACTGTGTGTTCCTTATCTCCCCTTCTTTTGGTGCTTCGGGAAGGCTGTGAATCATGATTGCCTTATTTCCTGGGTATCTCTATTATATTGTTATTACAATACCCTTTCAAGGGACTGAAAACACTTGGTAGTTGTTTCCTATTCAGTGCAAAGAATACAAAGTAAATGAGTGAACTCTGGAACTGATACAATCAGATCCACATTAAGTTCTCAACACCAAAGGAGAAGACAGACAAATACAGCTAAACAGGCACAAAAAGAATAGATGACAAGCAGAGTTGGCAACCCTTTCCAAACACGGTGGCAACTCTGTAAAATAAAAGTAAAAAAGAAATGCCTTTGGAAACAAAGAACACACAAAATCACGAAAATCGGAGACTCGGTTTGTTTGAGTCTCTTCATATGCAACATTGTAAATTTGTAAATTTGTGGCTGCATACGCCCCCTAGCGCCGGCTTAAGCGTTAGTCGATTTTCAAAATAACCAGAATGGGCTCAATGATCCCAAAGGAAATAAAATATAACCTGCACTATAATGATATACGGGGAGACTTTTTACGGCCGCCACACGGTCCAACACCAGCTACAGTAGAGTAAATAAATAAAACTCAAAATGGTACCCAAAATAACTGAGTTTAACTTATATATTTGTGAAACTAAAACATTTGTAAGCGAAACACTACAACAGAACATTTAACAAAAAGTACCACAATGAAATTATCAGTTATAAATAAAGTGTGTGTGTGTGTGTGTGGGGGGGGGGGGGGGGGGGGGGGAGGAATGAGGGTGTGTTTAAGCGAGCTTAACTGGATTCCCGACCCTCGAGATTTTCAAATTGCCTTTATTAACTATAAGAGGTAGTATGGTAGGTGGTAATTCGATACCGTTGGAAAGAACTATAACAATTTGTTATTGTTTCTTAGCTGACCTAGTTATGGAAGTTTCATTGTATATTAAATATATAAAAGATTTTAAAGTCCACTGGCTGGCAAGCATTTAAAACCGTTTGCTTGACATTCAAATTAACCATCATTAACACAAGGGTGCAAACAAAGTCATGTATATTTACAGATAAAATAGAGTAAATTTTGCATTTGTTGTCTAGCCTGGTTACCATGTCAATTACCATAAGTAATGTGCCAGTTACTGTTATTCCAAGGTTGTTAAGCAATTGTTAATCTGAAACATAAATTAAACGAATTTATAAATAAAGTTCAGAATATCTGTTAGTTAACTTAACAAATTATATGAAATAAAATTATCAGACATTTTCTCGCTTATTTATTTAGTTGACCCTCGCATAGCCATTGGTTGTGATGGACATGGTGCACAATGTCGCTGTATAAAACTACTTATTAACCCTTATTATTGGCACATCTTCACTCTTTATCATACTTGTTTTACACATCGAACAAGTGCATTTCGTTGCCTGTTGATATTTATAAAACAGCTGGGATAAGTAGCAAAAAATGTAGATCCTGATCAGACGTCAATTCTGCGGTGTCTAATCTTGTTCTACACTGTTTAATCATGCCTGTCTGTTCCAATGCAGAGTTAGTAACAAAAGCTGTGAGGAAAGTCTTGGTCATAATGTTTGTTGAAATTGGCAAATTGGCACAAAATTTCCTGCAAAATAATATTGGAGGCCAGCAACACACAGCAGTCGCTCATCCAGTATATGCAATAAGCCGGGGTAAAGCATGTGTGCCCTGCGGAGACTCAGATCAGGGTGCTAGTCAGAGTCTTTACAGGGCATTCTGCTTTCAGATAATCTTATTGTCTTTGACTTGGTGACTGTAAGATGCGGAAGTAATTGATATGGATAAAAACACAATATTGTTCGCAGTGTTTCGCTGCGTAAATGAGCTTGATTTGCTCGCTGAAGCGTTTTAGAGATAACTCTGCATCTCATCGTTCTTAAGGTCAATTGATATACTTTCTTGGGAGGCAACTCTATTAAAATCATGTACGTACACACTTCTGAGAAATAGTTAACTTAAAAGGGAAAAAATGCTCCGGTTGGGAGAAAAAATCGTCCTTATAGAGCAGACACGTTTTAAGAAAGGACTTGTTATACCGAAAAAGCAAAGATGAAGTTACAAAATTTGCCTCCCTGGTAAAAGAAGCAATACAGTTACTAAGTGTATCCAGTTCGCTTAACAATGATATCCGAAACCAATGATTACTTTGTGATAGCATCGTCTGTACAGCTCAGTTACTTTGCTCTTAACTCGAAAAAAAGTATGATATAGAAGGTGTTCTGGAAGAGCTAGTCACAGAACATAGCCTACCAATATAGGAATCAAACATGGTTTTTCATGGACCTGGCGAATGTTAATGCATTGAAAAACCATGTTTGATCGCTATTACTGCATAAAAACTGAAAACATTTGCTACATTTTGCGTTTTTCTTGCACTATTTTCTTTCGCCTTTTCATCGATGTCTCGAGATCGCATTTTCCACAGACTATGCTCGTTCTAGGGCCGGGCACTACACATCTCGTAACGGCAGCAAATCTGTGGCCCCGGTACGATCATATTGAAAGTTGCATAGTCGTGCATTAACAGCGCGTGAATTGCCTTGTTAATACACGGCTTTTCGCCGGTTAATGCACGGCTGTCAATAACGTGCGACACTGCTTTTTATGCAATTATGACGTCAAGAGGAAGATCAAACAAACCACGAAACACAACACAAATGCCACAAAACCACAGAAAGGCAAAACAAGCAGCTCCCTCTTCCCCATTGCGACAGAATCCACCAAACACAGCAATAAGAGAAGAAACAGAAAAAGCATGAAAATAATCCTGCAGCGAGCAGTTATAAGGCAACGAGTTTTGTTGAATCGAAACAATTCATCCGAGACAAAGTACAGTTAACTCTCGTTATCCCGACCTCGCTTATCTCGAATAACCGCTCATCTCGAAATGCAAATCTTGTCCCTGCCTAAACATGTAAATCTAACAACAGGTAAAAAATATTGTGGAAAAGAGGAGAATTCCTCTTTTCTACAATATTTTTAATATATCTCTAGCTTCAAGATGGCTTAAAAAACAAAAAAGATGTATCGCACATACACATTTAAAAACGAACTATAACAAAAACCACGAAACACAACACGTGTGCAAATCTGATATGTCGAGGTACGGATATCTCGAAGTATTTCAGAGGGTCCCTTTGAATTCGAGATAACGAGAGTCGACTGTACAATGCTGAATGGAATAAAAGGTCGCCATGCTTAGTAGGTGTGTAGGAGACGCTAAAGGGTATCTGTTCATGTTCAAATCTGCAGGTAAACTTTAGCCAGTGCGTCTTGACTGGGTGTCCGGACACAACTGTTGTTCATTAGCAATGTACGTCGTGATACAGTAAAACTTCAATGACTCGAACACCGATGGCTCGTTTACTAGGACTGATCCAAACTCGTTTTTGAGATCCTAGGAAAGCGTTCAGATAGTTCAAGAAAACATATGTTTAGATATTTTTTTAGAAAAAAAATCTTATTTTATCATGTAAAAATATGTATGTTATGCGTACTCATTAGAATCGCCCCATCAAGGAGATTCTAATGAATAAAATCAACATCCATTATTTTATAGAAAATCTAAAAGACATTCCTAAATTACCCCCATTTGCTTCCTGTCATGGCGCTATGATTAACCCTCAGTCGCTCGAACAAGTCAAGTCTAGAGCAAATAACCATGGTCCCAAAATTGTTAGAGCCACTGAAGTTAGATTCATGCAATAATGCAATTGGAGTTACAGTCAACTCTCGTTATCTCGAATTCCAAGGTACCCTCTGAAATACTTCGAGATATCCGTATCTCGACATATCAGATTTGCAGAATTCAGGAAAAAATAATTCGAAGAGTCACATTTAACAAATATATATATATATGTAACTAGACTTGAAGTGAGAGATATATTGAAAATATTGTGGAAAAGAGGAGAAATTGCTCCTAAGGAGCAACTTCTCCTCTTTTCCACAATATTTTTTTACGTGTTGTTAGATTTATATGTTTAGGCAGGGACAAAATGTTCACTTCGAGATAAGCGGTTATTCGAGATAAGCGAGGTCGAGATAACGAGAGTCAACTGTATTTGCATCATGGAGTAAATGTTTCTAAACGGTCGCCATCACGCGACCATATGTGTTATTTGTAAACCTGAGCCAAGGAAAACGTCTGCCTTGACCGCCTTCAGTACCTAGCTTTTCACTCGGCTTATGAAGATGTTGATATACATGGGAGCCAGTTTTGTCTCCCTAGCTTTACTTTTAATCACGCTAATGTCTACAGTCGAAGTCAAATTGGATATATTTCAGGACATGTGTCATTAGCTTTGTATATCGGGCCGTATTCGCTCCGACAGGATTCCTGTCGGGCCAATAATGGTTCAATATGGGTGTAAGCAGAAATAATGACTAGTTAGTTTCAGTTAAGGGGTATTTAATAAAACTTTCTCCCAAGACATCCTCATATGCTTAGAAGCCATCCTGGAGCAGCATGTTTGACTGAACGGACGTCGAATTAAATCATGTGTGCGAGCAGTGTTTCAGAAATATTGAATACACATCTGCTTCCTCAAGATATCAGTTACCTTTGGACCTGTGAACAAATGACTGAAGATGCAAATCAATAAACTGCGATATTCTCTGGCAGTCACTATGATCGACCTAGCCCCGAGATTATAAACCTTTTTTCGTACTCAACTCAGCTGAGCATGAACTTTTCTCTGCTTATAACCATGAAAATATCAACATTAGTTTTTATATCTATTAACAAACAACTATTCATGCTCAGCTATGTTAAGCAAGGAATAATTTGCCACTAGTACTAATTTGAGATTTATTAGCAGGACAAATTCCATGCTCAGCTGAGTTGAGCACGAAAGAAGTTATGTAACCTCGGGGCTTGGATAACCAAATCGTTGGTTATCCAAGCCCCGATCTTTACCAATCGTTGTCGTATGTAAAAAGAAATGATCCATAGACTTTCTCTGAAATATGAAAACAATGAGTCACCCAGAAGGTTGTTTAAGAAATAAATCGTTTTTTTTTCTTGTTTACCGAATTAGATCGTTCCTTCGGGACATAGTTTTCATTTCCATTAAACACGGCTGATTGTTCGTTATTTAATGCGATAGAACACAATTATTATTTTCAAATAACATTGTATACCATGTGTAAAATTATTAGTTTATTCTCTGGAGAACTGATGAAGATTTTGAACGACTGACGTCAAAATGAGCACCATAGTTATATAAATAATTTTGCTCTTTAGTAGCGTAGCCAGAACGGAATTATTTTTACGCAGACCCAGGAAAAGTTAAAGTTCTTAATAGAATATATTGCTCCCAGGGCGAGCAAATTTGTTCCTTTAAGAGTATCCGCACATGCGTAATGTGGGTATTGAGCGATACGCCTACTTTTGTCGAAGACAGATAAGATTGGATTTGCAGTAAGCCCGCTTGATTGAATGCCCTGTGAGTAAGCCAGCTATATAACGAGTGCATCGGTTACCGTACATTACGGTACGACCAACCTAAATCAGAATGGAACGCACCTCTACACAAAAAAGTATGTATCAGCATATGCTGCTTTTTCTCGTAATTAGAAAGAAAACAAAAGATTAAAGCTTAGATTTTATCAAAACTTCTTTTATATATCCAAGCCCTTTTACCTTCGACACCATCTTTTTTTAAAGATACTTCTTGTTTAGAAGTTATCGCGCCGTGTAATAACCATTTACTTCAGTAAAGCCGGGTAGTGCAAACTTTAATCAGCCATCATGTCTGCGAAGTCCAATCAAGGCATACACCACATTGAGCACTGCAGAATATCTCAAAGGATATAAAAAAAAAGCCATAGACGGATTTTAAGGATTTATATGCATGGCTTAGCTCTTGTCATTACATCTGACAGAAAATGCACATGTATGTGCTGTAACGTTAGAAAGCATACATTCTTACATATGCGCTCAGCGAAAATGCAGATCAGCCTGCACATCCGCACAGTCTGATCAGATTCTTCACTAAGCGCAGTTTGGAACGCCAATGATGAAAACTCTTTTCATGCTAACGAGTACTCTAATCAGACGCAACGTCAGGAAGTGTACCTTCAGACAAGTGCGCACAGCGAAGATGCAGATCACACTGCGCACTCGCACAGTCTAACCAGAATCTTCAGTGAACGTATTTTGGGTAGCCAAGCATGCAAATTTTTATCCTGCGGACAACGAAGACCGATCAGACTGTGCGGATGCGCAGGCTGATTTGCGTCTGTTTCAGGCGAACATGTCAGAAGGTACGTTTCGGCTCATTTCTGTTCATTGCGCTTTCTATGTGGTTTGAAAGCCTGGCCGATATAAAATATTTTGCCCCACTAACTCATCACGAAAACACGCCTATGTAATTTTGACCCCCTTAAACCCCACTTTTATATAGTAAAACTGGGGTTTACAGGGGTATACATTATTTTTCTTATGTCTGCTCTAAAACATAGATTGTGGGTACTCGTTAGAACCGCCTCGCCAAGGCGGTTCTAACGAGTACCCATAATCTATGTTTTGAACAGAAATATGAAAAATATCAATTTTTTTTATCTGATTTTTTTTCCTTCTTTTAGGTTGTAAAATTTTCAATATATTTGAATAGGCGTGTTTTCGTAATGTCCTCCGGTAGCCACAGCTCATATATCAAAGTGACATACATGTGCCAACCTTGGCCATGAACTAGAAGAGCTGCGCCAGGACAGGTTTATTTCCCGCAATGTAGGTCAAATGTCTGTGTAGGTCATAGCGCTATACTTAAAGTATTTCAACAATTTCACCAAAAGATGGACACATACAGTATACCCGGAATGCGTCCAGAAGTGCAAGTTACCCGCGCTTGTATTGTCCTGGACCCATGCTCCGGTCTCCGCTCGTAATTAGGTACAGGGATCCAGGGCAAAATGTTCGCTATCAAATTGCGCTTCTGAACGCAGACAAGGCTAACAGTGCTGGGACCTGAGCTTAATTACTTTTCCATAGGCTCCCATTATAGCACATTCAATGACTGTCAAACTTGTTCTCCAGTTAACGGTTAGCGTTAGACTGGCAAAATACATCACAAAAAGAAGTGGTATCAGAATTTTTTGGCACTTTTTGGCCCTTGAACACATGCATACTCATTTTGGTAAAAATATAAACAAAAGAAAAAAGAAAAAAAAAAAAAAAAAACAAGTTTACCGAGTCTTTTTTTTTCAACACTTGCACGCTAAAATACTATTAAAGAATTTAAATTTGGTCTGTAATTAAATGAAACATAGTTTTGTGTAAAACTGACATAAATTCAAACAGTCTCATCTATTATCATCTAATCAGGGGCAAGCTTTTCATCAAATAAAGACCTCAGCTTCCGTATGTTGTTTGCTTTTTCCGGTCATCACCATCCTAATTGGTACCCTGTTCCTACAGGAGCTAAGCATTTCATTACGAAAACATGCCTATTCAAATATATAGAAAATTTCACCTAAAAAAAAAAAACAGAAAATTTTCAGATAAAAAACTCTGATATTTTTCTTATTTCTGCTCAAAACATAGATTATGGGTACTCGTTAGAACCGCCTCAGCGAGGCGGTTCTAACGAGTACCCACAATCTAATGTTTTGAGCAGAAATAAGAAGAATAATGTATACCCCTATAAACCCCAGTTTTACTATATAAAAGTGGGGTTTAAGGGGGTTAATATTATATAGGCATGTTTTCGTGATGATATTTATTTGTAATATAGCTCATTAGTCAAAATACTGTTCACAGTGACTGACATGGTTATTAACACATTAGTTTTATTAGACGACGTGCGAAACAAAGGAATGTGGTCAAACCTGTCCCTAAGGTGCAAACAATATGTGAAATCCAGGAAATGTCACGATCAAGGAACAGCCTCCAAAGGCATCGGATGAGGCTTGAATAACCTAATACGATATAAAAGCCAGTCCTCCATCGAAAACAGAGCCGTTAGAGTGTTGGCATTGTATGAGCGCACAGTTCATATAAGCTGACCTTAGAATAGGAATATCTAAGTTATCTATGCTGGAAAGGTATTGTTTTATTTGGCGAGCCTACAATATGTTAGCTTATCACTTATCTTTCTTTCTTAATATCTGTTATGCACTGTACATATTCTGTTTTACCGATTTACAAGGACAAGGCGATAGGAACGATGAGGATGGAATTAGGAACTAAACTGTGTCTGTTGTTTGGCACTTGCATACTTTCAGGTAGTACAAACATTTCTTCATTTGCTCCGGCCTATGCTGAATACATACTACCGGTACCTCTATGTGCACAATTCATAATTAGACTCTTTTTGCGAAAACATACCTAAAGACTTGTGCACAGCGACGATTGAGACCATCTTGTGTATCCGCTAACAATATTGCTGATATTGGCTGATACTTTTAAATTTAGTTTTGTGGTCCTTTAGGACTTATAACGTAAACACATGTAGTATGTAAATAATTTGAAGTTCGGTCACTAATCACTAAGTTTTTTTTTTATTAGAGTCTGACCGGTTTCGCTCAGCCTTCAATAATAGGACATTAATGGATCCAATTTCTAATCATTATTTAATGACCATTCTAAATCCGCATATATACAGTGAATATAGGAGTGTACATTATCAAAGGAATTTTCAGGGTATTTCAGTTATTCATTTGATTTCAGTTTGTTCTGTTATTTATCTCGGCCTTACCCAGCTAGCATTCTACGTAAATCTACATCGGGCCGTCATCGGCCCATCAGCTACCCTGACGGGCCGATGACGGCCCGATATAGATTTATGTAGAATGCTGACTGGGTACATTGCGTTTATATGTCTATGTGTACGTTTTAACCATTTGTCCACCTTAACTCCATATTCTATCGCGATAATGTAACGGCTAGAATAGCTATAGATATGACAGATGTCCATTACGAAAACAAGCCTATTCAAATATGCTCAAAATTTTACCACAAAAAATGAAGATTTTCAGATAAAAATTATGATATTTTTCATATTTCTGCTCAAAACATAGATCGCGGGTACTCGTTAGAACCGCCTCGGCGAGGCGGTTCAAACGAGTACCTACAATCTATCTTTTTGAGCAGAAATAAGAAAAATAATGTATACCCTTGTAAACCCAAGTTTTACAATATAAAAATGGGGCTAAAGAGGGTCAACATTATATAGGCATGTTTTCGTGATGCCAGATAAATATTTTCCTTATTTATCCACGAAAATGCATGTTGTGGGTTCTCATTGGAAGCACATCCGCGCTTCTTTCTAGTACCAATAGCATATGCTTTTATTGGGAAATAAGAAAAATATCAATACATTGGGCCGTGCCATGCAAAAATGTGTCTTTGAAAGTATGCGGACAGCGAAGGGCCAATTCAGTCTGCGCATTCGCGCAGTCTAACCAGGGCATTTACTGTCTGCTAACAGAATCACTGGATACAAAAGAATATAGGAATTGAGACCAAAGGCCCGTATGTTACTTCGAACATGCACAGATTGATCTGAATCTGCACATTTTGAACATGTTTGAAAACTCGTTTTCGCTTGACGCTGCGAAACATGACTGGAAGAAAACTGTCTTATCTAAAGCAAAGCCACAGTGGACTAAATTTCACACAGACATGTTAACATAATGTGTTGAACTTACATTAACTGTGACAATAACAAGCTGTTAACCAGTCTATTGGTCTGTAATGTGGACCGCGTCAAGCAAAAAAGTGCCTTCCAGCATGTGCAAAATACGTGGATTTACATCATCCTGCACATGCGCAAAGTCTCATCCGGGCATTTGCTCGCCACTGAAACTTTTACAGTATCCAATGATTCTGTTTGCGGACAGTGATGGCCCTGATCAAACAGCGCGGATGCGCAGGCTGATCTGGACCTTCGCTGGTCGCTTATGCTCGAAGACACGTTGGCGCTGGGCGCGGTCCTTGTGACATAATGAAGACTAGTCTTGATCAACGATGACGCAGAATACTCCAGATTTTGCACCGTTTGTTTCTCATCCAGCACTCTTTGGTAGTCATATATTTAGTATGGCGGTAAATAAGGACATAAACGAGGGATGTTCGAAATGAATTGCTTATTTCTATCTGGAGACTTCAAATTTCAAGTTAGCCCAAAAGTACTCATTTCATGCCCTCGAAGTACTCCCCGTGGCTAGAAATGCAAAGTTTCAGCCGATGTATCCACTTCTTGAAGGCGTCACGGTACGCTGATTTGGGCACAGTAATAAGGTACTGCTGAATGGCAGATCCAAGTGCCTGTCGGGACTGGTATTTCCGCCCAGCAAGGAATGCTTTCAATTTCGGAAACAAAAAGAAATCACATGGGGCAAGGTGGGGGGAATACGCGGGGTGAGGCAAAACAGTTACTTTTTCTTTCTTCAAAAACGCCGTAACTATTGCGGAGGTATGAGCTGGGGCATTGTCATGTAGAAGACGGACATGTTTAAAACCAGTGGCAGGGCGTCGTTTCTGATAATACTTTTTCAGTTTCTTCAGTACTACGTCTTTGTAGTACTTTCCGGTGATGCTTTTGCCCTTTTTCACTGGCACTTTTATTGCGACTCCTTCACCAGAGAAGATTGCATACAAAACCTTCTTTGTACTCAAAGAACGTTTGGTAATTATTAGGCGTTTGCTGTGTTTAGTGGCCCAGATCTTATTGCTTACCTTTCTGACGGGCTCAAAATAATGGACCCAGGTTTCATCACCTGTGACGACATTGGCAAACTGCTTTTTGTCATATTTTGGAAACATTTGAAGCAGCTTTTTGGCCACTTTAACCCGTTGCCTCTTTTTCTCGTCAGTCAACAGATGTGGCACCCATCTAGCAGAAATCTTTCTGACTTTCAAATGCTTCTTCAAAATAAGGTGAACCGTTGAAAGTGATATGCCTACCTTTCGTGCAATATCACGAACTGTAAATCTGGCATCTCCTTCAATGATTTCCTTTATTTTGGAAACGATTTCTTTACGAGATGCAGATTTTGGCTTACCTGATTTCGGTGCATTTTTGATGGACTCTACACCAGACTCAAATTTCTTTTTCCACCGCCGAACTGTGTCATAAGACACACAAGAAGGTCCAAAAGCAGTAGAAATTTCAGTCACCAGCTTCTTCAAAGAACAACCAAGTTTTGAGCGAGCTTTGATGTAAGCCCGTATTTCATCTTTTTTGTCGACGCTTCTACCAACCATTTTTACTGCAGTGGTCAATGACTGCGTGTATTCAAATGGCAAATGTTATGTCTTACACTTAGTCTAACATGTACATTTATACACCATTGTGTGGATATTGAATAACCCTATACAGGTATGTATTGGTTTTTATCGTGCCCCACGTGGATATCGAGCTAGAGGACAATAAGCAATTCATTTCGAACATACCTCGTATGTTTTGCAGTAGAAGAATAAAGATCTGATTACACTGCGACGAGGCTCTTGTACAGCTGTGGCAGATTCATGAATTTTAGCGTGCCAAAAGATATGTTACATTTTGATTCGCTGGTGAAGCTCTATCGGGACATTTTCTGCATTAATTCGTGGTTCATATATTTGCCTTTCATATGCGTATACGTGTCGTTTGTTCAGTATATGATCGAAATAGTACCATATTTATGATGGAATGCGGATAGGCATTGGACGTGATAATTTCCTGATAAGACAGGTCTGTCCGCAACGTCAAGTAGATATGGAACAAAACGGGGACAGAAAACTTACTGACTGACCTCGCAAAATCATTGATACATAACATTTTTTTTTATTTTTCCGCTATCTTTAAGGATTATTCTCTCTCTCTCTCTCTCTCAATCTCTTTCTCTCTCTCTCTCTCTGTCTGTCTGTCTCTCTCTCTCTCTCTTCTAGTATTCCTACGACCGCAAAGACCATGGATCACCTTTACTTTTTACCTTCAATTCGGAGCAGAGTCTTGGGCTTTCGTGTTTTCAAGCTCTCACAATCCACTGAGAGAATATGTTAAGTTATAAATAAACCATGGTTATTGTCGAGGTTTTGGGTATACTGTAAATTATACCATAGTTTGGTGACCTTTCACTGTCTGACCCCAAACGAGGCGGAGCCGAGTTTGGGTACGACAGTGAAAGGTCATCAAATTATGATATAATTTACAGTATTCCCAAAACTGAGACAATAACATGGTTTATCTGTTTTAACCAATGTATGGGACTGTTTTTGTTTTTTTCTTACAAAAACTATACTTTTATTTATTTAGTATATCTTTTTCTACTTTTTTACTTTTATTTCTCTTTTTTATATTTTTATGGTAAAGTGGTAACAGGCAGTCTGATGAAATGCTGTACCAATTGACCTTGTGTACTAAAAAGGATGAAACACCCCACCTTTTTTTTGAATTAAATTAACTGAGGCACTACTGCTAAAATCTGATTGGTTGCAATCTTGTCAATCATAAGAAATTACATCAGCATCTTAATTTGGTCAAACTTTGTTGCAATCTGGTTGGTCAGCTGTAGCTTTGGTCATTATAATATACTCCAGACAGACTGTCTGGTTTCATGTGTTTTATTCAACAAAAAATGTCATTTTTAAATAGAAAGTTGCTCAGTGCAGAAGTAAATTTGAAGTTCCTCCAACCTTTACCACTCTCTGGATAATATCAGCAGACAATATAATTGATGATACTTTCTTAGTTTTTCCAGCCAACAGAATTTGACATTTCATGCAAACTGTCTCTAGTTGAGACAATGTACATGAAATGTCACAATCCAGTTACCTGAGAAAAAAATAAGAAAACTATTTAAAAAATGTCATCTGCTGAAAATTGATGGTTAGCACTCTGGACATTTTAGCAGACAACATATTGGTGATAGTTTATTTTTTTCCAATAAACATTTGACATTTGGAGACAATTTGCATGAAATGTCAAATTATGTTTTCTAGGAAAAAATACGAAAATGTTCAAATTGTCTGCTGAAACAAATTCAACATACAACATTTTGAAATATTTTTCTAATTTTTCCCGTAAAACAAAAACCTGTTTTTTTGTGGGGGACAATGTCAACTTGTCATCGCCTGCGGAATTGGTCCAGAGAGTGAAAAAGGTTAAGGCGCACTGATGAGTTGACAGTCATTCTAAAGTACACCTGTGAGATCTATAAATAAAACCATGGATTAATTTTCAAATCTGAAAATTATCCCATGGTCCAGCTATGGTATAATTTTCGGTTATTGAGATTTAACCTTAGTTTTATTTACATAGAGACAATGGAACATCCATTGGTTAATATATAGTGTGCGTGTGTGCTTGCTTGCACGACCGATTCATTTTCATATGTTTTAATTGGGATTTTATTTCGTTTAGTGTTTGCAAGCAGCAGTAGATGTCCAAGTAATTTAAACACAAATGATCATCTCGTGCCCTTTGATCACAGTGGAATGTGTTACGAGTTTGTCACAGATCACAAGAAAGACTGGCCACATGCAAAGTAAATAAATTGTTAATACGAAGTGCAAAAACGCCTTATACCATATGCGGACAACAAAAATCCAATTAGCCTATGCAGCCGTGAAGTGTTACCAGGGCATTTTGTGTTCGTCGGGATTACAGTAATACAATGCCTCTCTTTGACAATATATAACAAGAGAATCAGTGAGACCGAAGGATGTTTCCCGAAGATGCGCAGTTGTGGGAGGGTTATGTTAGTGAAAGAGTAAAATACTTTAAGAGACTTACTACGGACAAGCTTATTATTGTAAATTAGGACGGGAAGTAAATCAGTAATTACTTGTAACAGAGTTACAGTTCTTGCACTCTGCACTATCTCTGATGGTGGTCTCTCAATGTATCAAGTTTCATTGGTTCTCTTTTATACGTTCAGAGATATGCACCGGACAATTTTAATATTGCAAAAGAAAGGAAAACTCCATAAATAATTATGATAGGGTTATGGTTCTTGCATTCTGCACTTCCCCTCATATCACTGTATCAAGTTTCATTTATTTATCTTTAATACTTTTAGAGATATGCTCCGGACAAGCTTATTATTGCAAAACTTAGGAAGGGGAATAACTCTGTAATTACTTGTGATAGAGTTACGGTTCTTGCACTCTGCACTTCTCTGATAGCCGTCTATTAATATATCAAGTTTCATTTAATTCCCTCCTATACTTTCAGAGATATGCATCGGACAAAAATTAAGAAGGGAAGTAACTCCGTAAATACTGGTGACAGGGCTATGGTTCTTGCATTCTGCAATCCCTTTATAGCCCTCCATCAGTGTATCAAGTTTCATTAAATTGCCTTTAATACTTTTCGAGATTAGCTCCGGACAAAAGTGTGACGGTCGGACGGACGGACAAAGCGGCGGCTATATGCTCTCTTTTCGGGGAGCAATAAAAATACAGAATAGAGAAGTATGAGAAATGTGGACGAACGTAAAAGAGAGGCATTGCATACTGAAGGAAATATCGTCGAACAAAGAATAGAGAAGCAATGCAACCTGTACAAAATATCGATGGACATCGAATAGAGAAACATTGCAAATTATAGAAAATATCGACGAATATAGAATAGAGAAGCATCGCATTCTGAATAAAAAACGACAAACATAGAACAGAGAAGTATTGCATACTGTAGAAAATATCGACGATCATAGACTAGAGAAATATTGCATACTGTAGAAAATATCGGCGTACGTGGAATAGAGAAGCATTGCTTACTGTAGAAAATATTGACGATCATAGACTACAGAAGCATTGCGTACATAGAAAATATCGACGAACATATAATAGATAAGCATTTCATACTGTAAAAAATTTCGACAATCGTAGAATAAAGAAGCATTGCATATTGTAGAAAATATCGATGAAAATAAAACAGAGAAGCATTTCATACTGTAGAGAATACCGACAATCATAGAATAAAGAAGCATTTCATACTATAGAAAATACCGACGATCATGGAATAGAGAAGCATTGCATACTATAGAAAATACCGACGATCATGGAATAGAGAAGCATACTGTACAAAATATCGATGGGCATGAAATAGAGCCGCATTGCCTACTGTAGAAAATATTTATGAAAATAGAAGAGAGAAGCATTGTATACTGCAATAAATATCGAGAAATATAGAATAGAGAAGCTTTGCATAAAGGAAAAAATATCGACGGGCATATAATAAAGAAACATTGCCAAATCTAGAAAATGTTTTGGAATAAGAGAAGCATTGCGTACTGTAGAAACATTGACGAACATAGAATTGTCTAGTTCTAAGAATGTCCTAAGCATATTATGCGCGCTAGTTGATCGGAGTTGTCGCTGATAACATATGGCATAAGGTCCTTCTTGTACTGCAAAATATGTTTTCTTTCATTTATTGCTCAACTTCCTTCATTATCGTGTCTCGTCATTGAAAATGGCTATAAAGCCGAGCTCCTTCTATTTTTAATTACAATGGTGATACATTACTGTGCATGTTTTGTTCGCTATCATCTACTTATGAGTTAAGGAAGCTCTGATGCGGATTTATAGTTTATAATTCAGATATCCAATGCTTTTGCACATCTGGCATGACACCGATGACACAAACTCTTGCCCTGCTAATCATGGCATTTAAACTGACGTAGTCAATTTTGCACATGTTGTCCTGTCTGAAACAGTGCATGTTGCATAGCAAAATAATGTAGAACTAGGTTAGTTTTGATCGTACATGACTGAAAAGAAAGCTGTATTTATATACATTGCACAATTCATCGTGTAACGATAGAAGAAAGGCAAGTTTCGAAATAATTTATCTGAGCTTCCAAGGTTTGAGCTGGCTGTTGATTGAATGTGCAAGGATGATACCGTTCCAATAAATGTTTAAATCATGCACAGAACTGCCAGTGCATCTGCACAGACAAATAAGGACCGTCTCTGTGCATTACGAAAACACACCTGTTCAAATATACTGAAAATTTCACCACCAAAAACTGAAAGTTTTCAGATAAAAAAAATCTGATATTTTTCTTATTTCTGCTCAAAACATAGATTGTGGGTACTCGTTAGAACCGCCTCGCCCATGCGGTTTTAATGAGTACTCACAATCTATGTTTTGAGCAGAAATATGAAAAGTAATGTATACCCCTGTAAACCCCTATACAACATACTATACTATATAAAAGTGGGGTTTAATGGGGTCAAAATTATATAGGTATGTTTTCGTGATGGGAGCGAAATATTCCAAAATAAAAGTGAAGATACCTAGGAAATGCCATAATAACGAAGCACAGCCCTACAAGACATCAAAAGAAGAACAGATGGATAACAAATAACGACAAAACACTCGTATGGCAGAATGTCTATTTCCCCACACTACGCATCGTTAATAATAATTCTTTCAAAACTATTCAACTTTTGCACAGTCACGGTATGCTAATCCTAAAACCCCTTAGACTTTCTGTTGTTTTTGTTCCAGAACAAAAAAAAAAAGCATAAGAAAAACACAATTCATGTGAATCGTCTGCCGAGCAGACAGTTCACATAAAAAAAATGTAGAATGTCGTCTGTTACAATCTGCATAGCACATTTTTTGGTTAAGTGAAATCAGAATCGTTTGTTGGATTAAAACAGCTGATTGTAATGGTTAGAAAAAATACATATCTATACATTCTAGAGATGACTGTGCCTTAAAGGGAGGTAGTCTTGTACAGATAAATGATATGTTGGAAGAAAACTTTATAATGTCCACGTTACGGAGTCTGAGGTTCAGTGGTGACGCAATGTGGATTGGGCTCTCCGACGAAGCCGCAGAAGGCCAGTTTGTCTGGACTAATGGTAAACAATTATACTAGTATTCAGATTTCACATTTGGTGATTTTTTTTACAAATTCTCTGACTGTAAATTTTGAAAGTTTTTACGAAATGCAGACAGGTCTTATGGAATAATCCATCATAATTATACCAATGACCTCGGTTCAATAATAATCATGTCGTTTTTGGCCTTCAACAAAAGCGCTAGATTATATATATTTATACCAAGGGAGAGAACCTACGTCACAGATTAGAATGAAAAAGACTATAAGTTATAGTGAAAAGCACCCTTTCAAACCAGTAAGTTACTGTCGATTTCCATTTCATTGTTCTGACAAAAACAAGGATAGGCTCAGAGAATATAGAAAGAAACAAGGCGTTATACTGGCCAACCTGATGCTTAACCGTATTGTCATTGTTGAGAACACTCTCGCACAATTTACTTATAAGGTTATCAAAATAGTGTACCTGAATGTTCTCAATGATGACAATAAGGTAGTACATACATTCTGTAAATATAAGTACCTTCATCCTGGATACATACTCTGAGCTTATTCTTATTTCCATAAAATCAACGAAAATAATAATAAAAACGACTATTTGAACGCAAGAATCTATAGTCTTTTTCACTGTTTTCTATGACGAAATCCCGCCCCCCCCCCCCCTTGTATACTTATTGTAAACTGTTATATTGTTTCGATAAAGCCTTACATAAGGAGAATGAATACACTTTCAGGAAAGGCAGACAATCCCGTTGAATTGTTTTTGTCTCCCTTCTGAAAACGGATCTCTCCTAAAATGTAAGATTTTGCTCCCGAAAGGCTTTGTGTACAGAAAAGCATTCAGGAAATCACAAACATTCTCGCTTTTATGACAAGGCGAAGAATCTGCTAAGTGTATCTAGTCTCCTCTACCTAATCTATGAAATCTCAAAGGCTGTTTGGGAATTCGTCCCAAATAACGCAAACGCAAACGCTTTTGTATACGACTTACCGCAAACTTTAGCAATAACAAAATATAGAAAATGACAATTAAGCAGCAGCGTAAGAAAACGTACCTTCAGAAAACAGGCATCCATGCAGTCTTATCAAAGTCTTCATTGACCGCATGAAGAATAATTGCATCATCGGCTATCCAAAATACACCTAGTGAAGTTTCCAATCAGACTAAGAATCTTCGCTGGGTGCACATGTCCCATTACGAAAACACGCCTATTCAAATATATAGAAAAGTTCACCTCCAAAAACTGATCATTTTCAGATAAAAAAAACTCTGATATTTTCATATTTCTGCTCAAACATAGATTGTGGGTACTCGTTAGAACCACCTCACCGAGGCGGTTCTAACGAGTACCCACAATCTATGTTTTTGAGCAGAAATAAGAAAAATAATGTATACCCCTTTAACCCCAGTTTTACTACATAAAAGTGGGGTTTAAGGGGGTCAAGATTACATAGGCATGTTTTCCTGATGGTTGTTATTTTCTGACGTTGTGATTTAATTTATAGATAAAAATAAAATAAATACAATGAAATTATACGGAGCTCATCGAGTAATGTGCTACTTGCAATTATAGATGGCTTTTATGTATCAAGATAGGAACGGTCCTTTCGGGAGATATTAAACTGTGTTTTCGAAAACGTTTTAACCGGTTTAAATTATATTTAGGATTTATATTTCTTTACTTCCACACAGCTAATGTTTAATGCTGTTTGCAGCCGATAAACACCTCTCTTTACTTCAGTGAAGTGCAGTTGAACTTTGCATCCTTTGGGATCATTAAGCTTATTTAGATTTCGTTTTTAAAAAGACAGCCCAGTTAGGATTCTACATAAATCAATAGCGGGCCGTTCTCGGCCCGTCAGGGTAGCTGAAAAAATGGCAATCAGAATCCATACTCTTTCCCTACCGTTTTCTAACGTTGACATAGATTTGTTCTTATTATTTCGGCCGCGCCATGCAAAAACGAGTCTTTTATGCGGACTGCGAAGGTCCAAATCAGCCAGCGCATCAGCACAGGCTGATCAGGACATTATGGTCCGCTAACAGAATCATTGGACACTACAGAATGTATCTATGGAGAGCAAAGGCCTGGTTGATACTTTGCGCATGCGCAGGATGATATTAATCTGCGCATTATCTTGTGCTTGCTCGAAGGCGATTCTCGCTTGACGCGGCCCATTTAATACTGCTTGCTTACGTGTCTTAACATGTTGATGTGTATCTTTTTCTGTACATATTTTATGCCAATCGAACTATCTAATAATTCTATTGCGATAAAATTACTGTTTATTGTTAAAGCAGATTAGCTATAGAGCATCTGAATTTTTAAGAAAATATATTTACAGGTCAGCCAGCGAAATTTGCCTACTGGGGGAATAACCAGGGACCCGCTGGAGGTATCTTTCATATCACGAGAGACAGCGAAGATTGCGTGGCGTTACGCTACACTGATTCAGGACATTGGCATGACTACAGATGTAGTACAATTGGCTTGTTGTTTGAGACATTTGGATGGATTTGTCAATACCGTATGTGCGCTTTATCTCGTTCAGTAAACCCGATTATTGTATTTATCCTACGCATGGGGACACCTAAATTCCTTACCATACTTGTCCTAAAATTGGAAATGGTATATTCCACTCTGTTGATATGTTTAAGTATTGTTTGACAAGTGGCAAACAGTATAGACCCTGATCAGTCGCGTTTTGCTGCGTCTGATTTGGGTCCAAACTGTTTGTTAAGGCCTGTTTGACCCAATACTTACGGTTTTCACGGTATGTACGATCGTAAAACGTATAACTCTGAGCCATAGGTCTAGATAAGCTAATAAAAAACAATGACTAGACACAATGACAGAGTGACAACAACCGACCTACGAGAACACTGCAACCAAAGAATCGACTTCGAACGGTCAACAGAAAAAAAAATGGTTAATGTAACCCAGCAATGTTACAGTCACAAAACACATTCTTCCCGAGGCACAACAAGAAGAAGCGGTTAGGAACAAACTATGAAAAAACGCAATTGCACCATTTCAACAACCGGCATACAGATAAGAACTGCAACAGGGTAACCACCGTGTAAGACACGACAGAAAATGTCACAGTCACGAAAGACAGCCTTCCCGAAACACTCAAAGAAGACCAGAGAAGTAACAATGACACTGAAAGTCAAAAAGGATTGTCTTTGGAAACAAAGAACACACAAAATCACGAAAATCGGAGACTCGGTTTGATTGAGTCTCTTCATATGCAACACGGTAGCTTGTGAGGCTGCATACGCTCCCTAGCGCAGGCTTAAGCGGTATTCAATTTTCAAAATAACCTGGATGGGCTCAATGATCCCAAAGGAAATGACATATAACCTGTACTATGATGACGTACGGGGAGACTTTTTACGGCCGCCACACGGCACAACACCGGCTACAGCAGAGTAAAATGAGTCAAAAAGACACAGCAACACTGTTGCAACAACCGACATACAAGTAAAAGAATAACTGTAACAGATGAATCACTTAGAAAGGTCGGTAAAAATATGCGAATAAAGATACTCAGGAAGATCGCAAGTATGAAGCAGAACTTTCCCGAGACACCGAAAGAAAAAGAGATGAGTAATAAACAACGATAAGCCTTAACGGCACGTTTGCAACAACAGTCATACATTCAAACAAGGACTACAACTGAGGAACCGCTTGTAACTGTCAGAAGAAACATCAACTGGAAGTAAGGAGGTGTTTAAACTAGTGTTACAGGATCAATACCCCGCCTTTAATTCAAATGGAGTATATATTTACAAAATAAAATAAAATAAAATAAAATATGCGTCCGGCTTGTATAGGATCCTCTAACTCATCAGTCAAAACTCACAGTAACACATAATAATTACAGAACTACCGTGAAACATAGAGGGCCGAATGGCGATCTAAATACTAGTAAACAGCACAGATTGGACGACAGCAAGGCTCGCCCACAGGCCGCGGTTTTCAACACCTCCCAAGGGACCTGGCGAATGTTAATGCATTGAAAAACCATGTTCGATCGCTATTATTGCATAAAAACTGAAAACATCTGCTACATTTCGCGTTATTTCTTGCACTTGTTTGTTTCGCCTTTTCACCAATGTCTCGCGTACGTAATTTCCACGGACTATGCTCGTTCTAGGGCCGGGCAGTACACATCTGTAACGGCAGCAAATCTGTACGATCATATTGAAAGCTGCGAAGCCGTGCATTAACAGCGCGTGAATTGCCTTGTTAGTACACGGCTTTTCGCCGGTTAATGCACGGCTGTTATTAACGTGCGACACTTCTAGGGCCGGGCAGTACACATCTCGTAACGGCAGCAAATCTGTACGATCATATTGAAAGCTGCGAAGCCGTGCATTAACAGCACGTGAATTGCCTTGTTAATACACGGCTTTTCGCCGGTTAATGCACGGCTGTTATTAACGTGCGACACTGCTTTTTATGCAATAATTCTCCTTCGATTGGTGCTCAGGAAGGCTGTGCTTCATGATTGTGGCATTTCCTGGATATCTTCACTTTTGTTTCCTTTACATACTCTGGTACATATGTTCCGTGAAAATATCAAATTCAGTTCATCAACATTTATTTGCTTCTCTAATTTCAGCTATGCTGGATACTACAACTCAACAGCAGATAACGGCTGTATCATCCCAGGCTATTGTTGGCTAGACTATTGTAATAAATGAATATGCTCTTTGTTTCAGTTCGAACTGAATAAAACGATAATCTTGCTAAAGACGTTTACAACTATGTAACAGTAGATCAAAACACCGGTTTTGTATCTATGATACATTACATTTTTATTATCATTTTTGTGTCATACCCTTTCGTCCACTGAGACCAACCATATTCATCTTGAAACGAGCCGTCTCGTCTGGACCAATACTATTTGCAATTCCTTTCTTTCTTTTTTTTTTTAAATTTTTTTGCTGACTTACCTGTTCACGACAATGGTCGTGTCAAAATGCTGCCATGAAAGAGTGCATAGTAAAGTGGTGATGAAATAAGCAATAAATGGATATATTCCAAGTATAGATTAATCTTATTTGTACTGATTATGTAACGTATTTGCTCCATTAGTAAGTATTTGGACAGAAAGGCCTGAGCAAACCGTGTTGACCTAGCGCGGACGCCGCAGAAAGTCTGATCAGGGTTTATGCTGTTTGCCACTCATCCGGTACGTTTAGTTAAAACAACAAGTAGTACAAGAAAAACGCCTAACGGCATTATGGACATGGTTTTATAAAATATTTACCAAAAGGTAAACCTCGGACGACGCCCAACGTCTGACGCCCGCCAGCCCTGACATCGCTATTTTGAAGGACGGCTTTTTGAAAAACCCGTCCAAGAATCAATTTTGGCAGCACAAGCTTTTGGCTTCAGGGGAGATAAGTACCTAACGAAAAGTTGTCTTTCTTGCACGCGACATGCCTGCTGGCTCTTAGCTATGCATCTACCAAATATGAAATGTCCTTCTTGCATGTGACACTCTTACTTGAACAGATATATGTCGCTACCAAATATTATCAAATTATCTCAAACAGTATGAGAGTGCCTGCACAAGATTTCGGTGTCAGGGGAGATAAATACATAACGAACAAAGTGAGAATTGTCTCCTTTGCACACGACACCTCTTCCGGTCCTTGTCTATGTCTCTACCAAATATTATCAAAACATTTCAAATTATTATTTAAGACACATATTCTCTGCCTCTTGGCTGGGGTGGTCCATCATGATTGCATGCAATAGACAGCCCTGATAGTGGTGGCTCACATCAAAGGCTGGTCTTATCTAAGTGATTATGAGGGGATTACCACTGTCTGAAGTCTGTTTAGGTGGGCCCAGAAAGGGGGAAAATGAATATAATCTAATAAAGCGTTCATTGTTTTACCTGAACTTTATGAATATTTTGATTTTGTATTATAAATTTTATTGATTAATGTTTATAAGAAATATCGAAATTCAATTATGTATTTTTTTTTACTTTTATGTGTTCTTATTGAATTATTAAGTGAATATAGATGAATTCTTAGTTTTCAGGGTTGTCCAAAAAAAAAATAAATAAATAAAATAAAAATAAAATAAAAATAAATAAATAAAATACAATAAAAAAATAAATAGACAGATTTTTGTATTTATTTTTTATTTACTTTTATTTATATGTTAGGAAAAAGATGAACACTTCAAAAGATCAAAATTGTTATCAGACTTGTCATAAAACAAAACATTCTGAGCTTAATTTGAAGCTATAAAATGTTTTGTTTTTCTAAATCTTTGTTCTCTGTTAATGATTGAACAACAAAGAAATGCCAAACATTGTTTTATTTACCCAATCTATTATCACAAGTTTTAAATTAAGAACAAAATAATATGTACATATCTCAAATACCTAATAAATTTTATCACTTTTTAGTGAAATTTCATGTTTCAAAATGGTTATAAAGAAGTTAAGTTCCGCTGGATAATGAAAGCAAGTTTATTCCTAAAAGTTCTTGTACAATTATGATGGATTGTGTGTAATAGTGGGTTAAATATTTAATTTCTGATTAAAACAAATCATAATAAATAAATAAATAAATAAATAGATAAATATAAAAAAACATATCTAAGTGATTTTAAATAAATAAAGTTACACTTTTTTTCTAAAAATTTATAAC
The DNA here is from genome assembly GCA_964016985.1 of Anodontia alba. Classification (NCBI taxonomy): domain Eukaryota; kingdom Metazoa; phylum Mollusca; class Bivalvia; order Lucinida; family Lucinidae; genus Anodontia; species Anodontia alba. The sequence goes on from OZ024836.1 coordinate 45,356,357, forward strand.
CTTCAAATTCTATACTTTATCAAAATAGTTTCAAATGGATAAATGAATAAAAAATGTTTTTTATATAATTCTAGCCATTTACCTTCTGCCCAAAAGTGATTTCCCCATATGTGGCCCCTACCTGTTTGAGAGCGATAGGTCACCACAGATGTATGATCTGTTATCTGCATAGTTCACTAATAGGGTCATAAGGATGTTACGCAATGGAATATGTGTCTTTAAGGAGTTATGGAGTGCATAAGAATTTGGCTTGGAAATTTGTTCAGGGCAGATAACTAGAAAAATAACAAAACAAGAGTTGTTTAATTGCATGCGACACTCCTACTTGACCTGATATATGTCCCTACCAAATATTATCAAATTATATGAAACAGTATGGGAGTTATGGCCGGCACAAGAAGTCGGCTTCAGAGGAGATGTACTTAAGAAAGAAAGCGAGAGGAGTTGTCTTTCTTGCACGTCACATGCCTACTGGTCCTTCTCTTCATCCCTACTAAATATGAAAGCAATCCACTGAAGAATAAAGGTAACACATAACTTTAAAAAAAGGTTAACCAAAAGGTAAACCTCGGCCGTCAAGAGAGATAAGTACATAACAGAGGAAGCGAGAGTTGTCTCTCTTGTACGCTACACGTCTACTGGTCCTCCTCTTTATCCTTACCAAATATATAAAAAAAAATAAATATAAAAACAACCCATTGAAGAATAAAGGTAACATATAACTTGGAAAAAAGGTTAACCAAAAGGTAAACCTCGGATGTCAAGGGACGATAAGTACATAATGAAGAAAATGAGTTATCTCTCTTTCACGTGACACACCTACTTGTCCTCCTCTTCATCCCTACCAAATATGAAAGCAATCCAGTGAAAAAGAACAGGTAAAATATAACTTTGAAAAAAGGTAGCCAAGAGGTTACCCTTAGACAACGCCCGAAGCCCGCCCAACCGCCCGCTATTTTAAAAGGACGGATTTTTTGAAAACCCCGTTCAAAAATGGTGTTGTTCAAGTTTTAGAAAACGAATAGTAAGACGTTAAGGTGTTCGGGTATTTAGGGTAAATACTGATGATACCTGGATAATATTGGGTTATAGCATGGAAGGGTAATAATGAATTGAACAATGCCAAAATATTCACATTAACGCTTTCAACCCTGTAGACCAAACCATACACCACTGTATACAGTGTAGATCCAGATAAGATGGCTCGTAAGGTCTCGTCTTATCTGGATCTTGACTGTTTGTTTGTTTTGTTTGTGTTGAGGTTTTACGGCCCAGTCAACCCAATGGGGTCATGTCGAGCGCGGTCAGTTTACCTAACCACACGTTTACTGGGCAGGCTTAGTCCTATAAGCGGTTAACCAGTATTGTGCACATTTTGTTTGCCAGAAACTGACAACTGCCCTTCTTGAATCAGCGGAAGGGAGAGAATGACCGTAGAAAATATTTAATGATCAATCTCCACTAAAGAATGTTGCCGACCTCGGCGGGGGTTGAACCCGCGACCTCCTGGTCTCCAGTCGGACAGCGCATCCAACTGAGCCAGCGAGGCCGGCCTTGACTGTTTGTCATTCTGTTTTTGATTTTAGACTTAAGCCAAAAACATGTCCTAATTCAGAATGGATGAGTCCACTTTAGAAACCCAGGGGTGAAAGGACAAAGAAAATTTATATCTGTTTGAGTAGCTTCGTCACATCTGCATCTGTTCAATGATATCCATAAGTATGATTACAGTAAAACCTCTCTTAAGCAGCCACCAAGTATCGACCATTTTACATCACGAAAACACGCCTATATAGTTTTGACCCCCTTAAACTGAGGTTTATAGGGGTATACATTAGTTTTCTTATTCCTGCTCAAAAACATAGATTGTGGGTACTTGTTAGAACCGCCTCGCCGAGGCGGTTCTAACGAGTACCGACAATGTATGTTTTGAGCAGACATATGAAAAAGATTAGAATTTTTATCTGAAAACTTTCAGTTTTTGGTGGTGCACTTTTCAATTTATTTGAAGGGGCATGCTTCCGTAATGTGGTGGCTTAAGGGAGGTGGCTGTTCAGCTGAAGGACTCTCACCAGCACTTTTCGAATGGACTGATGTTGGACCGAGCCAATACCGTGGGTTAATTATGCAAATCTCTGCAACTACTGGCTGTTTCTTACCAGTAACTTGAATTATAATGAGCATACATTTAACAACTCTTCAATTTATTTATTCATTTATTTATCTATCTATTTTATCTAATTTATTTATATATTTATAACACACACAAAATTGCCCATATTCAAGCTATTTAAGAGCCTTCAAGTGTCCTTCTAGAGTCAAACTTTTTACATTTTTTCGATGCCATATTGAAATGAGAGAAACCCCCGATCAGAGGTGACCATAAGGGAAGTATATTTCTATTATAAGACCAATTGGTTCAAACCAAATGAAATGGTCCTTCAGTCCATATGTAGGTAATCGTACTATAAGTCGAATTGCTTATTGTTGTAGAGATGGATTTGTGTAAAATGGAATACTATGAACAACAATGTCAGAATAAGAAACTTCGGACATGTGCGCCTATCGAAAAATCAGATCAGTCTGTGCTTTCGCGCCATCCCGAAAACATGCCAATATTATTTTGACCCCCTAAACCCCACTTTTATATAGTAAAACTGGGGTTTACAGGGGTATACACTATTTTTCTTATTTCTGTTCAAAAACATAGATTGTGGTACTCGTTAGAACCGCCTCGTCGAGGCGGTTCTAACGAGTATCTACAATCAATGTTTTGAGCAGAAATAGGAAAAATATCAGAGTTTTTTATCTGAAAAGTTTCAGGGTTTGGAGGTGAAATTTTCTATATATTTGAATAGGCGTGTTTTCGTAAGGCAGCCTTATCATAATCCCAAATCGGCGTATTTTGAATAGTCAAGGGTGCAAAGCTTATTTATGTGGCCAAAGAAGAAACTGATCAGACTGTGCGGCTGAGCAGGCTAATCTGAGTCTTCGTTGGACGTTAGGCAAAAGTCAAATGTGGGGAAGTACTTTTTTACATTGGGGCGCGTATGTTTAAACCACTGGAATTAACAGATGAGTTTGGCAAACAAAAACAACCCAGCTGGTTAAGCTTTGGTGTTACACCTTGCAAAATGCATTTAATTGCTTGTCCTTGTCCTTGGATACCCTGAAATAGTAAAATGATATGAAAAATAGAGTTCACATTAAATTACGATGGTAAACATAGCTAAGCAAATAATATTTAACCCTTTCCATCCTCTTTTTTATGAAATTGACTTTCCATCATTGAATTTGGACATGTCCTTCGTTGCAAACAAGGATGTCAGTCAAAACTCAAAACAAAATGGCAAACAGTGTAGATCCTGATGAGACATTCATTATAAATTGTCTCATTACACTTCACTGTTTGCAAAGATATCTGGTTTGGTCTGCAGGGCTGAAAAAGTTAACCAGCTAACCGCTCGGTACACTCGTTTTGATAAAACAATTCTACAGAACGCTGCTCTAGGTACAATGAAATATTGAATATTGTTAAACGATTAAATCGTCTAAATATCAGATGGAGAACTTTAAAGTGGCAGTGCCTTTTATCGTCCAACGGAAGTCAAACCGTACGTGATTTAAAGCTCACAGAGGTATGAAGTCGGGCAGATATTGTCAAGAAACGCTCAGCTACATGTAGTGTTGTTAAAAAGGCCATAACAGTATTTATGAAGCATATACTAACCTCAATGTCTTGTTGACAGAAGTACTACACATGAGCTGGAAAGAAGGAAAGCAGTTATAACAGTTTGTAGTTGGTGACAAACTACAATTTCTATAATTACGAGTTTCCTCAAATCAAATACGCTTAACCCACTGGTATCTTTAAAGTATTCATTCCGAGCTTCTAGTCTCTTCTGATATGCAAAATGGAACTAGGTACAATATATGTGTTTTTTTTTTGTTTTTTGTTTCTTTGATACAATTTAATTGCATGGTGTACATGAGTCTTAGAAATAGATAACCTGTCCAGGATATTACGTGATTCTTTTTTAATAGCTTGGGTTTCATACACTTACTGTCATTTGAAACTGATCAAATTCTGTAAATACATGTATCTACATGTACTACTATAATAGCTGTTTTTTAAGGTTTTTAACTTCACAATCTTTTACCGAGGTTTCAGAAACTATTTTACAGGCGGCTTATTTTCCAATGAAATCTTGGCCATCGACACGAACATCCATAGTATTTTACCCTTACATACATACAGGTCAGAGCAAACAGTGTAGAACCACATCAGAAGGCGGCTTCAGATATTGGTTTACAATGTTTGTCACTTGTCTAGCATTTTTATGGCAGATTATCAGACAGAAAGATGAACATGCTCAAAGATTACTAAGTATAGTATGGAGGTTAAGTATTGGAATACTTAGGGTAAATACTCTATTGCGTATTTCTCTAGAGATATTTTTTACTATCAGTTGGAATTTGGCACATGCGTGATTCTGTTCTTCTCAATAGAATTTCACGTGAAAACTGAAAATGTTCTAGTGCTCAGTGAGATCAGTTAACACCTTAAAATTTGTCATCTTTTTTATATTATAATTGTTGCTGTTGTTTCAAAAAATGGTAAGAGAAAAGTCCAGGGAGTGCCACAATCACAAACCGCAGCCCTTCCCAGACCCCAAGAGGAAGAGGAAACGGACAAATCCAAACAAGCACAAACCACAAACGTACGAAAAGCACTAAGATTAGCTCTCTCTGCCCCAAGCGAGGTAATCGCAATACTAAAAGGACTGAAAAACACAAGAACAAAATAACACACGGTAATACATACAACAAATCGCCTCGTAGAATAAACCACAAAGCAACAAAGTGTAAGACTAACACCGGGACCACCGCCTTAGAACGGTCAGTAGAGCAAACCGACGGGGGAACCACCACTGATGCTATGGCCACCAGCAATGTTTATGTTGCTTAACTGAACAATCTCATTCTGAATGAGTTGTTTTGGGAGTCAAAAATACAAAATGTAAATAGATTTACCTATTCTCCTTATATATTCGGGCAGAGGGACCTGCAGAAACACACAGCAAACAATATGGCTGTAGCGATGTAATTGATTATAACAGTACGATTATTTAATCTAAAGTATATAGCTCCAGAAAAGAGGAGTGTCAAGATAAACATTCTTATTAGAATTCTTAAAAGTGTACCACAGTATAAATTATAGATAAACCATGATTATTGTCAAGGTTTTGGGTATACTGTAATTTTACCAGAGTTTGGTGACCTTTCACTGTCTGACCCCAAACGAGGCAGAGCCGAAAAAAAACATCTATACCATTTTGTTTGTTTGAAAGTGCCATATCTGGAGCTCCACATACCAAAATCGTATTTCAGAAAATCATAAGGTGGATATACACAAAGACAAAATTACGACTGTTAACGTAGACAGACATGGAACCAAAATAAATCGGGCGTATTTAGGCGTCCTTACTTGGTAAGCATGTTTCGCCCACCATACCTATCAGCCTGAAATGAGATTTAGGAAAATACGGGAGAGGCAATGTCCGGGTGTAGAAACAGGTAAATTTATACATTACCAGTTGTTCTTCGGGTCTCAAATTGTGGTTGGGAAGCTAAAAAGAAAGTAAGTTGCTTGTTTCATGTATCGATATTTGCACATTCATATATAAGGTTCGAAATATTAATCTGACCTATTGCAGCTGTTCCCAATTCTAACTCAGAAGTTAGACCTTTGACCTGATTTCCCTTTTGGTGTTATTGTTAGGCTATGTTCTGTGATTCAGGATACCTTTTTAATTTTTCAAGTTAGCTTTATGTACTAATATAGATTAAATAGTAAATTTTATTCGAAACAAACTTGAATGTTAGTATTAGAAAACATTTTCTTCGCACACTGAAAATCTGGCAGAATGGTATATGCAAATAACTAAGACTCAAATTTAGCTAACGGAGGTGACTGTCACTGCACCAAAACTGAAACAAAATGCCTGCGGTCAGCCTGCACATCCACACAAACTGATCAGGCCTTCCCTGTTTGTCAGTACATTACGTAATATGCAGTGATTCTGTAAGATGACAACAAAGAACCGAACCAGACTACAGGGACCTATGCCTTCAATGTTCGTACACAGCGATACAGTCCTTTCCGTCACTGTGAGCATCGCGTACATACATTCCGATCTATGGCGCTGTTCACGTATGGCGTCTTGTATTACTGTGCAGCTGTCCTTTGCAAAACGTAGGTATTAATTCATTTGATAGCTTAACAGGCATTTGCAAATTAGTGGAAAAAGAATGAGATAAGAACAACAAGTGAAATTAACCATGCGTTCGATAAAGAATTCTTAATCATATTACTAAGTTACATAGTTGATAGATAATGATAGATAATTGGCTCTTAAATAAATTCTAAGAACACCTGGATCCATCGAATGCAATGAGTCGGAGGTTAACATACCAAAATCTTATTTCGGAAAATAGTAGTCGGTATACAATAAGGCTAAATTAGGAATGTTCAGACAGACAGACATGGATCCACAATATATGTGCTGTAATCAGGCTGCCATAGAAAGTAAGCATTATTTGGTGAGCACGCTTCGCCCACTATGCCTATCAACCTGAACAGAGATTCAGGAAATTCTGGGATTTAGAAAGTCTGTTTATGGTTTGGCTTGCAGGGATTGACAAGGTCATGATACCTCATATATAAAATCTTAAGTGTTGACACCAGTTTAGTTCTTTGGTATCCCTGAGTCAACAGCCTCGTATTGTGCAGTCTTCCTCGCTCGATAAAATCCTGATACTGAGAGCAGGCTCTTGCATAACGGATTAACTGTGAAACACCGTATGCTGGTGCAGAACGAATATTGTTGCTCAGAAACGAAAAGTTAAGTATGAGAAAGTTAAGTAATCGCGTTTGTCGTTAAACCTAGTACTGAGCTTTCCATTGTCGATATAGAGGTAAAAGTACAAGAATGAGGAATAGGTTATCGTCTCAGATGCTGCCTTCGTTTAAAGTTTACGTGGTTAGATGAATTCAAGGTACACTGAAAACTTTAAAGAATTCAAAGTAGATACATCACCTTTGTATCTGTAGGTAAATGGAATTGCTGCGCGAGATGTTTTTGCCTGCTTTCATGAGACCCTGTATAAACTCTACCTCATACGAGTGTAAAAATATGTCGGAAAGCAATGGTGCATAATTATTTCCAACAGGAATGTCGATTCTTTGTTTAAATATCCTGCCACCAAACTCCACACAGATGTTGTCAGTTAGATATTCAAGCAAAACAGGTAAGAGAAAAGTCCAGGGAGTGCCACAATCAAAAGCCGCAGCCCTTCCCAGACACCAAGGAGAAGAGGTAACAGACAAAACCAAACAAGCGCAAATCGAAGCACTAAGATTAGCTCTCTTCCCCAAGCGAGGTAATCGCAATGCTAAAAGGACTGATAGACGCAAGAACAAAATAACACAAGGCATCACTTTAAACAAATCAACTTTACAACATCTGCATCAGAGTATTTTTGTAGTGCATCAGAGTTGCCCTTTTGTAGTGCATCAGAGTTGCCCTTTTGTAGTGCATCAGAGCGTCGGCATAACAAATGACATCATGGTGTAAGCAACAAACAATGTAAGTGTTGTTCGTCAACTGATTGCAAAAATATAGAGCACCAAAATGTTTAGTACTATTACCTGCTAACGTAATGGGCGAATTACTTACGCAGGGTGTTCTCGCTCGACTCAATTTGACATGCGTAACTTGATTTATTAAATGTCCAAACGTTTGTCCGCCCTTTCAAGTTGACCTGTAACCTGAGAATGTCGTTTATTGATAGATTAGGATAAAAAGGAAACGATGTGAGACACCTGTGCTTTAAAGTAGGATAAGTTGATTTATGTCAGGCAATAGTTAGCTTCGCAAGTAGGGTTTATCTTGGTCTTTGCTGACAGATACTCTCGGCTTTACGATGTCGAAAATCTTACAAAATATATTGTGTGTACAAAACCAACAACACATCGTAGATACAATTGAGACATTGGTCTGACGTCACGCGCGCATTCACCTCGTCTGTTCGACATGTAAACATATCTAATATCTTCGAATCAACAGCATGTAACGACTATTTCGCTTTACTAACACTGAGATATGTGTTAGCAGCAGAAAGAGAATTGGCATCCTATACCTAATTTCTTTCGTAACTGGATTATATGTGATTATTTTAATTTTATTTGCATACAAATATATCTCAAAATTACAGTCATAATTATCAGTCTTCTAGAACTGATATTAGTACTTATACTTATAAATGAAATAGATTCCGACGCATATAAAATAACTGATTTCGTTACCTGTTGATGTCTGTCTTGTTTCAAAGGCTACCATTGTTGTGACTGCAATAAAAGATAAATAATAAAGGCTTCGGTATTAGGTTATGGGCTTATCGTCTTTGGACGTGGATAAGGAAGGGTAAAACTTTGTCGGATTGTGGTTTCAAATTATTGATGCTTTATTGTTTCTTTTTAGTGAAACATAACCGGTGAAGAGGATTTTTCTTGTAATATGTGTTATTAAAAAGATGAATAGATCTTTAGAAAAAAAGCAGAATTCTGGGTAAATGTGTGTGCATTTTTCGAAGTAATTATACGGTTCTTTCAAAATAATGTATGTATATTTATCTACAATACATCAGACCATAGTCACTGCGAATGCAACCACGTCAACTATGTGCCAATTTACTAAACCCGGAAATGAAAAAGAAACAAAATGCCCTTGGAAATATTGATACAAATTAAAGAAAGTAAACCATGGTTTCGGTTTCATAAAGATTCTTTATGTAGCAGCATTGTAATTTTACATTACTACATACGCCTCCTAGCTCCAATTTAAGTAAAACTCGATTTTCCAAAATAACAGAATGGGCCCAATGATCCCAATGTCTTAGTTTCGATTGGAAACTGACTTAAGCTTAAATAACGTAGAATATATATTGAAGTGTAACAAGACCAATGCATTGTTTTTTTTTTTCTACAAAGCTGTAATTGCTTCGGAAATCCGTAAACATAATAAGATAATAACTTCTCACCTCGCCTATTTTATTGATAGACATTGTTATATTTTCTAAATAAATGCACCTATACCATACATTGAGTATGCAGATTTACGCATACGTTAAACAGTAAAGTGCACAGTAAATATATTACACAGAAGTTATTTGGGCAATAGAAACATTAAGAATGGACTTTTATGTTAACTTTGTCATATAACTTAATAAATAATAAGTTTAATTTAAGCGCAATCCATTGACTTTTTTTTTACTTTGATGCTTACGATATCAGTCTGCGGTTGTCACAGTGGTAAATGTCATTGGCTAACCGCCGTCATAACACTGTTAAGCTCTGCCAACGAATTGCTTCAAAAAGTGGACGCGCACGGCCAATGCCGCATAATAACTTCATGCGTGATTTCAAACCTGGGCAACCATTTTCTGCAGAGCAGATTGTTGTCACTTAATAATCTGCGATTTAATTCAGAATTATGAAGGGAATAAAAGCACAATGGAAGTTTCGCGTGCGGCCTTTTCAAATGTAGCTGAAAAAATATATATTTTACACGACACTGGAAAATTTAATGCTGTGGAAAAACGGGGGACTAATCAAGCTGGTCGCTCGAAAAAATAACAAATCAAGAAATCGATTACCTTAAATGCAGGACAACAATGAAACCATCGTTGATATCTGAACACACATGCGGACTTGATGCAAGTTTCAACATCAAATATCGAGCCGCGAACTGTTCGCCGGGCAATTAAATCATATATGTCGGAACCGTGGACTTACAAAAGAGTAAATCGAGTCGCAGCAGAGAGACAGACAGTGAACTACCTTGTCTACATCGAAATATACATGGACTTATTAAACACCGTAGATACATTTTAACTTCAGTTCATGGATGAGTCTGGTTTTCGACTTCCTGAGGTTGAGAGATCTGTGTATGGACATGCGCCTCTGGGACAAGAAGCTATTAACATTATTAGTTATCACAGCATCTCAAATGCCATCTTGCATCTACTTGCAGGTATTAAACAAATTTGTTCATTTTGTTTTTCTTTTCCTTCGTTTTTGAAAGTCTGTGAAGCAGTTGAAGATTTTGTAAACATTATCAGAACTTGGAAATAAGATAAATTCCCTGTGGATCGCATCCTCTATAGGAAGAATGAGGGGACGAGGGTGTCCAAAGTATTCCTATTCTGGACCGGTTATGTATATTGTGGATGCAATTGGAGCCGACTCAATGAGGCGTTTCTAGGAGGCACCCATCGTCTACGTTTTGGGCAAGGGTAGGAGGAATTATTACAACTTTTCATGTTGCACAACATTTCGTGTGAAAAAGTTAGTTCTAGAACAATAAAAGACAACATTAAATCGCATGGGGGTGTCGTCGGAATGTGAGTCGATAACTAAAGTTCTCACTTCTTTCTCTATTTCTTCTAACTTTTCCAGATTAGAACACTATTTTTCGATAATTACTTCTGTTTTTTTTTTCTAAAATTACTAAAATATTCCAGGTAAGTGTATGTACATATAAATACCAATATCAATAGATGGAGAAGATACTGTATTACTGAAATGAAATTACAAAAAATAATAGAACTTGGAAACTCTTCCTCTTAGAATATAAAGCCTGAATAATAATAATAATAATAATAATAATAATAATAATAATGATAATAAAAACACGATTCCGTCAGCTTAATTTTTCGATAATAATAATAGCTCTAGCAGTTATTGCGTATATATATTTATTTATAAAACTGGTGTTAGCTGATGTTTTTGGTTTTGTAGTACTAATATCGTTTCCAGCAAGGAGGCTAAAGTAGTGATTTAACACCATTTCTAGGTTTTTTGTTGTCGTTTTTTCTTCGTTGTGAGGAACCAATATATTAATGTCGAATGCATTGGAATGGAGCAGTCTAGGGAATAAGTGCTAGGTTGGCGTTTTTGAGAACTCTTGACCCCATGGTGATAAATATCTCAAGTACCTTTGAACTAACTGTTGTCTGCAATTAATATGATTATATCAATTACAGGCAAGTATAATCACGGTGTGGATAGCTGGGTCCATTATGTACCTATTTCTTATACTATGTAGTCTGTACACAATTTTATTGTCTAGCTGAGATCTTGCAACCGAGCATGTGCATATATGTTCATATCTCCAGATAAGGAGGAGTATCGAGGATAATCAAGGAATCAAGGGACTGCTCAAAAGATAGACTGTTGGTGCTTGTTTGAGCCGCATATCGTTATAAGGCGGTTCAAATGAGAAACCAGAATTTACGTTTTTAGCAGAAATGATTAAAGTAAAATGTATACCCCTGTAAACCCTATCTTGTTTTATATAATGTAGGGTTTATTAGAGAAATTATTTCATGGAATTGTTAATGATGCTTGACATAAATCATGAGTGCACTTGCATCCAACGAGAACTCTAATCAGTCAGCGCATCCGCGTCTTCACAGACCACTCTTCCCCGAGTCTAATCAGTATTCACTGGGCGCAAGATACAAATCTCTTTCAGACGGATAGCGAAATCTGGTCCCGAGGTTATATTTTTTTTTTTCATGCTCAACTCAAATGAGCATAAAATATGTAGTTCTCTTATATATTAGAATACTAAAATTAAAGTTAAAGTTGAAATACCAACAATTATGAGCATGATAAATTTCATGATCAGTTGAGTTGTGCATGCAAAAAGGTTTATAACCTCGAGCTCAGTCGAACTACGCGGATGCACAGGCTGAGCTTTGTCCGGGTATGGCGTTCATCATTTTGAAGTAACAATATTGTTACATCAAATGACATCCGTAAGGTAATTTCCCAGGAGGCTAAAGTAGTGATTATCATTTCTGGTTATTAGTTTTGTAGCTTTTGCTTTGCTTCGGTTCAATTTATTGCGCCAAGAAGCCTAATCCACATACATATCTAAAGCAGTCGTATGCGAGCAGGAAATACTCAGATCAGCTAGATTATGTGCCGTCTGATTTGAACCGTTGCTGGTTACACGAGTCTTCTTTAATTGTCCGATTATCCTTAAATGATATCAATATGATAATGGCATGTCATTTAGTTGGATTTTCAGGCCTCGAGATGGCAAAATATAATAAAATATGTTTTATTACTGCTTTTATATGTTTGAAAAAGGATTTTTTACAAACGACACTATCATAATAATCAATATCCAAAGAATAACCTGTCCGGGACATGATTTATGTCAGCTGAACTTTCGGTTGGTAAATCCGGTCTCGAGAAAAACAACGAAATACCGCCTCGCCTACTTTATTTCATACTACCGAAAACGTGCGCATAAACGATGAGTATACTTTGATATGTCGGTTTCTGACGTAACTAAGAAATACCGCTTTTTCGAACTATTATGGCCGCCGGTTTAATATTTTGTGGACTGTAACCTCAAAACAATATGCACTGCTCCATATCATGGTCTAAACATTTACCAAGTTCTAGCTTGAATCATGTTAACTGTTAGCAGAATTAACCGGAATAGAACAGTTTACGACAGCCAGCACAAAAATATTTACGGAAATCTACAAAATGACATATTTCTGCTAAGATCAGGTGGACTGTTGTCTCGAAATAACATGCTCTGCTGCACATCATTGTCTATCTATTAAATAAGTTTCAGCTTGATCAGATGCAAACTGTAAGTGGAGTGGACCGAAAATATACCAAAATTTTCAAAGGGGCATAACCAGATCACCCCACTATTAACGCACATACCAAGTTTGGTGAAATCCATTGCAATTTACACAAGTTATCGTCCAGAAACAAAACTACGGAAGGACGTATGACAGACGGACGGAAGGACGGATGGATGGACGGATGGGCGGGCGGACACACGGACGCCCAACGTGAAACCATAATACCCAGCCTCTGTCGTAAGACGGGGTATAAAATAGTTGATTATCAAGGCTATATTATTGTGTCACGCTTCAAGCATACAAGACGCTTGCAAACTTAGGTCATCTTGTGCATTCTCACAGTCTCATAAGGACTTTTGTCATCGTTTCAAATTCGGACGATTCTGTAGGCAAACAGCAAATGCCTTGACTAGATGCGGAAAGCTGTGTACTTGTTCATTGAAGACAGTACTTCTTGATACAGCCTAATTATTACCTGTCAATGGTATAGTCGTAGTATCTAGCTGAGTGGTCTTAACGCCATTCATAGAAGTAGTAATAACTGTCATTAGTTTTGATGATAAACTTGACATGACAATAGTACTTGAAGACGGCGTTGATGAGTGCATAACATTATCAGTACTTGCAGTGTCCATGGATGTTGGGATAGTCATTTTGCTACTTCCCTGAGTTGTTGGTGATGTGATCAGTCGTGTTGTCGTTGGCGAAAAAGCTCTTGTAGTCTTAGAGGTGCTTGAAATAGCTGATGTAGATTTAGTTGTCCGTTCGGTACTGCTTAGAGCCGTTGTGAATGGTCTAGTAGACATACGATCTGTTAAAGTTGATGTCCTAGCAGAAAGGATAGTTGACGGGGGTTTGGTGGTTGAAATGGTTTTAGACGTCGTCGCAGACGTTATAACCGCTGATGTGGTGGTATTCGCTGGTAATATATTGACTACTCCTACAAAATTGAATCGTAACCCAAAAAATACTAGCTATTATGAATTAACCACATGTAATGTAGTACATGTGCATATATGAAAAAAAAAACTGGTCTACATCGTTACAATCACCAACTCGGCCAATATAGAGAAATCCTGTCAATACAGCCGGAACCCTGCCAGTACGACTCGGCCAATATCAATAATGTCATTTTTTTACTTACTACAGGAAATGACGTGATCGATAGTTTCCGAGTTCCAGCTGATGACTGGGTCAAAACGAAATAATTCCTTGAATAATAACATTATAGTATTAATAGATAATCAAATTGCCAATGGGTTTATGTAGCTGTTGCTACCAAATAAATAAGTGAATTCAGAACCTGATACAATCAGATCCACATCGAGTTCTCATCGTCAAAGAGAAATATGTTATGTGTGTATTCCAAAACTGCACGCTCATATATGCAATGATGCTTTAGTTAAAAAACTGCACACTTATAGATTCAATCGTCATTTTGTTCCAAAACTGCACACACATAGCTGCAATGATCATTTTATTTCATCATAGATGCAATGATCATTTTGTTTCATCATAAATGCAATGGTCATTTTTAAACACACTGCATGACAATCTAATCTATATCAGAACAATTGAAATGCTTACAGGCTGAAGTAAATCTAGACAACGGTTGACAACAGTTGATGAATATTATTGCATAAAAAGCAGTGACACACGTTATTAAGAGCCGTGCATTAACCGGCGAAAAGCCGTGTATTAACAAGGCAATTCACGCGCTATTAGTGCACGGCTACGCAACTTTCAATATGATCGTACCGGGGCCACAGATTTGCTGCCGTTACGAGATGTGTAATGCCCGGCCCTAGAACGAGCATAGTCAGTGAAAATTACGTTCGCGGGACATCGGTGAAAAGGCGAAACAAAATAGTGCAAGAAATAACGCGAAATGTAGCAAATGTTTTCAGTTTTTATGCAATAATAGTGATCGAACATGGTTTTTCAATGTATTAACATTCGCCAGGTCCCGTAGGAGGTGTTGAAAACCGAGGTTTTTCAACACCTTCCACGGGACCTGCCAAATGTTAAGGTGGTACAAAAGTCAGAGGTCGATTTTTCAAAAACTCAAACTTTTTTCTAATATGTTTTATTTGAAAGTAGGATCTGTGGCGAATAAGAAAATAATTAAAAAAGTATATGTCGCTGTGCAAAATTTTCCGGCAGCGCCCCAAAAAGAGAGCTGGTCACGTGCACAAATTTCGATTATTTTATTACATGAAAAAAAGCAAGTTTTCCTTTAATTAAGCCTCAGATGAAACGAAAGTTGGCAATATGTTGGGTTTTAAGGCTTATATCACAACTTTGATTATATTTCAATATAGCAAACCAGAAATATCAACAATATGATCACATTTAAGGGGAAAAAATAGGGTTCTTTTAACTCTTACCCGGATCCATATAACACAGCAGACAGATACAAAAATAATTCAGAACCTAATAATTAAAAAAAATCTATTTCTAAAATCTAACTTTTTCTTATATTCCTTCAGGTGATAGAACATTTTATTATCTATCAAAAACTGAAAAGAAATTGAAAGGTCGCTGTTGAAAATTTTTAGTTATTTTTGATTTTGAATTACCTCCAATGACCTAAAAACCCCTACAAAATCACAGATTTTAAGTCTGAGTGGCCCTATGGCCTTCATGAACTATCTGATTTTTATCCAACTAAACCAAGTATTAGATAACCAAAATAACTAGTTTCAGCTCTTGCACCAGTCATGCTGTATTACTCATACAAGAGTTATGGCCCCTGAAATGGTGAAAAATCAATAATTTTAACATGTGTGCACCAATGATAATTTCTTATCCAGTTTGTACCAGCTTGGTATATATAAAGTCTTCAAATATTATTTGATTTCATCAAACTGCACCAAGTATTAAATAATCAAAAAAACTGGTTTCATCTCTTGAACTAGCCATACTTTATAACATATGTAAGAGTTATGGCCTCTGAAACTATGAAAACACATTAATTTTTATATACTGTATATACTTAAGTCATTATTTATTATCTGATTTGAAACAAATTGGTAAGAAAAGGTTAGACAGGCCAAAGGTTTTGTATTTATCTTAAACCTGCCATAACAAATTAACCCTTGAAGAGTTATGGCCCCTGAAACAGGAAAAATCCCAGTGAATAAAACTTTTGTAGAACCTTCTATTGATTATCTGAATTTTGCAAAACTAGGGAAAAAGCTAGATGACCACAAGATTCTGTATCATTTTCAAAATACCTGAGTCACATGATACATGCCATTATTAAGCCTTTCTTGAAACAATATAATAATCATTTTAAAATCATTAATTACAAGCCTGTACAGTTTGTATTCCCTGTTATCCATGATATATGTAGTAACTGGGGTACATGAAGGCACACATTATAAGCTGAAATTTCATGAAGTTTCTGATTATAAACTTAGTTTAGTTTCATAGCAAATTTGTGTTATTTTTCTTTCTTTTCTTTTTTTTTTTTTTTTTTTTTTTTTTTTTTTTTTTGCACTGAATATCATTTTTACCTTAATTATTTGGATAGATGGGCCTGCACAAAGAGTGTAGGCCCAAATTAGATGCTGCAAAATTCAATTCAGTTCCTCTCTGCTACACCATACATTTGAGTATTGTTTGTATCCATTCCATTTCAAAATGTAACACTTATGTGTCTAACAAGAAAATATACTGGGCCTTATTTGAAAGTTATACTGTGACTAAAATAAGTTAACACCAAACGACAAATTTAGCCTTTTCTTGAAAATTATAATATTTTCTGAGTAATTTCTATCAGATTACTTATCTATACATTCCTTGCATTCATTCATTTACTTGGCAAGAAATAGAAACAAACTGCTGAACTATTTTAGAAAATGCACACTGGGTGGCTTAAGTGTGTTAAATTAAATGAGTGGACATAAAAAGATCATATATTGAAAAGCTACATTTTTGGGGAATATTTATTAGAAGATAATCTTTTCAGCTGAATATTACTGGTATTATTTCATTTTATAAAGTAACTCATATAACTTAATAAGAACAAACTACTGGGTTAAATTTATAAACTTACACCATGGGTGGCTTAATAAATGTGTGAAAATCTCATGACACTGATTAAATACAGCTGTATCACTGTATTGTGATATACATATTCTGGCATATTTCCATTATAGACAAATATCATTTTGAGGATTTCCTGTGTTCATTTGACTTGGAGAGGTATGTTCTATATAAATATGAACAAATAATATCTAAATACAGGGATACTCTTCAAAATGCAAACTTTGCTCGCCTTATATAGATAAGTGGGCAGGGTCACTTAAATTGATAAATCTGGACATAATATTATGTGATGTGACATTTTCTCTGATAAGTTATCAATCTTAGGTTTCTGTGGAAGTAAAGTTAACCATTATATAGTTACCAATAAATAAAACCAAAAGTCAGAGCATCTCATTTAAACTTAAGGTTTGGTTACCTCAAATAAGTAGGCAGGGTCAATCAAATTGGTGAAAGTGGGCAAAATACTATATAAATATTAACACATAGGTGTGCACAATTATCCAGATCAGGATTAAGATAATATCTTTTCCAAAGAAATAACCATACAGAATTCTCATCTGGATAATTTGATCACACCATTTTAAACTATTAATGAACAAGAACATTTACTGCCTTCCAGTGTTTTGGCTGGTTAAATTAAATTGTCAGTGGTAAGTATGTGTGTGTGCACTTTTATGAATTTATCTAAGTGTGTGTGTGTGTGTGTGTGTGTGTGTGTGTGTGTGTGTGTGTGTGTGTGTGGATAGGTGGTAGGTAGGTGAGAGAGAGAGAGATGGGGGCTGGGGCGGTTGGGGGCGGAAATGAAGTGGCACTGAGATGGTGGGGTTCAAAATAAATTTTCTTGGTATTATTGCAGCTCGTGAATTGTCTCGACATTTTGAATGGGCACAGATACAGAAGTTTAAGCAATTATGTGATCAAATGAGTACACACATACAAATACTCCTCGAGTTGTTTCCTTTTTTTCTATCTGCTGTCAGAGCTTACTGAGAATGACTTTTGACTACACTTGATATTTGAGTGAATTAACATATAGAGAAAATGCCTCCATATTTGTGGGACTTTTACCCGGAGCTCTGCCATGGAGGCGTCAGGCAGCCCATCAATTTCGTCAGCCCAAATGGGCGGGGCCGTGATTTCTCAACACCCAATAATATGTGTATGCCGGTAATAGGTAGCCGGAATGACAATACACAATCGTTCGCATACCGGAGATGCTTCAGACATTTTCTAGATAACTTTAAACAAAATCCTGTCTTTATTTATTTATTTATTTTTTTTTAGCCTTAGCATTATGAATTGGAAAATACAGCCAAAAAATAAAAATAAATAATTAAACCAAGAAACGTTTAGAGATCAGTGTGTCGATTTAAGGCGTCATAAAATCAAATTTTATTTCCATATTTCAGATAAAAATGCAAGTCTATACTTCATTTCTCAAGACAATGTGCTAAATTGTAATTGAAAAAGAATTAAATAACTTCAAAAACCAAATGTATTTTGCATTACGACATGGTGTTACCTCCCGTGAACAGAACAGAATACGATTTTTCGTCTGACTTTTTGTGCAGATTATATTTCGTTTCCTTTGGGATCATTGGGCACATTGTGGAATTTTTGAAAATGGAGTTCTGCTCATGTATACGCTAGAGGGCGTAAGCGGTGTTGCAATCTTCATTACTGCTTATGAAGAGTCTCAATAAAACCGAGACTCCCATTTTCTTATCTGTAGTGTGTTCTTTGTTTCCAAGGGCAATCTTTTTGACGTTTATTTTACTACGCGCGGGCCCCCGTAGCCTAGTGGATAAGAGAGTTGACTCTTAATCCATTAGGCTTCTCACCGCTGTGGTTCGAGCCTAGCTCGGGCCATATGTGGGAAAGCCAAGTTCTGCTTACGGATGGTCAGGTGGTTTTTCTCCGGGTACTCCGGTTTTCGCCCACCTTCGATGAACGATCGGCTCGATATAAGTGAAATATTCTTGAAAGGGCCGTTAAACCCAAATCAAAAAAAAAAAAAAAAAATTACTACGCTGCAGCTGGTATTAGTGCCGTGTGGCGGCGGTAGAACGTCTCCCCGTACTTTACCATAGTGCAGAATATATTTCATTTCATTTGGGATCATTGGGCCCATTGTGGAATCTTTGAAAATGGAGTTCTGCTCATGTATACGCTAGAGGGCGTAAGCAGTGTTGCGATCTTCATTACTGCTTATGAAGAGTCCCAATAAAACCGAGACTCCCATTTTCTTATCTGTAGTGTGTTCTTTGTTTCCAAGGGCAATCTTTTTGACATTTATTTTAGTACTACCTTAATGCATGAAAAACCATGTTTGATCCCTATAGTAACGTTTACGGACCAGACTTCTATAATGATGGTGGAGTTGAATGAAAGCTACAGACATAAATAAAGAGTCATGATAAGTGGACAAGAAAACAAATATATTAAACCATATTTTATACAGTAAAACATATAACGTGCATGATTTGTTAAGCTCACATTTGCTTAACAGGACGGTCAATTAAGAGTGCTTTATGACTTTGCTTCTTTTCTTATCTTCTTGGTATAATAGGCATAGTACTCTAAACGGTATTCATTTACATATGCTAAGTGTCCCTGACTATGTTGCTCAATATATATGTATAAAATTCAGTACAACATTCTGAGAATCGCTCTATTATTGCACTAGTAGAAACCGAGAAAAAATAATTATAGTTAGTTTTGTTTAAATATAACAGTGGTTTTGGAGAGATACTTTGTAACTAGTTGAAACATTTAATTCCCTCCGTTTAGCCTGCGAATAAATGTTTCATGAATTGTCAGAATTTAGAACGGAATGTCTGAACTCTTGTGTTTGTAAAGTGTCTGTCAACTTTTTAAAAAACTGTCTACATCTTAATAAGATATATGAGACCCAAGAAAGTCCAGAATAAAGAAGCCTTCTTGGGTCACCGAAACAAAAGCAGATGAGAAGTAAACAATGACAACTCCTAATAACACAATTGCAACAATCAACGTACACAAAATGACCCACAAGGGTTGACGTGTCGTTAAACCCCAACTCAATCAATCAACGTACAAAGAATTACTGCGACAGAGGGTTCATCTTGGAACGGTCAGCAGAAAAGCTGTAGAGAATGGTTGAGTTAAACTATTATTTTACTCGAAGGAAACCCCATAATTCTGAAACAGCTCCATAATTTGACGCAATCAAGAAAAAAGACGCCGTTAATTTACATAGGCAAACAATCAGCTGAATATAGCATTAATTTGGAAAGGAAATCTTAAGGAAGACTTCATTTTAATACAATGTATATTTTCTGATCCTCTGCGATTCATCATGAAAACTTGCGTATATATTTGTGACCCCCTTTAACCCCACTTTTATATAGTAAAACTTGGGTATATATTATTTTTTCTTATTTCTGCTAAAAAACATAGATTATGGATACCCGTTAGAACCGCCTTGTCGAAGCGGTTCTAACGAGTACAGACAATCTGTTTTGAGCAGAAATATGAAAAATATCAGTTTTTTTTTATCTGAAAATTTTCAGGTTTTGAGGTAAAATTTTCTATATATTTGAATAGGTGTGTTTTCGCAATGAATACGCTAATTTGATTTATGTGTAAATGGAATATCGTTCAACGCAAGATTAGGAGACTTGTCCAGTATTAGTCGTTACATAACAGTTCATGAACAGACACGATGAAACCGAGTCAGATATTTTCAGTTTTATGTATATCTTGTTTGAGAAGGATCCCATCTTTCAGAACGTATTCTAATATTTAGTCCAATTTTAGTGATACTTTCTAAATTGTTTTAATTGTAAAGCCTTGATTTCTTTTTGAAATCAAATTGTTTATATAGGAGTCATAAAAGAGACTTTTAAGAAAGCATTCACCTGCATTCATATTGTATGTCTTTGTCTGTCGACTAAGAGTGGATATTAACAAGCGCTCTGTGACTTTTCCCCAGTCCATTACCCATTTACATGTATGTGGCGCTTGTTGACTATTCAACTATCTGTTACTACGATTATCGATTCTCAAAATTTTTGATACATGAACTGGTATAAAAAGATGAGCTTATTCAGGTTTCAAGTCAAGTACATTTACAGCCGGAATATATAAAGCTATACGTCTAGTTTAACGACCATCCAAAAGCGTGCTGATCACAAAACTAGACATAAATAATAAATAATAAACATTATAAGAATAAAGCGCCAAATGGGATGAAAGAAAGAATTCCTGGTTTGCAGGGGTCACAAAGAAATGTAAAGCAGAGACAATATCAGAACCATCACCTACGAGTATGAACGGCCAGTAGTTTAAAAATACCAAGTCCATTTTATTTATTGAGTATGGACCTAACATGCTAGATTTGTTATAAACAGTTATAGCTGCGTTTTACCATATTGTTTGTTGGTGTAAATACTGTTTGTTTAGAAAAATGAAGCAGATTCTTATAGAAAGGAGAAATACGTATACACCAGGAAACGTACCATATTCGCAAACCCATCCATGGTTTTGTGTATTGAAAAACACCCCGTGACAAGCGTAATCATGCCAAAGCCCACCGTCTCTGAACTCCATCAAGGCACAGTCTTCATAACTTCCAAAAAGGCCAGGTTGTCCTTTCGCCCAGTGTGTGTAACTGACTTTTTCACCTGACATGAATAAGAATTTTAGTGGAAATATTGCAATATTTGAAATGAGCAATGAGTACATTTTGATGCTGTAAATTCCGAAGAGAGTTGTTGTATTTGGCTGGAAAAGAAACAACAGAGAAAAGGAATAAAATATAACAGATAAAAAAAAACAAAAAAAAAAAAAAACAAAAAAAAAACATGTAATGCATAGGCAGGGGCGTAGCCAGGACGATTATAAAATTGAAGCCTGCTAATAATGAAATCTCTGAAATATTATGTCATTTGAGCAAGTTTTAGGTGAATATGCGTAAGTTTAAAATGCCAAATGTCTGTTGAATAAAAATCTAAAAAGTTGCCTTTGGAAACAAAGAACACATCACAGATAAAAAAAAATGGGAGTCCCGATTTTATTGAGACTCTTCATAAGCAATAATAAAGTTCGCAACACTACTTACGCCCTCTAGCGTATACATGAGCAGAGCTCCATTTTCAAAGATACCACAATAGGCCAAAAGAAATGAAAATATAACCATAAAGCTTGGGCTTCATGCCTTCCGTCTGGCTACGTTCCTGATAGACATATGAATACGACTATACATATATATTTCGTTTTCTTTTCTTACCTGTAACATCGATTTCAGCCGCTTTATAATTTAGATACACGTTTTATTTTATTTAAGGAGAACAATTACTATCGGAGAAAAACTACAAGGTTTTAGACCGGCTGCAATATTGCACTAGACTACGCGTGTAAGTCATGTAAAATATGTTTCCCAAGAGAGGCTAAACCATTTTATTTTATTAATTAATCTATAATGACACTGCAATAAGTCTTAAACAAAATTGGTTTGTAATTTTTCCTTAAACATACTTATTCACATTGCCATACTCCACCCATTTCTTTCATTAGTGCATATCAAAGTGATTATTAGCGAGACCTAAATACATATGTAGTCAGAAATACTGTAATAAAACACAGCTGAGTCTCGCGATGACCAGAGCTAATTGTCGACAGTCGACCAAAGAATTGGTAGTTTAGTGTTCATGCGCAAGTAGCGTGCAATTATGAATATACGCGTCACTTTGTCTTGGGAAAGGACATTCGTGGATTATACAATGCGCGACCATGCCGCACCTTGCGTCTTGAGATTCGTCGACCATTGTGACGAAGTTAGTGACAAATATACAGCAATTGAAAATGAGATAATGAGCAAAATAAAAAAAATTGCCATATGCATAGAACAAAGACAAAGTAAATGTAGTGTCACGCTCAGTACTAGAACCGTATATTTTGGTCATTGTTTGTTCCTCATTATAGGGATCAAACATGGTTTTTCATGCATTAATATTCGCTAGATCCCTAGGAAGTGTTAAAAACCGAGGCCGAAGGCGCGTTTTCAACATCTCCCAAGGGACCTGGCGAATGTAAATGTATTAATAAACATGTTCGATCGCTATTATTGCATAAAAACTGAAAACATTTGTTACATTTCGCCTTATTTCTTGCACTATTTTGTTTCGCCTTTTCACCGATGTCTCGCGAACGTAATTTCCACGGACTATGCTCGTTCTAGGGCCGGGCAGTGCACATCTCGTAACGGCGCAAATCTGTGGCCCCGGTACGATAATATTGAAAGTTGCGTAGCCGTGCAATAACAGCACGTGAATTGCCTTGTTAATACACTGCTTTTCGCCAATTAATGCACGGCTGTTAATAACGAGCGACACGGCTTTTTTATGCAATAATTTGGCTTTCCGTATATCTCATAGGATCCGCCTTCACGTGACATAATTCAGTTAAGAATGGTCTTGTTCGTTACCTGATTCCCATCGCCAGTTGCCTTCCCTGTCTTGATCTGTAAGGCCAATCCAAATCCCTTTATCATTGTGGAAATGGAGCACCTAAAACAAAATACAGGGGTACAGAAAAACAGGGGCATAAACAACTTTTATTTGAACATAATATAGTTATTCTTTGTTCAAATGAAACTAGATTGCTGCACTTAGAGAATCAAATGTCCTTTAAAAGGCTGTTTGTTCTTGTTCGATAAAATAAAGATATTATTTCTATTTCTCTATGAATTTATATGTTATGGGTACTCATAAAAATAACATAGGTGCCATGAATGAAAATAATGATTACATAGGTTCTACTTCCAGTTTATTGGTTACCTATAACATTATTTTATGAATCTCTTAAGCACTCTGAAACCATGTTTAACCTTTACCACTCTCTAGACTAATTCAACAGACGATAAACTGATGATATTTGTCTTATTTTTTCCCGAAAAACTAAATTTGACATTTCATGCAAATTGTCTCCAATGTCGTAAATACGCATTTTATTGTTGTTCAAGCACAGATATTATCGTAGTTCCATTAAACGACAATAAAAAAAACATGTTTAACCTTTACCACTCTCTAGACTAATTCAACAGACGATAAACTGATGATATTTGTCTTATTTTTTCCCGAAAAACTAAATTTGACATTTCATGCAAATTGTCTCCAATGTCGTAAATACGCATTTTATTGTTGTTCAAGTACAGATATTATCGTACTTCCATTAAATGACAATACAAAATACGATTCCTGCTCCCATTTTTTTTCTTGATGACATTTGTAGTAGTTCGATTGATGTTTTTTCCATTACCGTGAGCACTTTTTGAAGCATCGATACAACGCACCGATGTTTAAATAAAATTCTCGGAGGTGCGTTTTACGACAGCTCCAGTGAGGAATCGAGCCAGCGCCAATGTGTTGCATTAACCTCCGGTGTTTTTACCAGTATGATATCAATATAGGGATCAAACATGGTTTTTCATGCATTAACATTCGCCAGGTCCCGTAGGAGGTGTTGAAAACCGAGGACGAAGACCGCGGTTTTCAACACCTCCCAAGGGACCTAGCGAATGTTAATGCATTGAAAAACCATGTTCGATCGCTATTATTGCATAAAAACTGAAAACATTTGCTACATTTCGCGTTATTTCTTCCACTATTTTGTTTCGCCTTTTCACCACTGTCTCGCGAGCGTAATTTCCATTGACTATGCTCGTTCTAGGGCCGGGCAGTACGCATCTCGTAACGACAGCGAATCTGTGGCCCCGGTACGAACATATTGAAAGTTGCGTAGCCGTGCATTAACAGCGCGTGAATTGCGTTGTTAATACACGGCTTTTCGCCGGTTAATGCACGGCTGTTAATAACGTGCGACATTGCTTTTTTATGCAATAATAAATACAATTACACATGTATGATTTACAAAAAGGAGAAGACGGTGCGCCTATTTCACTGAGATACTTACATTCAGACTGTTGTAAATAAAAGCTTGTTCAGTGTTGCTTCCAAGAGAAACAAGATGACCACCCCTGGATTTACAGTCCCTCTGAGCGTGGTTCCAGTCTCCGTTGTGGTTAAAAATGAACTCGTAACAGCTTTGGCCAAACTGTCGCAGATTCATTGAACGGTGAAGATTCGATGGACATAGTTCGAGACCAGCTTGAGCTGTATGATAAAACAAATGCATGTAAAGACATGTGTTGCAATCAAACAATGTCGTATTCAT
Source organism: Anodontia alba (assembly GCA_964016985.1). Classification (NCBI taxonomy): domain Eukaryota; kingdom Metazoa; phylum Mollusca; class Bivalvia; order Lucinida; family Lucinidae; genus Anodontia; species Anodontia alba. The sequence continues at coordinate 45,381,359 of OZ024836.1, forward strand.
AGGGCCAAACACAAATAGTTGCATTTAGGGCAGCCCGATCCTACTCACTGATAGGAAGTTTTCATGTTTATTGTTTTGTTTTGATCAAATATAAACATGTTGCAATAAATATGCGGAACGACAGGTCAGAGTAAAATTATATACCAGATCAAACTGGTCCGTAAGGACCAGTTTGATCTGGTACATAGTTTTACTCTATTGGCCATAATACACTGTTTGCATTTTACTTAGCACTTTGAGACATATCACACAATAAATTCTCATGACGTAAAATTTTAAGAAGGTGCGGAATATGTTCGGTGTTCGCCGCAGTTGTTTTCGGCAAATCATGTCACGTTATAAAATTTATGTAGAACAGCCATTCGCTCTAATCTACGTAAACAATTTGCCAGCCTCGATGGCTCAGTTAGATGCGCGTCCGACTGGTGATCAGGGGGTTGCGGGTTCGACCCCCGCCGGATCGGCAATAGTCTTTCGTGCAGACTGATAACTAAACTATATTCTACGGTCGTTTTCTCCCTTCCGCTGATTCAAGAAGGACAGTTGTCAGTTTCTGGCGAAAGAATGCGCACAATACTGGTTAACCGCTTAGAGGACTAAGCCTGCCCAGTAAAAGTATGGTTAGGTAAACTGACCGCGCTCGACATGACCCCACTGGGTTGACTGGGCAGTAAAACCTCAGCACAAACACGCGTAAACACTTTACAAGTTATACACCGAGTTTGTAAGGAACACCGCCGGTATACCATGTGTCCTATTACGGAGCATATATTATTAAAACTGTCAACGACACCAACATACTTAATAGTTATATACAGTCATTTTGAAGAAACATTGCTATTTTTTTAACATTCAATGAAGTCACACACACGCATGCACGCACGAGTGCGCGCGCTACCGCGTGCCCACATGAAGAATATAAGAACAGAAACACACAGACTACTTCAGTCAACACTCAGTAACAACAACAACTACAACTATGATAAAAATAATAAAAAAATAATTCTTCATCTCCTTCTTCTTATTATTATAAACCTGTATCGACCGATATCGAAATATCACTGGAACACAGTTGTAAATATAAACCTGGTACACTGTATTCTCAATATAATATTTACCATAAACAAAAAGAGAAAGAACCGAAATCAAACATATCATTGTAAAGTTTAAAGAAACTGGTACAATTGTTTAAGTTCAAACCTAACCTACATACAAATTCATTTTATACGTAATGTGTTGATTCCAGGATTGTACACTATTGTCAAAATATTAAGTTTTCCTTATATTCAGTTGTCGGGTTTTCTGTTGTTAACCGTTGTCATGCTGAATCCGGATATACCATGCCTTGCAAACAGTGTTGTTCCCTATCAGTTGGCTTCTGAAGCCAACTGATCTGGATCTGCACTGTTTGTCATTAAGTATGTGAATTTGTATCAACAACTTGGATCAAGTGATCTGATTGGCTGAAAATTAGAAGTGGGTGTGGCCCCTTAGTTTATTCAGCATGACAAGGGTTAAATAACCAAATCATGTCAGGTAAATTTGTCTTTTTGTGAATGGGTACACTTTCAGCAAATCTCTCATAACTGTTTTGTTCCCCCTTCTGAAATGGAGTCTTCTCTGAAGGTAAATTACAGCACTGGTGGGTCGATTGTCTCTCAGTAGAGGCTAGGAGAATGGTCCTAGACGGAGATTTAAACTGTTAAACCTTATCTTCCTATAATCTTAGTAAACAGTGCAGACCATGACCGCGTTCTGCGGTGTCTGTTCTGGGCCTGCACTGTTTGCCAATGTCCTATTCAAGGTTTTACAGATTACCCATTTTACACTGCAATCTGACGCCACAACGACAAGAATAGCATGGCTATAAATAACCGTTACCTGGATTTTGCACAAACACGCTGTTTGATTTGATTGGTCAATGATAACAATGTGGCGAAAAAAAAAAATTTTGGTATATGTATACTAAGGCTGGATTGTAAACAATCGACCGAAAATGCTTTTTATTAGAGCAAATTCTTACCGTTTAGTGTAGAGTAGACCCCATTTCAGGAGGTGCATGGATTGTAGAGAAAGGACACAATTAACAA